>JAODKL010000047.1:13118304-13137668 GCA_026780765.1 Petrocephalus schoutedeni
TTTAAAAATTAATATTGCCCCCCCCCCCCCCCCCCCTCCCCCCGGGTTCACACCTTTGTGTAGGCCTGGAGCGGGACTCTGTGTAACCTGCTTCCTTTTTCTGATTTAGTATGGGGATGGAGTAGATGAAGACTGGAGTGATGTGTAAGGGTGGGGGAGGGGGGCAGAAGGACTAGAATTAGGGATGTTATTATTTAACCATAAACAGTCTGAGCTGTAAGTCTGCTCAGGTTTCCCGTGCCAGAGAGAGAGGGAAATATATTGCAGTGGCGCGGTATCTGGGGTGGGGGTGGGGGAGAAAACGAGCAATTAATTAAAAGTCCTTGCGGAAATCCAGCCAGATAAGTAATTTAACTTCCTTCTGATGGATTGTGCCACGCAGTTATTAAAATTTCAGATTGAATACGGTGTTTTATGAGTGGTCACTGACAAGTATGCAAAAAAGAAGTGCAATTAAGGTGGCGAGGCACGGGGCTGCAGGGACGTGGGAAGCGTGGCCGTTAATAACTGTGGCGACTCCCCCCGGGGCTGTGACGCAGAGCTCAATGTGGCCGATTTAAAGCAGCCTAGTGGCAAACGGACAAAGTGTGTTTCTTGATCTTTAAATGAACTGCACTGTTAAAGTTAAAACTCCCTACTACCTGTAGAAGTAGCACCCCTGCCCCCTGGATACATGTAAATGCTCGTGGTACACTGATATGTACATTTTGACAGATGTTTTTGTTTAATATCGCCAATTCTGTTAGCTGGCTAACCTCTGAGACACTTGCCGAGCAGGCGGATGCTAGCGGTGAAGCTCTTCTGTGGAAAACGAAAGATTGATCTGCTGCCCTGATTTAATAATCATGTCGCAGGCCATATAAAACCGTCTCACGGGCTGATACTTAGGGACCTCTGCCTCTGCCTCTGGTTCTGTATTTTATGGGATCATCCCGTATTGTAAAATAATAGTTCTGTGTTCCGTTTTGAACCAATATGAGGCTAGATTTGACCTGATCGCACAATTGATCCTCCAGCTCCCCCCACCCAGCTCAGCATTTTGTCCTCATGGACTGGGGGCAGGGGGGAGTGTTGGTGTCCCATGTTTCTTTTGATTGGCAGTGGCATTGGCCTCCCTGCTTCTAAATGGTGAATATGCTAAGGGCCATGTGGCCTCACTGCTTCATGGTCGGTGTCTGGTACCTCCTAATCCCCTCCCCAACCCTCTTCTTTTTCTCTTGCAGCTCAGAACTGCAGCTACACATTACACAGTCCGAACGGGACAATAGAGAGCCCCGGTTACCCGTACGGCTACCCCAACTATGCCAACTGCACGTGGGTGGTTCTGGCACAAGACCACAATCGGATACAGCTGGTGTTCCAGGGCTTTGCTCTGGAGGAGGACTTTGACATCCTCTCCGTCTACGACGGGCAGCCCAGCCCCAGCAACCTCAGAACACGGTAACACCCCTTCTGACCGTCTTTTCACGTGTGTTGCCTTCCTTTCGCTGTGCTGCTGTGCTGTCCTTGTCACATTTAGGAAATTCACTTCTGCTTGGATTTATCGTCATAACATTTGCTTGCAGGGACCGACTCAGGTCTAAAAATTTTCTGCAGAGTGATTTTGTGGCCTTCGATGGATTGGCATCTGGTCTATGGTGTTTCCCTGCCGTGTGTCTCGTGTTGTCCGGAAATCGCTGGACGTTTTCTGGATATGCTGTTGGAAGATGATTCTGAAGGGTTTACACTGGTTGGTTAATGTCGTAGCATCCCAGAAAAGAATTCTGGCTAATGCACCAGGCATTAAGGTGCCATAGTTGTCAATTCCATACACAGCGTTTATAAATGCATGGAGCAAACACATGCTTGAGATGTTGTGGTCTATCCTGGGGTTCTGGTACTGCTGGTACATTTGTCTCCTTATCTGGGTCCTGGATGGTTGCGAGGTGGCCTCAGTGGTGGACCCAGTGGCCTTTTCTGCCGAAGATGCTTTGGAAAATAAACTGATGTAGGATGAGCGTGGGTTTCTGCAGTATGCATGATGTAGGCCTGGCTGTCCCTCTGAGGTTTGTAGGCCTTTACTTTCCGCCCCTTCAGAGGGAGACCCAGATGTTACAGGTTTTTTACTGGCACCTTGCATTGTGGGTGTGTATTGGGAGGCTTTAAAAGCCATGTTCAAGTGTGTATGTTTAATAACAGGGTAACTGCATGCTGCTGAAGGTGGTTAATTATAATTGTTTTTATTATCTTTGGGTAGAAAAATGGCAGGAGAGGTTGACATCCATTCACATGTTCAAGGAACACATGTCACATCAGAAGCAACACCTGCCTGCCCTCCGCATCAAAACTCAAATCTGAAAATAAAATCTTAACCGTGTAAATTAGGACTTGGCCATCCTGTTCATTTGACATATGACATATGATGTTCATTTGACTCTGCCAACCCCTGGAAGATGGGCTCCCCCTTTGAGTCTGGTTCCTCCCTCACATTTTGTTGTTGTGCACTGTGTACTGTGGTGTGTCAACAATAACAATTAATCACTTAAATCTCTTCTTTTTCCTCCCACATGGTTTTTGTGATGTGGACCCATTACTGGCATGGACTGGGCTTTGGCCCTGCTGCTCTGTTTAGACCGGTAACTCCTGAACGACCTCACGGAAACGAGTTGCAACCTCGGCATAGCCAGTTCACTTGAAATCACAGCAGGCCGCCGGCAAGGGTGTGCGCTCGGCCGGGGTGTCCAACTAGGGCCCGCATTAATTTGTCCGACTTTATTCATCCTCAAAGTGACAGCTAAACAATTAACTTGCTTTACAAAACCTCACATCAGCAAAGTTGTTACTTTCAGGGAGAGTTTTTCTTTTTTTATCCCCCCGCCCCACACGCTCCCTGACGTCCCGGATGATATATGGGGAAGCGAGAATGACGCAGGCTGCAGACTCAGGCCTCGGGGCCTTTTCATAGTTGCCGTTTTGTTGGCTATCTGTGTCTTATCACCTTGCAGAAAGCTGCGCTGGCTGCACAGGCTTCTGTCGACTCTGCTGCGGTGTTGCTGAGATATGTTCCTAAGTTTACGGGAACCGCTACAAATGTGCAAGATGGAGGACAGAATCATTTGAACTGTCTGTTTCTTTGGCTTGCCGATTGCCTACTGACCCCAGGGGGACTGAGATTTTCCTGACTTTTGCTCTACCAGGACAGCTCTGACCTAGACCCAGACAGAGACTCAGTCCTACCGGTCACCTCCCTCGTCTCTGCCTTCTGTCCTGCCCTGCACGCAGCCGCTATACTGACTTGTCTCTCAATGGCCGTTAGCAGAAGGAGCGACTTATAAAAGAAAAAAAAAAACAGAGCTCAGTCCAAACCTTCTGTTCCCCTAGAAGTAAAAATTGCTGCTAGTTTTCTGGCTTTTGAAAGCAGATCACAGTGAGGGTGATCTGCTTTGGCCCAGCCCAGGTGGTGTGGGGGTGTCTGGACTGGTAAGGGGCTTTACCTCCATAAGTCTTTTCTAATGATCTTCTCAGTGGCCGCAGGCCCTGTTCTGTGATTCCAGGACAGTGGGGCTTCATTTGAATATCTGATTTGGTTGTATTGGCTGGACCAGAGAACGAAAGGGATGATCTAGGCCTTATTCATAAAGAGAACTGGGCTCCTGTGCTGGGTGGTGATGTCACATTTAATAATGAGGGCTGAAAGGAAGGTGGATTAAACCCTCAGCATAAGAGTACCTGTCCAGCTGTGTGTGTGTGTGTGTTTGAAGAAGATAGCTAAGCTGTATGTGTCTGAATCATATGCATCTGTCTGTGAGCTCTCCTCTCCTGACTGTGACTGTTTGTGAGTTGTCCTCACCTGACTGTGTCTGTTTGTGATCTCTCCTCACCTGACTGTGTGTCTGTGAGCATTCCTCATCTGACTGTGTCTGTTTGTGAGCTGACTGCATGTTTATGTGGTTTATGGTTTATGTGGAAAATGGAGCATGTAAAATATTGGTAGAAGCGTGTCTTCATTTATGCATTTCTGTGTGTGTGTACATGTGTATGCGTAAGCGAGCGCACTAGTGGTGCCGGGCAGTGAGTAGTAATCCCGTCCTTTTGCACATCTGTGTGCCATGCAGCATATGGTTGGGCTCCCGCTGAGTGCAGCGCCCAGATGCACATGAGCGTCTGCGACAAAAATGTGCATGCGGGGAGGGGCCTCATCTGCTCCTCCATCCTCAGAGAAGCACCAAGATCCCTCCAGGATGGCACTAAAAGTGGCTGATGTTTTCATGGGTTGCGGAATAGTGGAGAAAACCGGAGGTAAACAGTGATGCCTGTATGTGATCCTCTATCTTCTGTCTGCACATACATAATTACACGCTAGGGGTGACACGGTAGCTCTGGGGGTGACTCAGTGGCCTCACACCTCCAGGGTTATGGGCTCCATTCCCACCCCCTGCCTCTGTGCTTGTGCATCTGGAAATGCTCTCTCCATGTTTGCTTGGCCACTGCTTCCCTCCTTTAGTCCATCGGCTTGCGATTAGGTAAGTAAATTGCCATTAGTGCATATCTGCCCGTATACATGATCAAAAGGTGATAGTTTTGGGTAAGGCCAGTAGATAATAATTTTCTAGAAGCCAGAACCAAATACAATTAGAGACGCAGTGAAACGAAAGAAGGACCGTGGCAGTCGATAAGGGCATGGAGACTTTATAGTCTGTATAGGGAAGCACTGGAGATGAAATCTGGGATAAAATGCAGGACAAATAAAGGAAGTGGCTGGGGGCGGGGCTGAGCCCACCTCTGTATCAAGCAAGCGAAGACCGCATAAACAAGAAGAAGAAACATTAACATTTCTGCAGCTATTTACTCCATATTTGGACTATTTCTAGATCAGTTTTACTCCATAGCTTTTGCAAGTTCCTGCAGTTCATGTGGCATAGCGGAGCCCAGTAACAACATTACAGATATATAGTACTAACAGGAATAATAAGCGGGCCTGTTTTGCTAGGCTTGAGGTGTTTGCTAAAGTTGTTTAGAGAAAATATGTCATCCTGTGGTGCAGCATCCATCTCTTGACCATATTCTCATGGCTAATGCTGTTCAGGTTTATGGCATTTTTCCATCAGTCTGATAGGAAATACAGCCCTGAGATAATATTTAAAGTCGCATTACAAAAATATGAACTGTTGCAAATATAAACTGTAAACCTTCAACTTAAATTAAACAACTTAAATTAACACGTTACTACCTGAGCAGAAACCGGTATAGCGCCATCTATAGGATTGGCAAAGTCCTGACCGCAAAACTAGTTAAGGCGCTTTCAGACCGAACGCAGCACGCTTCTGTTCGCGGCGTGAGGTTTGCGCAACTCTCCAATCAGCAGTGCTTTGCACTCAATGCGCTGCACTCGTCGTGGGCATGGTTTGAGAAACGCTCTCCTGTCATTCCTGTTTCAACAGTAATATTATATAATATGGACAGCATAAGTTTATCTTATATTAATAAGGAAAGGAGAATATAACTTTATCCTCCATTTTGATTTCTGTGCTCCGTTCAATGCATTGTTTCTATTGCTGGCGCGACACTGTGTCACAGCGCGCCGCGGTCAAAGTTGAACTTTGTTGACTTTGCCTGTGGTCCCCACACAAGCTCCCCAGGCGGCGCGGTGCTGCTCCTGTGCTGCACTTTCGCTGGGCTTGTGCTTGGCTCAGCGTAGCGCAAAATGCTTCTTGCGCCGCGCATGGCATAGAAAACAATGGGTTTCGGAACGCAGCGTGCCGCGTTCGGTCTGAAACGGGCTTTAAACTTGCGCCGTTACAAAATGGGACATATGAATCGATTTTGTGTCCTTTATGAATTGATTTTGAATCGGTAGAATCGCGATTCTTTTGTGAATAGATTTTTTGGCACACCCCTAGCAAGCATACATACTGGATGGGATGCTGGTCCATTGCAAGTACATTAACGTGCACACACTCATACATGTGGTCAAAGGTCTCTCGCAGTTTAGGAAAACAATTAGTCTGACTGTGTGGAGGAAGCTGGAATACCCACAGGAAAGCGGGAGGGGAAATGCAAGGAGACCATGCAAACTCCAAGCTCTCAGAGCAGAGGTGGTGTGGTACAGCAGCAGGGCCTAATATAAAGCATAAATCACACGCTGAGGTTGCAGCTTGCCTAGGTGCTGCATGCTACATGCTTCTATGATCAGTCTTTCTTTATCATTGCTTAGTGCTTGCTTATATGATCTGGGGGAACAGGCTGTATGGAACTGGGGCTGTATTTCATCGACCAGACAGCTTTGTTGATGCAGACGAGATTGATGGCTTGGAACGCCGGTGAATGCCTAAACGCAGCCTTGTTGGTTCACCGTGTGCCTGTGAGGTGCGGCTTGCCAGGACATCCTGCGTATTTTATTGCCCTCTGACGGCCCCTCAATCGCCCAGTTTTCTCTGGTGCTAGGGAGTTCCGCCATTTTGCCATGCATCGATCAGCATGGTCATTATGGACTGGCTCATAAATGAATTCCAATGCCTAATTTTATAAAGAGATTTGTAAGGCGGTCAGGGGGTTCTTTCTAAGCTTCCAGAATAAGATCCCTTGGCTGAGGGCCTCAGAGGCAGAGTTGGCGGGAACAGGGTGCATTCGTGGGCTGATCGGCTGTCGACGAGGCTGATTCTGGCCCGTAACGGGGCGGGATCATTAATCCGGGCTGTTCGGTTCACTCAACACACCGTTCCTTTTGCCATGGTGGGCCTGTGCCCTGCTGTTCAAACCCGACAGGTTGGAAAAGAGAGGGCGGAAAGAAACTGCAGGTCTCTGATGGGGGGAGACTATGTTTTGGGACGTGCTTCCAAAGGGATAGAAAGATGTGGGAGAGAGAGGTAGGAGGTGGCGGCTGTCTTCGAAGAGGTGACGGCTGCGCGGTCGGAGGCGGTTTGAGCAGGCCTCCCCTGTGCACGGATATTGGCGTGCTGTGACATTACAGATCTAATAGTCAGCGAAGGCCTCTATTCCGGGGATGGCCGACGGCGCGTGCCGAAATCACGGTGTGCCCGTGAAAACCCGAATGATGATGGGGACACTGCAGATCCCTCCACACATGTGGTATAACCCTGGGGTGAGCGGGAGAGCCAGAAAAACGGCGTGGTGAGTCTTTAGCAGCCCCGTTCCTACCTGCCCAGTGGTCCATCCCTCCTGGCACAATCATGTGTATCTCTGGATGGCTGGAGGATGAACTGTGCTGCCTGGCTCTCTGTTTAATTGCTCTTATTTATTTGTTTAACCCGCAGCAGGGACCCGCAGAGATATATATGGGCTCTCGGCTGGGCTGGGGCTGGATGTGCCTGTTTTTGGGCCACTTGCCGGGGCCCCTCCTCCGGAATGGAGCTGGCCCAGTCCTCTTAAATCAGCCGCCTAAAGCTCCACGCGAGGGCCTCAGTTCTGCTGGCTCTGTGCCTGTATGTATGCATAAACACGAGTGTACAGCTATTATGTTGCCTAGCGAATGTGTACTGCTTAGCATGCATTTTTAGTTTTATATAGAAGCAGAATTTCAGCATTTCAGGTTGCCATTGAACTCAGTGATATAGCAGAAATGTCATGTTGCTTAGTCACTAGGCTACATGTTGTCTTTCTTCTCAAAGACAGCATTATCACTTAATTAGAGATGTAGGCAGCTTTTGGGGGATTTTAGCAATGGTGTTTTGACGCCCTTGCGACTGACCCCTGGATTGGTGTTGACAGGTTCGCATTTTCTACTATATCTCGAAAAAAATGAAAGGAAACTGCCAATAGGTGTGGGCTGGCGCCATGAATAATGGGCTGGGTATGCCGCTCCCCCAATCCCCGAACCACCAGTAGTAGCAGATCGGCGTCACGCTTATAAATAAACCCACTTCACGCCAAGGCCCACGCCGGTCCGACCGCGGCTTCCTCTGCGCCATACCTCACCGGATCGTGTGGGTGCGCATCGACGGGCCCCCGTTATCAGAGCTGCCATTCAGTCACCGTCCGGCTGCTCAGATGCCAAGGAGGAAAAAAAAACTAAATGGCAAAAAAAAAGAGACAGAAAGCGCTATAGTTTAATTATGGCTGAAATAACCTGCTGCTGCTGTCTCATCTGAGCCTTGAATAGTAACAGCTCTCAGAGCCCTTGCTCTCCCCCCACACCATTTCTTATTCGGCTCCAGTCTTCCTCTCACCCCCCCCATTTATTTATTTCCCTTCTCCGCTGTTGTGACTGTCATTCCTGCGTCTCTCTTAGAATAGAAACGAGGGCTTTTTGTGTTGTTGTCGGTGTGAGCCATGCAAAGGCCCAGACAGAACCCATAGCTGTTGCTTAGTGCGGTTAAACCTTTGCACTGAGTTGATTGCGCTGGCTGAGAGAGGAGGTAGGGATTTTTGGGAGCAATGCTTTGCCCGGATAATGCAGCGGGAGCGACTGCTGCTAGTTAGAGGAGGTCGTGACTTTGCTGCTGGAGTGGCGACCTCGCGCCTCAGGGGCCGATGCCGGCCTGCACCAGGCGACAACTCAGAGCTCTTGACCTTGCTATGGCCACCTTTGCTTAAAAAAATAAACCGAAACCCTGGACAGTGCTGAAGGGAAGTGCAGTGACAAAAATGGCCACCATTAAAGACATCTTGACATGGAGAGAATGCTAATCATTGGGGAAGATGGCCTGCAATGCTCAGAAGGATAAAACCAGCAGCTTATTGCGTGTGCATGTGAGTGTGAGTGTGTCTTTGTGTTTGAGTCTGTTTGTGTGTGCGTGTGTCTGTGTGAGGGAGTGTGTCTGTGTAAGTCTGTATGTGAGCGCGTGTGTGAGTATGTCCGCATGTGTGAGTGCGTGTATGAGTGCGTGTGTGTTTATATGTGTGAATTTGTCTATGTGAGGGTGTGTGTCTGTGTGAGTGTGTCTGTGTGCATGAGTGAGTGTGTGAATGTGTCTGTGTATGAGTGTGTCTGCGCACGTGTGTCTGTGTGTATGAGTGCTTATGTGAGCATGTCTGTGTATGACCGTATCTGTGAGTGCGTGTGTCTGTGAACGCGTATTTCTGTGTGTATGAGTGTGTCTGTGTGCGCGTGTGTCTGTGTGCATGAGTGTGTGTGTGTGCGTGAGCATGTGTGAGCGTGTCTGTGAGCGTGTGTCTGTGTGTATGAGTGCGTGCGTGAGCGTGTCTGTGTATGAGCGTATCTGTGAGCGCGTATGTCTGTGTGTATGAGTGTGTCTGTGTGTGTGCGTATGTCTGTGTGCATGAGTGTGTGTGTGTGAGCATGTGTGAGTGTGTCTGTGCACGCGTGTGTCTGTGTGAATGAGTGCGTGTGTGCGTGTATGAGCGTGTCTGTGCGTGCGTGTGTCTGTGTGTATGAGTGCGTGTGTGTGTGCGTGTGTGAATGTATCTGTGTATTAGTGTGTCTGTGTGTGCATGTGTGAATGTGTCTGTGTATGAGCGTGTCTGTGTGTGCGTGTGTCTGTGTGTATGAGTGTGTGTGTGTGTGTGTGAGCTTGTCTGTGTATGAGCATGTCTGTGCGTGCTTGTGTCTGTGTGTGTATGTGTGTGTGTGCGTGCGTGTGTGAATGTGTCTGTGTATGAGCATGTCTGTGCGCGAGTGTGTCTGTCTGTGTGTATGAGAGTGTGTGTGTGTGTGAGAGTTTCTTTGTGAGTGTTTGTGCTTGGCTCTGTGTGTCGCTTCCCCTCCTGCTTCTCCTCGGGTCGCTGCAGCCTTTGCCCCCCCGTCTCGCTGCGTAATGAGAGGCTATTGATATTCTTGAGGGCAGATGTTCCGGAATGCAGCTCTCCCCCTGCAGCACCCGCACCCTCACCGTTCACACACTCTTGGCCGCCTGCAGCTCCCAGCCGTCCGGGACATGATCCTGAACTTAGGGATTGTGGAGGGAAGCGGAGGAGCCCTGCAGAAGCAGCCTCAGCTGGCTGGAAGGGGATGTTGGGGGGGGGGGGGCAGACTGCGTTCCACTACAGGGTGCGAGCTGGTCCTGGCAAGGAGGCCTCTCTTTACACTCCCCACCTCAAAACCAACCTTGAGAAAGCCCTTCTGCTCTTTGCCAGGCTCATGAATCTCTTGCTTCTGTGTTACTTAGGATAATTGGGAGGTGGAGGGGCGTTTATGGAATATGGAAGCAGGGAACAGGAAATCCATAGGCTGAGGGGTTGAGCACGGGTCAGCCGTACATCATTTGTGTCCACCTCGGAATCGGCCCCCTGTCTGTCTCGCTGTGATTTATCGGCCCGGGCCATGTGCTGGTCTGCACCCAGCTCCTGTAAGACGGGGGAGGGGCATTCCACTGGCCCCTGTCCACTAGAGTGGTGGGCTGCGGACCTGCTGGTTCTGGGGGTGTGGCAGCAGCTGTGATTTAAACAGGTCGAACCATAGAAGGTTATAAGTTTTAGGGGGATTATCGAGTGTCGAGGCGGATAAAGGCGATGTAAATAACCGGGGTTATAATAAAAACGCTAGCAGACAGCTCAGGAGTCCAGCTGTGTTGTATTAATGGATATTGATGCAGTTTGTTATGTTGCTGCTGTTTTTGCTGGTAAGGCAAAATATGACACAGTGATTAGATTATACTACTTACAGTAATGACAACGTAAACAATCCGGAAATTGAGCCTGTGAAAGCTGCCGAGAGAGAGGTCATGCTCACGGGCCTCCGCTGTCTGATTCTGCAGCCTTTCAGATCAGGTGTTCCTTGATCGAATATGCGAATGTGCTCTGAGTCATGTGCTGAAGAACAGACTGTGTTACTAGGCTGTTAATAATATGATCTTCCGCCTTTCACAAAGTGATCTTTATGAAGAATGGCACTCACATCCAGGGATGCGTTCATAAATTCAAAAATGTGTACGGCATGGCTGGGGGTGAGGAGAGGCACGTTATGGGGGGGGGGGTGCATTGTAGTTTGTGATGGCAGCAGTCAGACCCAGTGGTTAGCACTCTATGATGGAATGATCTGGTAGCTAAATATGAACAATGGAGAGAGAGTAAGAGAGACACAGTGACTGAAAGGAGAGACAGTGAGAGAGAGAGACCTCCAGGGGGTCTTTTGTCAGTCTTTTGTTCGAGCTGACCTTCCTGATGAGCTTGTTCGCACATTTTGCATCAGTGATCTTGCTTTCCCATCACACCAAAGACAAGTATGTTGGGCACTGTACACTGGTAAAACATCTACAGCAGCTTGCTGCAAACATCTAAAGACTCGGGTCTCCTCAGAAAGTAGAGCTGCTTTTACAGTGAATCCCCATCATGTCCACTTCCTCCCTTGGATGGTGACTAGTCTCAGGGACTCCTTGGCATGTGAGAAATCCACGACCAGCTCCTTTATCTGGCAGATATTGAGATGCAGCTGGTTCTAGTCAGAGATGTTGGATGGTGTTGAAGGCGCTAGAGAAATCAAGAACTGTGACTATAATGCCAGCTACTTGTGGGGTAAGCTCTATGGAGCATGTAGTTCACAGCATTGTCCACACCTGTATGTGGCTGGAAGGCAAAATGTAAAAGATCTTCTTCCTCATGTGTAGTGAGAGAAACTGATCCTTAAGTCCTTAAGGGAGGTGGACTGCTTCATCTTTGGCACCGGGACCACATAGGATGTCTTCCAGAGCAGGAGCACCTTCTTCAGGCTCCGGGAGAAGGAGAATACGTACTGAAGGACCCAGAGAGTGGCTGAATTACACTGGGGCTGATTCCAGCCGGCCTAGAAACCTAGCGCTCTGCAGAATTCCCCCAGCTGTCTCCTCACCTGATTGGCAATGATAGGCAGTCTGGGAAGTGGGGTTGAGGTGGAGTCCTTGAGTGTGCTGTCTTCACTGGAGAAGTTGCAGGGAGGTGTGAAGATGGTGCAGAGGGTAGGAATCAGTGAGGAGCCTGGAGCCACACCAGCCGACACGCTGAGTTTAGTGGTGTCAGGCAGGGCCTGCACTAGTCAAGCTTGCAGGTAGACACTGACCTGCTGCACATTCCTTGCCTGTGTAACATTTAATTTCAGTTCCTGCAGTGTAATGTTAATATGCAAGTGTTTACGTGAAATCTGAATGTTATATAATACAGTTCTGAGAAAACGTCTATGAACACGTTTGAATGGCCTGAATTTCTACAGTCTGAAAGGATTCTAACATGTGACTGGTGTCATGGCTGTCATGCTGTTGGCTATTCCTAAAGCATATGTATATAAGGGAAATGTGGAAAAATAACTGTTAGAATGCGCAGCTTATTGGGATTGCTGGCTGAGTGACAAGCCATGGGGCAGATGACCAGATGTCGAATCCCCTGGACACAGCGGACAGCCTTCCGGTGATCTGGGAGAACATTGGCCAGCTTTGTGTAATTATATCTCCACTGCACATTACAAAATGAATAAGTAGGGGCAGCAAGCAAGAGCAGTGTGTGTGTTTGTACGTGTGGGTGCCTTTGTGTGCGGGTGTGTGTTTGTGCGTTTTAAAAAGCCATTGCAATGATAGTCTCATGAGAGACTTCCATCTTGGGAATTCCCACATGTACCGAATAGTTTTACATGTCTTGTCAACTAATGCGAATCCCCCCCCACCCCCCCCCCACCCTGAATTTCCATACCCCTACTTTCCTGTCGCCCCCGGAGACTCCCGGCAGCAAAGCAAATTTCCCATAGCCCACTCTTTCTAGATAGCGATCTGCTCTGCAAATGAAAATATGTCTAACTGACATAATTGCAAGCTTTTTGGGGAAAAAAAAAAAAACGCCTGGATGCATGACTGCGTTTATAGCGCCATGGATAGGGCATCTCCAATAGGGTGCTGAGGTAACGCGCGGAGGGCGGTGTGTGCTGGCACGCAGCCGGTGCTGTTTGTCACTTTTCTGGGTGTTTCGCTATAAAAATAGCGCAGCACACACTCCCGCTGACCTTTACAAATACCTTTTCATTAATGCCATGTAGTCCTTCTCCTTGAAAATGAGCAATGTACTCGTTAATAACAGTTGCCAGTTTGAGTCCCAGTTGGAGCCCCTCTGCTGTACACTCCAGCAAAATTCTTTGCCAGAATCACTTTGTTAACATATCAACTGTATCAAGTCCTCATTTGTAACACGTAAGTTAATTTTGATGAAGAATCTATTAAGAGATTAAAATAAGAATAAATGGGTTACTCCAGTGACTCATGTCGTAAGTGTGATTAGCCACATTTTCCCTCTGAATGGCATCACAGTGCACCCTGAGTCCAGCCCCTCAGACCTCCCTGTGGCTGTGGTGGTGTTCACTCTGAGGCTCTGTCCATGGTCCTGAAAGTGCTTTAAAGCTCTACCCCTCAAGTGAGTTGATTGGCTGCCATCTAGAGATGGTAATACAGTTAATCTAGGAGCATATCTGTGGCTTCTAAGAAGTTAGGTAATTTACTTGGACGATTTTTGAGGTGCAACAGCAAAGATTATATTGAACCATGTACTCAGCTGGCGACTACTTGACCTGAGGGCGTAGAACCCAGAGCGTGGCTGTGCCGTAGCAGAAGTCCATTGTTAACATCATATCTTCGGGAAAAGGATAAAGACAACGACAAATTGTTTGTTAAGCTTTTGCCTGGATCACAGGGAGATGGAATTTATGGCGGTGTTAAAAAGACTTAATTAGCTGCCTTCTGATATTACAGGAATGGCTGGTAAGGAATAGAGAGTGGATCAACAGAAGGGAATGTGGGGAGAATCCACAGAAACTTGGAGAAGAGCATTGGGTTACAGGAAATGGAGGAATGAAGCCACTCTGATTTTAATAAATGACATTTGTATAGCTCAGTGTAACTTTTTCCCATTTGGCAGTGACAGGATTTTGCTGCCACAGCATTGATTATTAAATAATGACTGATGTGTCCGCAGAAAAAAATATTAGCCTCATCTCTGTGTCGATACTTCAGCACAATTTGTGCGACGTCTGTGGAAATTTAGCCTATGCCAATAAAATTATTCCAGAGCTGGACTGGGAGGGCGAAACGGAGGCGTGCTTGAAGAGGAAGAGTGATGCGTGTTCTCCTTCGCCTCATTAGGGGCTGGGAACGCAGAGCCACCATTAACTTCTTTAATTAAACCACTTGTCATATCTGGCTGTGAGACATGGTGCTGTGGGCTGGTCACTGGCTGACTGATGAGCTTCGAGGGTAACAGCCTGATGCCCCACTGCAAAAAAGACCCTTTTTGCCTCATTGTATCAAACTGGACCTTTTGGTATTGTATTACTGGGTCGCAGTTCAAATGTCTGTGGGCCCCTGAGCAAGGCCCTTAACTCTCAGAAAGGGCGCTGCTGCAGGTGGCTGCCCTTCACCTTTCTTTCTGCTTTCTTTCGTTCTCAGCTTTCTTTCATCTACATATGTGTCTGTGTGACATGGGGGTTTTTTCCACTGCAGCAAGTACCGTACTTTCGGTACTTTCGGTACTTCCTTTGTGTTGGTTTTCCACTGGCTGGTACTGGTGCCAAATGACATCATCAATAACCACCCACAAGTGACAGCGTCAGACCAGTTTGGTACTTATTTTGTGTTGGTTTTCCACTGCCGTAAAAACTGGTACCGGTGCTGAATAAAAGCACAACGTGAGGTGGGGCATTTTGTACTGCGTTCGAAAAATAGCTGTAGTGTACAGCTGGATGATGTTGGACATTGAATCTGACATTGCATGTTATGCACATGCAGTTCTTATATCGCTAGTGAGTTACAGTAAGATCATAGTTTTTCTTGCTTTTGTTTTTATACAGACATTATAGACGGCGCAGGCCGTGAATGTTTTGCTAAAACATTTTTACTTTGGCAAAGGGAAGAAGCTTAGCTAACTTTGCCACTTTAATGATTATTCCTTGCATATATTATATTTATATCCAATATATGATTTTAAAATCATTTTAAAGTTTACCTCCGCTGCTTTTGCTTGGGCGCTGCATGCGTTCTCCGAGACGATCATAATCATTCTCACCCTTGCTATTTAAATCACTCCTAGACAGGTTTGTGAGAAATTTAACTAATTTTTTAATTTTATGTTAACTTATAAATACCCCAGTATTTATTACAAGAAAATCACATTGCTTTATCTGGAGACTCTCCAATACCGTGCTGCAGTAGTATACTAAATAAAATACTTTTAAAATTTCTTGTCATACCGTCCACATCTTGTTGTACAGATCTGTTCTGCCCACTAGATCGCAGTTAGTATTATTTTTCGCTTCGTTTATTGCTGTTTTCTGAGTTTGTAATGTTTTGTCAAGACAGCGATCGCATTGTGTTTCAGAATCGGGCTATTTGCATAACCAATTGAGAGCGAAAGCATTACAAGTTACACCCCAAAGTACCCCGACTGGTCTGGCACTTTCGGTACTTGACTTTTTGGTACTGGTACTGGACCGGAATTCAATGGAAAAGCAAAAGTACCGAAAGTACTTAACTTAGTGCAGTGGAAAAACGTCCCGTAGAGGAAGATTAGATAGACGAAAAGAATTTCCCCTCAGGGATCAATAAGTAATAAAAGTATCATCGTTTTATCTTGTGTGTGCTAACTAAGTGGTGCTATGCTTTTGCTGTGCTTGGTGTTTTTTCCCAAGCTCATACCACAGGGGAGATACAGTAGCTGATTGGGCAAGCATAAGGTCTATAAGCAGCCATGCCATCTGAAGCTATGCAGGGTTGGGCTTGGCCAATACTTGGATGGGAGACCAGTCAAAGCTGGGTTGCTGCTGGAAGAGGTGTTGGTATGGCCCACTGGTTAGCCCATCCTGTGTGGATCCCAATGCCCCAGTGCAGTGATGGGGACACAGTGCTGTAAAAAAAAGGTCCCTGGGCAGAGTAGGGGTGACACCATGATGGCCTTGGTAAACTTGTGGCCCTGTCAGATCTGGCCTCCTAACCATCCTCTGTATCTAATGGGAGAATCTCTCCTGCCCCTTCACCACCTTGGCTACTGTGTAGGTAGCGTACTGGTGCAGAATGGCTGCCATCACATCATCCAGGAGAGGGCCACACAGTGGTGGGGTTTGAATTGGCTCCCCATTGGTTCTGTAAAGTGCTTTGGGTGTCTTGAAAAGTGCTATATAAAGGTAACATACATTCATAATGGAGTAGCCCATAGCTGACTGGACAGGCATACAGTTCATAACATTGTGGAACACAGTTGATTGGACAAGCACTAAGCTCATAGCATAGCAGCCCACATATAATTTGACAGACATTAAGTTCTTACTGTAGTGACATATAGCTGAT
This sequence comes from Petrocephalus schoutedeni, assembly GCA_026780765.1. NCBI lineage: Eukaryota > Metazoa > Chordata > Actinopteri > Osteoglossiformes > Mormyridae > Petrocephalus > Petrocephalus schoutedeni. The sequence continues at coordinate 13,134,489 of JAODKL010000047.1, forward strand.
TGGACAGGCACAGAGTTCATAAGTTAGTGGCGTGCAGTTCATTGGACAAGCATGAAGCACTTACTATAGTGGCCCTATAAGTCCTCTTCTGCCAGCATGACTAAGGCCACACTGTTGAGTTCCCTCTCTTTCTTGTTCTGTGCGGGAGGTCCAAAGACACACAGCATCGGTACGTTCTGTCCGGCCTCCCTTTCTGCGCCTGGAGCTTATCGGCTGGGAGGAGTGGGCATTCGGCTCAAATGTCAGGCTGCCCCTGAGCCTTAGTGCTTCATGTGGGCACCAAATCTGTCTGCCGGCAGACACGCTGAAAAGTTAATGGAACGGGGGTCCAACAGGAGAGGAAATGGAGGCAGGAAGAATGGGAGGGAAAGAGTAACAAACAAATCGAAGGGCAGTTGAACTTTGCCGGTCAGGGTGTCCCCTTCGCCCTCTGCATCCAATCAAATCCGCCTCCGGCCTCCTTTTGGAGTTTAATAGAGAGGCGGTGCTGCTGCTCGCCACCGGATGGATACAGAAGTACGGCTAATGAAATGGGGGCCCTTTGCCTTCAGAGGCTGAGTGACTCTGAAAGACTTCCGGAAGGGTCTTAGGCCGAGCGTAGCATCTGCCAGTGGAATGAAGGGAACATTTAAATAATTAATCCCTGAAAGCACTGGAAGCTTCTTGGAAGGCTGGGGAGGAAGTAAGGGGATGGCTGGATGGGGGGGGGGGTATTTCTTACCAGCCACTGTCTCTTGGGGGCCCCCAGGTGAATTATGTACCAGAAACCAGCTCATGTGAGCAAAGGTGTGCCGCAGCTCTCGCAGGGGGACAGGTATGCTCTAGTCGGGCCGCTCCAGTCGGGCAGAACTCCAGGCCCCTGCGACCCTGCACAGGACATGCAGTATGGAAGATGAATGAACATTTCGGTCATTCATCCGAATACTGGAGCACTTTGCGGTTTGCCAGATGCTTGTGATCCATGGTTTGAGCCAGAGAGTCAGGATTGATAAGCAGCTAATAAAGCTGGAGGTGCTGTGAGGACATAACCAACACGCTGTGGCACACAAGCGGTAAAATACTCAGAGGCAGTGCCCTGTGAAAAGGCGGGGCCATTTTTACATTATTGTAAGAGACACAAATATGTGTCTTCCTCTCTCTGCGCTGGACAAGTACTGGAAAGGTCATTTCCTTTTACCCAAGTTATGTAACGGCAGTGCATAAGCAGCGGCCATACCATCTGGACGGAGAGGGGACAGCTGAAGTCGGCCAGGGTATGCTGGCCGCCCCAAGCATAAGCATGTCCCAGGGACTTGGGCGGCGACGGGCTGCCTTCTGGCCATATTTACAGGTAGGCTGTTCCTTCAATAAGTGCTGTATTGGCAAGCCAGGATGGGCATCAAAACCACATGTTAACTCCCCCTCCCACACACACATACACACACACACACACCCTCTGTGATTTCCAGTTCTTTTCTGGCAGCATCGCAGGCTTATAATAACAAAGCAGACAACACGAAACTTAAAAAGTAAACACTAATTGTTGTTATCAGCTTGACGCACTTGTGTGTAATGGCTATTTAGAGGGTTTTCAGCAGAATAACCTTTTGTTACTGAACTGGTTGGTTGTTGGGGACCAGCAGAATGCACCGTTCTGTATTTTAGTCTACTCTTTTACCTTTTGTTGGGTCAAAAATACACTGCACAGTTAGGTCTGGCCAATTTGTGGATAGCAGGGAGTCTGTAGCTTAATGGTGTGAGGGCACAAGCACTAGCGGGCACTAGCCAAAGAAAATTCCAGGCCATTTAAGACCATTTATTTCAAAGTGATGAGTTTTGCCAGCGCACCGAACAAATGACAGCCAATCATTCCTGCCTCCTCCCGCCCCCCTACGACCCGACTTTATACGGCGCAGAAAATCACTCTGATGAGTTATGCATTCTATCATGACTTCCTGCCTCTAAATTATTTAACTGTGCTTGGCTATTCTTCATTTTTTTTCAATACTAATCATGGGACGCTAAAGTATTAATGAATCTAGCTGAGATTCTTCCCTTGGCTGTTAAAGGTTGATAATTACAATATTTGCATTCCGCTCCTCCTGCTCCGAGTTAATCTCTTTGGATTGAGGAGATCCGCTGTGATTAGTTTGTGTAAATTCTCTGTATGGTGATTTAAGCAAGGGCAGATGTAAGGGGCATGGCATGTGAGTCACTTGGCCATCTCTACCCATAATGCACCATTTTGGCGGGGCAAGGCCGACGTCGAAATTAGCCCCTGGAAGGGAATGATTTAATCCATGAAGAAGAAATAAGGAAAAAAAAAAAACTAAATGGATATCATTGCTTAATTATTCGCGTGGAATATTATTACTGTTGAATTAGATCATATGTGGCAAAAAGATTAAGGGCTTTCTATATGAACAGTTTTCTCCATTTGGTTATGATTCCTAAATAAGCCCCATGCTAATTAAGACTCATCACGAAGCTCCAGGAGCCGCTGAATGTATAGCAGGACAGAGTGGTGCCCGTTTGTTTCCAGGTTTTTCCCCAAGCGCTTTGTGTTAGAGAGCACTGAGGCCCCATGAGGATGAGCCGCGGTAGCCTGTCGCGCTGCCAGCTCCCGCGCTGCTGATCGCGACGAGGTGCTGCCCAGACGTGGCTCTGTCTCTGCAGCTCTTCCCGTCGTGCTGTCACTGCCTCTGCTGCGCGTTTCCTGCTCTCCAAAGTCAAGTCGACTGCGATTTTATGCACACCGGAACTTAGAAGGTTATTATACTTCTGAGCATGGAATGGCCGTTCATATATATGCAGGACAGCAAACCCTTATTGTGAGTCCTGCTGCCATAGATTAATTTGCTGTACTGGAACTTGGCCTTGGGTCAGTCTGTAGGATCAGTTGACGACGAAGCCCACTATGGGCTCTTCGTGCACTAATGTAGGCTGGAAGTAACAAATTGACCCACAGGTAGACTTGGGTGGTATTACAGTAATACACAATAGCATACTATTTTGGGTGTACTAAATTATTTTTGAAATCTTGGTGACAAAATTAGCCAGCAAACTGACCACCCAAACACATGGTACTGCTCTGTATTCTGTATGTTGAGCTTCATCCACCCCTTCTTAACCTCATTTTGTTCTTTTAATACCTGGTAATCTGAGATCCCCCCCCCCCCCCCCCCCCCCCCCCCTCCCCCC
>JAODKL010000047.1:13137678-13149894 GCA_026780765.1 Petrocephalus schoutedeni
CCATAGGCGCGGACGCTCGGCAGCCGCCAGATCGGATTGGCAGCCGCTGGATCGGCCCCCCCCCGATGTTTCCATGCCTAACAGTGTTGTTAAGCTAACCTCTATTACACAGCATGTGACTGAAGGCTTTTTCCCTGTGACAGTTAACTTCAGATGGATGCAAATTATTTAAATGCATAGCATGGTAGCAAAGCATATAAAGCTGTTTGCTTCTCAGTGTTTTTTCATGGTCTTTTTCATTGCATTTACGGTGGGGAGATCCTCTATTCTGTAGCTCTGCCAAAAATTTGTGCTTGCATAAAAAATGACATGGCATGGCAATACAGGAATAAACTTACTTAAAAAAAAAAAAAAAAAAAAAAAAACTGCTTAGACATTATAGTAATTAATTGTTGGTAGACAGAAAGGTGTGTGCTTTGGAAAGCAGGCATTTTTATCATTCTGCCCACATGTGCTGGGGGATCTGGGCGACGAATGTGATACGCTAAGATTATACCGGTATCATTAGGGGCATGTTTGGGTGGGGTTTGGACATGATTAGCACTACACAATAATGAAATGAAGAAGGCTTGATCACCTGAATATTCCCTTCTGTGATCGTTATGCCTATGCCCCCCAATCCTTCCCAGAGTGTCGAAAAGGAAAGTAGACTTGCAAACCAATTTCCTGTCGGTTATTGGCAGTTTGGCAAGTCTTAAAAGTTGTAGAAAAATGTTGGTGTAATAATAAAAGAGAGACGAATAGAGACATTAGAAGAGGAAGTTAGGTTTTTTGAGGGAATTTAATAGCAGAGTGCACAGTTTGACTATTTCTGACATATTATCACATGGGAAGCCTCCTGAGCAAAGCACATGCTGTACGAGACTAGGTGAATAATGTCAAGCCTGTGTCTGCAATTAGCAGCTGACAGAGGACTTTTGCTGGACTTCTCTGAGATAAAATATGCTGTTCTCTATGCTCTGCTTGTTCTGGTTGCCATAGTCTCTTGCCCCGCTGTGACGCCTTGTTGAATGGTGAAACATCTTCAGTTCTTCATGTGCTTGGTATACTTTTGCTCCATTAGTAAATGTCCATCTTGCAGCGCTCGTTGAGAAGTACATGTATCAGCAACATGAAGAGCAGCTTTGGAATGAAAAAGCGAAAAGTCAAAACTCACAGCTACTTCCTTCTTCTGCTCCGCTTTGCTTTGTAATGATGTTTTTTTTGGGTGATAATGCCTTTATTTATAAAAATCCTTAAAAACCATAATGCTGTAGCATATGGATGAATGAGCTGGAACTCAGGGCTGTTTGAGGGAACACAGAAGTGGGAAGACAGCCCGTGGTTTCACCTTTGTATGACGGGTTTTGTCTTTGAATCCCGGGATGAGGTCCAGGCAGTGCCCCCCTCCCTACAGGGCCATCAGCTGCAGAGGTAGGATTCTCCTGCTCCAGCTAATAACTAACAGGGCGGCAGCGGGGTGTGTAGTGCCGTTGTGAGCAGCTGAAACCTCAAATTGCCAGACTGAGAATAACAGGACAGCGGGCGAAAATATCTGCCAGGATTGTTGGGTACAACTGAACACGGAGTTGTAAAATCAGGTACCTGAACACAGCACACGTGGTGTTTTGTGTAATTGTTAGGGTTAGGGCCAAGGATCAGAAAGTACTGCACCTTTTGTGAGCGTGGAAAGATGGTTAAGTGACTAACACTGTTATCTCACACTTCCAGGGTTGGGGTTTTGAATCCTGGGTGTGTGCGTTCTGCACGGTCTCTTTGTGTGTGTCTGTTTCGTCCTTCAGTGCACATCACTAAGGGAATTGGCATCACTAAATTGCCCATATTGTGTGAGTGATTTGCGATAGACTGGCATCCAGTCTGGAAACTAGCATGGGGTACAAATTGCCCTGGACAGGATGCCAGTCCATCACAAGGCAAACACTATAGACAATTTAGGCACAAATACAGCAGACATGCATCTCAGTACTGTGCCAGTATATTATTCTTACTCTCTATTGGCTGCGCCAGTAGGGTGGTTACATGCGAGCCTTGGCCTGGATCATGAGATACTCCTGATAAACTGTTTACTGTGTGGATGGATGTCAGCTCCATGTGTCTGTGGGGTTAACTTTGCATGGCTTGGGCACTTTGGAAAAGACAAGTTACAGGCAGAAGGTATCCAATGTACCAGTGCTGCTTAATGGGCAGACAAATCCAAAGCTCATTAATGTAAATTGAGAGGCAGGTGGATGGGGTCCTGGTTGGGATTGGGGTGGGTGTGGTGGTGCAATCTAAAAGGTTACAGTGACGGGGAGAGCCTGACTCATATCTCGCTCACAGAGACGCATGTATACACTCACGTACACTGGCAGTTGTTTCGGTTTCCCTGATGATTTCCCCTTTGCTCACGCACACGAAACCGCAGTGCTGCATCTGCTCTGGCTCGTCCTTGTAGGAATCCGGCTGCTTCAGCAGAACATGCAGATAACCAGGAGAAACACGACAAGCAGAGAAATGCTTGTGATTTGCTTCCAAAACGTCTGGGACGTTCCGTGGAAGTTGGCCCGGCCACATTTATAGACCAACAACATTTTTCTCTCTTCTACAGCATTGACTTTTTCTCAGTGCAGTGTTTTGCTCTGAAAGAGGCACTGGGGAATGATTAGCATACTGGAAAACTTCATTTTGCAGTTTTGTTTGGAAGAGTTATGAATATCTAAAGCTATCCCTGCACTGAAGATTTATTTCCTTGAATTGGACACACAGCATTCATGGTGAGGGTCTGCCCCCAAAACAAAGGCTGAAAACTGGTTATGTTTTTAAAATATGTATGTAATGTATTCACATTTAAGGTGCGAGTCCCCCACTGTGTCGTCTTCAGGAATGATGGTGAGGCTGATGAGGGACATTACTCAAACTCTAATGTTCCATTCAATCACATTTTATTATGAAGCTGCCCGGGGGTCCAGTAAATCACAGCTCATGTGCTGTGTGTGTGTGGGGGGGGGGGACTTTTGTGTACATAGTGCTTTAATCAGTAGATTTTTTATTTTTCTTTATGCTGTGCTCTTTCCCCAATCTACGTCTCCCCTCATCAGCTCTACCAACAGTGGAATGCAGGACACCCAGGGAGACATGAGAAGATCTGGGTTCCTCAGAGGATCTGTCACTATGATGGGAATAAACACAGGCTGCCGGCAGCACGGTGGCCATCGGAGCGAGGGGTTTTCATGCCAGCCTTTCCAGGAGCTCCGCTGGAGCCATGGCCAGCTAATGTGTGCGGGAGTTACTTTGGAAAGAAGACGTTTCCAAACATCGTTAGGCACATTGTAATTGCCAAATGATTCAGACGAGACTATACATAAGAGAAATTATTTATTTATTTTTTTTCAATTGATGCGAATATTTAGTTTTTGCATTGAATACTGGACAAGGGAATTGGTAAAACTGAAACATTTAAATTTATTATTGTCATTAATGAAAGTGGTGCAAATTACCATCTAGAATTCTCGTTCTGTTTTCCACTTCCGGGGTGCTCTATAATTTCGAATTGATGTGTATTATTCGTGGGGGGGGAGCATGGTGGCATTGTCTCCTCTGAGTACCCCGGTTTCCCCCCACAGTTCAAAAACATGCTACAGTGAGGTGAAGTTGTCTGTAGGTGTGCCCTGCCATTGGCTGGTTCTCTGTCCTGGGTTGTTCCCTGCCTTACGCCTGTTACTGAGACCCAGCAGAGAATAAGCAGTATAAATGATGAGTGAATGAATGTGTGGCGCTGCTTCCTGAGTAATTTGTGTTCCCGCTCTTTGTAGATGACCCTCCGATGATCAGTGTGATGTGATGTCATCCACCTGGGCTGTACTTGCGTGGCCTTTGCTCACCCCTCCGCTTTTCTCTCCCTGCAGGCTGACGGGCTTCCAGCTGCCTGCACCTATTGTCAGCTCTGGGCCTCGGCTCACACTTTGGCTGCTCTCGGACTATGCTGTCAGTGGGCAGGGATTCAAGGCCTACTACGAAGGTAAGCCCTACTCTCCTGGAGTAAGAGTTCATCGCACTAGGGGAAACATAAGTAAGTCTGGCATGTCTTGAATAAGGTAGACAGACGGACAGCCAGAATGCCGGATGGTGTTGTATGGCTAAACTTAATGGTTTTCTGAATAAGTGATGGATGCTTGACTACGAGTTATGTTCAGTCACAAAAGTTTGAGTGCTTGCTTACTTAGAAGTACTGCAAGGTCGTTATGTGTGTGAGCGAGAGCCGACGACCTCACTGGCTTTGTAGTGCCTTTGAAGGTGGTATTGTTCAGTTCAACACCTCTGAACTGGGAGGCTCTTTGAGGTGCCATGGTAGGTTTATCAGTTGGCTTTTGATCAATGCACTGCGTGACACCTAAGATTATAAATTGGGATTTTCATCAGAACCTGCGGCAAGTGAAAGTGACCTGAGTGGGACTCCTTATGCGCTGAGGGTGCGTTTCGGTGGCAGGTGACCCCGCCCCTTCTGCGTGACTGTCTGCTCTCCATCAATAGCTTCTGCACAGAATCATTGGAGTATCTCTGGAAATCATGGGGATTTTCCGCTACTGTGGCCACCATGAGACGCCTAGTGTGCTTTGACGCCCACTATAAAGCCCATTGTGTTTAAATGAGCACAGCGCCTGTGAATTAAGCACAATGGCTTATTTTAATAATGTGCTTGACTCAAAACACTATTGAGGATGTGAGCAGCATGAATCTGTGTGCAAGCGTCTCTGCTAATAACTTTGCCCTGATCCATGGTGAAGAGTGTGAAGTAAGCAGAAAGGTAACCACCCGTGGGGCAGTGGGGCACCTTCCAGCAGGGCAGCTTGTGGATGCTGTGGTAGTGCAAAGGATCTTCTGTCAGTAGGGGGCGACCTTACGGATGCTTCCTCCATTCTGCTGCAGTAGGTGTAATCAATTAAATGCCTTCCGGATCGTCACCTCTCCCTGTAATGTGCCACTTAATCCCTCCTCCGACGGCAGGATCGAGGAGTCCTAAATGAGGGCCGCCGACCTCCCTTTTCGAATTTTCGGGCTGGCTGAAATCGGGAGGGCCCGCGGAGATAATGGGAGATCAAAAGGGCGCCTGAAGTGGGACGAATCGGAGGTCGCCACGGGTCTCTGGCAGCCCCCCCCCCCCCCCCGCACCTTGCAGGCCCTTTGTGTCCGTGTGAGTGAAGCTGAACAGAGGTAGAGCGGCGGCCCTTTGATGTCCCACACCCTGGCTCGCTCACCTTCGTCTGCGCGGACCTGCTCTATGCTGCACCGCCTGAGGCTCCCGCCGGAGTCCTCCTTTGTCTGCCACCGCGCCCCAGCACCGCTGATTTCTTCCCATGTAAATTGGAATTGGAAGTCTGCTGGGTGAAAATGTAGCATCCAGGATGTTTGCAGGCAAATAAATAAATAAGTCTATATGCATATATGTATTGTTTGAGTGGCAGTACAATTGTAGCGTCGGTGTCAAAGTAGGCCAGCCTCAAGCCCGCACTGTGTCATATCCAACCTCGTACTGCACCAAGAACAGAAATAATGGAGCCAATAGACACCCCCCCTCTCCCACCAGCACCTTCAGATCCTGGTCCACTGTCTCCCTGCTGTCTTCTGGCATCACACAGTCATATTTCACAGCAGCTGGCGGGAAATACGGTGCCGTCTGTCCGGAGGTGAGGCGCCTGGCGTAAATCAGGCAGCTTTTACTTAGGCAGAGATCTCGTTTACGCTCATTCATTAGCCCCGAGAGTAGCTCTGCGAGTCATTTCCGTCTCGGTGTGTGACGGGACGGCTGCATATCACGTCGGCCAGCCTGGAACGTGTCCTTGCTTTATGAATGAATGAAGCAGCCGGCTGGGAATTCAAGCTCAAGCCAAGAATCCCGTGTTTAAGAAAAGAGCAGCTAGCTTGGTGTCTGGTCCCTAACCAGTTCATAAACTCCTAACGCCTGTGCTGTGTGTGATCATAAGACCCCAGAGCAACGCCCTTAAGTGCTCTAGGGCCTGTCTGACCCAACTTGAAGCACAAAATGTATATCATTTTGGTCTGATAAATACATAAAGGGTTGTTTTTTTTAACTGAAGAGGGTTTTATTTTTCTCACCCTGGGTAACTCCATAGTAACTCACCCAGCACCCAGGAAGAGGGCCACAGCCATCAGCCCCCCCCCCCCCCCCATATATGGGGCTGACTCTCCCACCCAGGCCTATTCCAGTGGCTGTCTCGTACAGGATTAGGGGGTGGGGGGTGCAGGATTAGGGGGTGTCAAGCTGCCCATTTGATTTGGAGCTGGGTTTGAATCGTTATTGATACAGCGTAATTGGGAAAGCTGAGATATCGAGCGCTCTCTTGTTCAACCAGCTAAGTGAAAATTTAATTGGAAGCCTTCGTCACATTGCCAAGGTGCCTGTGTGTTTGGGGTGGGGGGATGGGAGGACAGGCTGCATTACAAACATGCTACCGTTGCACATTGCTGCACTGCTGTCAATTCAGGGGCAGCCGCGCATCCAGGCCATTTATACGCAGGGGTATGTGCTACTCTCAGCACCGCTATCTCGTCACCGGTCCCCTGTCCCCTCTTCTGCGGCGCCCCCTTCATTGGTGTAATCTCAGGGCAGCAATAAGGGGCTTTCCCCTCTGAGGAGAATGTTCTAGATTGGTCCGCTGTCCACTGGAAGGGCATAGAAGGCCATCCATATTCATCCATCAGGACCGACAGATACAACCTATATATTCTCCACACGTTATGCAGATTAGCATAACGCCATCTGTGCTGTGCGTTTGGTCAGCACAATCATGATAAATCTGTGGTGCTGGTCTTAGCACCCTGGACAACTATGGCCAGTTGAGTAGCTATATTTGATGTTCTTTCTTTAAAGGCCCAAAGCAGAAAAAGTAAGAATACACTGTGATTTTGTGTGTGCGTGTGTGTGTATTAGGGCTGATAATTGCCAAGGTACTGAATACAATACTCATCGCTATAACAATGTCATAATTCAGTGGATCACGATGCATCACAATATTACCATTGTATCCTAATGGTTAACACTACGGTATTAAAATAATGGAACTGCTAAAATTAAAACAAGCCAAATTTAGCTAAGACATTAACAGCCTTTAACTACCAAGGATGAGTCAGTATCATTGCACACTTCAGCTCCCAGTTGTATAAACTGTACATTCCTTGGTGCTTGCATAAAGTGCACATTTCTGCTTTTAATAGAGAAAATGTGAAATAAAGAAAGAAAAAATAAAACACGGAATGAAACATTTGACTTGTACTGTAACATTTCTGACAGTTCATTGCATTTTTGCATTGCAGTGCACTTAGAATGGGCTACATACACAGCATGTTTTTAATCAGTACATGTTAGAAAAATGTTTGAAAAATAAAACATTGGACTCTGCTGTTGTTAAATGGTACTGCAATAAATTAATAAATCGATGTGATGGGCCAGAGTATTGATGAAAAATCGTCACAGTTAACTGCAGTATTGATGCAGCTGTAGTGTGTTTGCATTTATAATCTATCATGGTTGAAGAGTTGGATGAGCTTGCAGCCGATGCAGAGTGACCCCAGCCTCATGCCCTTTCTGGGGTAAGTTCCAGGCTCACCTCGACCCAGGACTGGATAAGCACTTATAGAAGATGGCTGTTGGCTGAGTAATAGACGTGCTCTTCTAATGCAGTAATTCCTCTGACTGTTTGCAGGACACAATTTATTAGGGCACCTGTGGCCTGCTTTGGTTTTCACTGCTTGATTGCACCTTACACTTTAACCCTACAATAGCAGAGCAGAATCTCAGCGGGTCAGACTTCCCCGATCACATTCGAATACATAATTTCATTTGTGGTTTTAATGTAGCACAAATAGAATTAAACCAATTTGTTTCTGTAAATACAATCATCCTTTCCTATTTGGGTAATTTGAAATCCGTCTTATGATCGTCTGATATTGACTCTGATGCCGACTCATTCATTTCAGTCAATTACTTTTTTCTTAATGATTCTTTGCCCCCCCCCCCCATGCAATCAGCTTGGCAGAGATGACGAGAGAGGTGTAATCGGTGCGCTGACGGTGTGTGCGTGCCTGCACGTCTGCACGTAATCCCGCCCTCTTCAACCTCCCCACACAATGTTTGACCACAAAAGAGAGAAAAACAGAAAGAAACCATTTGAGAACATGTATAATGGAGACAGATGATAGCTACTGTTGTCCGCCTGGAGGTACCATCCTGCGCAGAGCAAGTGAGGGAACATAATGCTGATTCCCCCAAAGGCGGGCCACGGCATCGACTAAGCTGGCCAGTCGCTTGTGATGGGAGCTCTGCTTCTCATTGGGCACTGAAATGCCAAGGCGTAAAGGAAATCTCAATCAATGGCTCCCTTCCAGCATGGCGACAAACCCTCCCCTAACACTCTTGAGAGCCATTCCCAGCTTGTCTACCTGCACTGCTCACCTTTGCTGGGTTTGTATCCTTGCAGTGTTACGGTTGTCCATCGAGTGGCTCCGTGTTGCACAAATACACACCTAATGCTCCCACCTTATGGAATATCCTCCTTTGCCGTGATTAATCTAGCTTGGGTTGCTGACACCTTCCCTGAAGGGGGTTAAACGGACATATGTGAATCATTGGCAGCATCCTACATGGTCAGGCCGAATAGGGTGGTGGTGGTGGTGGGGGGTCGCATGATTTGAATCAGCGGCTGATGGAATGGAAGTCCACAGATGCAGGTGGACTTCAGTACTTCCAGCTAGAGGTGGGGGGTGGGGTGGGGGACCTCCGTGTTGTGGTCGGGGGGACACCATGCCATCACATACCTTTTTTGGCATCATACTTCTTTAGTAAACTTTTAGCAGCTGATCGCTTGAATCTCTGCCTGAAGATGCACAGTGCTCAGCAGCGTATGATCTTAGTCTGGTCATGCTGGGAGCCACAGGTGAGAGCCGCCTTATTCGTGCCGGCGATCGAGCTCAAGCCAAGGTGGGAATCCACAGCTCAGCGCTGGGGCAGAGGGGCCCTGAATTGTGTGCAGTGTGGCCACCTTCCAGAGAGCTATGCCTACTGCATGACCGACAGCACTGAGGCCTCATAACTGCACAGCCCCCTTTTCTTGATGGATTCTTCTTCTCATGAACAAACGGACATATTTATCCCGGAAATGCACAAAATGCATGGGTGCCTAGTTGTGCGTTGCGGCACACGCTGATGTGCATCTCTGCCTTGTCCTTCATCCTCCATGCCTTTTTAGATTGGAATGGCACTGTGGAACACAGCGCACCCCATTGGTGCCCCCCCAACACCCCTCACGGCCATCTCGCTTCACACAAGCGGAACGCAGAACACAAAGTGCCCACAAAGTGCCCCCATCCCCCCACGTGACGTCGCTGCTGCATTGGTGCAGTGACCTCCGGATGGACGACCCACACAGAAGGCCGCCCCGCGATTTGTCAGCCTTCTGGACTGAGCAGCATGCATGAAACTCTGTGCAGGGCATCCCCACGTCACGGAGAAGACAGGAGCCACTGGAACTAACGCACGTACCACTCACCATGCCGAGACGGCAGCAGTGAGCGCCGCAGAACCGGAACGGAAACCCAAAGATGCGTTTAATCCCTTTTAACCACAAGAAAAACACGGCCAGATCAGACATGAAAGGAAGCGCTACCTAAGGCCTAAGATGGCCGTTTGCAGGCTGTTCTGGACAGTAATCGGAGTGAGGCCTGCACATGGGTATAATCCCTTGTTGACTTTTTCTCTGCTCCTTCCTTTCAGTCCTTCACTTTTATGCAGAAAGAGGGGGGAGGGGTGGCTGCAATCCACCTCTGACTTTTTGTCTCCTCCCCAAATGATCGATAGAGGACCAGAGAGAGGTAATGAGGACCAGTTTGGCACCAGGGCTTGATGTGGGGACCTAGATCAAACCGGGTCTCAGAGCCTGCTGCTCAAGACAGCCACTCTGTCCACAGGCAGGACGGGAGGATGCCCCCTCTGCAGGCTTTAAATGCTCTCATGAAAGCGTTTCTAGGCTGGCAGAAGCTGGGTTCCAGTGCTGAGGAACTTCCTGGGTGATGGAGCCGGGTCGGCACCTCACCGGGTGACACCTAGGCTGTCGCACCAGTTCTGGTTCCGCTCCGACTGACTCTCTATGCCTCCCGTCTCTGCTCTCGCTTCCTTACATCTCTCTGCATCCCGTGAAGTTAATTAACGTCACGTCAGCTTGAGTTCCTGCTTTATGTACGCTTTTCCATTAATATTTTAATAGCATGTTCTGCATGATTTAAACCTGAGATGGCCCCAAACAAATTGTGTTCTGCCTGAATAATTGCATTGTTATATTATTTAAAAAAAATAAATAAATAATAATAATAATAATATATATCTCAAATGAAATCACCTGAATCATGGCTTAAACCAGACTGTCTTATCTGCTCTGCAGACCTCCTTTCACTGAGTGAACTGTTTCTCCTGTTCTTTAACAGTTCAGATGTTTGACCCCCAGGAGCCAGATGCTCATGGGGGAGGCATATTTACAGCAGACGCCAAGCCTGTGCTGAGCCACTGAAGCCTTTTCTGCTAACCATAAAGTGGAAAACGGGAAACGTAATAAAGATGTTGAAGGCATTGATTGGTGGAAGGCAGATGTCTCTGAATCACTGAGCTGAAGAAGAGGCGATCGTAAACACATCTCGGGCGGCTCCTGCGTGAAAGGCGCCCAGCGTGGATGGACAAACGTCAAGTCCACGTGTGAGCGCATTGCTGTCACACAGTGTGACTGTACCAGATGCGTATTTTCTGCGGATTGAGTTTTCCAGTTTACACTGTGGTTTTCTGCCATATTGTTTATAGCATTTGGATGAGGCAGTATTTTGGGCATTTATTATGATGCAGAGTTATGGCTCAGCTGCATTTATGAGTCTGCTGGACAGTTTTATCAGGGGTGTAATGGATACAGGTGGAGACGTTTCTTCTAGAGCTTCTCATTGCAAATTAATTAGAATGCTTGAAGCATAAATGTGGCCACCCATGCACCAAAAATTGCAAAATACGTAAGAGACATCATCTACAAAGAAAAACATCCACAACAAAAGCTGGTCTGGGAAACTCAAAATTATCTAGAACAAGAGGTTGTTTGCAAACCCCAGGTCTGACCCATAGCACCTGGCTAGAAGGACCCAAAGGAAAGAGGTCACCTTAAGTTCCTCGCTCTGGCCCGAGCGGCTTTCTGTTGGGAGAAAGCGTCATACGCCTTGGAAACATATGGCTATGTCATTCCAGGGAAAGGGCCATTTTCTGCTCACTTGATTCCCATTTCAAAATAATTTATAGCCTAATGGCAGCTATGGCCTGTGAGTGAGGAGGCAAACAGCAAGCTGCTGCTAGGTGCACCAGGAGTGCAGAACACCACCACGTTCTCCCCAGACTGTAGCACCACAGTCAGGGGTGAACTTATTTTGTGCATGTCATGCTAATCCTTTCAGACACTTTAAAAGTGAACGTCAATTTTTAAGATGATTTTTAAAACTGTACAAGTAAGGTGTTGAACCCCATTTTCAAAATCAAATTATAAGAAAATATTCTGCTGTCAGTTGGCCTCATTATCCCCCTTTTTGGTATCTTGGCTGTGTTGATTTGACATGGTATTTGCTTTGTAGATTGTTGGGTTTTACAGACCGCTTTACTATAGAGAGAGAGAAACTGAGTGCTGGGGTGAGACTGCTTTCTGCAATGTCATTATCAGACCACGATGCTATACTATAGAGACAGACTGAGCATTGGGGTGGGACCTCTTTCTGCAATGTCCTTATCAGACCACTTAGCTGTACTACAGAGACAGACTGAGCATCGGGGAGAGACCTCTTTCTGCAATGTCCTTATCAGACCACTTAGCTGTACTACGGAGACAGACTGAGCATTGGGGAGGGACCTCTTTCTGCAATGTCCTTATCAGACCACGCAGCTGTACTATAGAGACAGACTGAGCATTGGGGAGGGACCTCTTTCTGCAATGTCCTGTTCAGACCATGCCGCTGTACTATAGAGACCGACTGAGCATTGGGGAGAGACCTCTTTCTGCAATGTCCTTATCAGACCACGCAGCTATACTATAGAGACAGACTGAGCATTGGGGAGGGACCTCTTTCTGCTATGTCCTTATCAGACCACGCAGCTATACTATAGAGACAGACTGAGCATTGGGGAGGGACCTCTTTCTGCTATGTCCT
>JAODKL010000047.1:13172250-13184478 GCA_026780765.1 Petrocephalus schoutedeni
TGGAACTGGGCCGGATTCGAACCCTGGTCCCAGAGGTGTGAGGCGGCAGCGCTACCCACTGCGCCACCGAGCCGCCCCCAAATTTTCACTTCCATGTTAAAACATTTCATTTGAAAAAGTGTGAAATACTTCATATCATAAAAGAAAAAAATCTAAATATGTGCAAATAAAGTCATCTATATGATTATACTTTATATTTAATAATGAAAGGTTACAAAGTGAGCATTTTAATATTTAATCTTATTACGCATTGTGACAAGCCATGCTTATCAGTAATCATTTTCCCTTCATCGTCATACCAGGCTTGATTCCAGATATAAATTATAACAAGTACAAAGCGAATACCTTCCTGCTGGTGTTTGTAAAGGTATAAAGAAATATGATGTAGGTGTGAAAAGAAGCGGGCTACTTAGAGAGACTCTCACTTATGCCCAGTGAAGCACTTCATGGTGATTGGGGATTGGAGTGAGCCCAGTGGGATTTGGGTTTTCAAGCTACCAGTATGTTTTCTATTAAAGGCCACATTGCTCCACTGTTCTGTGTAACATGCAATAAGGGGCAAGAGCAGTTAAAGTTGACATGTTAGGGGGAATGGAAGGTGGTCCTAGGAGGGGGGGGGGGGGGGGGGTGGGGGGGGGGGGGGGGGGGGGGGCGTCAAGGGGTTATAATGTAAGATGGCTTCTTGGGAGTAATGAGTTGTCCCTCAAGGTCATGTCCCATTGCTCCCCAGCTTTGGGGTCAAAATGGGGTGGCAGACGGAACGTGACAGGTGCCCCGGCCTCGCATCCTTGGAGTGGTGTGGCGCAGTGTGGATTTCAGAGCAGCTAATTGTGCCTGTAATGTCCAGGGGGGGTTAGTGTAGGATGTCTGTGGGGGAGGGCATGGTGGTGTGCGGTTTGGGAACTCCCCACGCGCTGAGTGCTCCACGTCCGCTTCTTTGTGCCGTGCAGAGTCAACAACCAACACAGCTGTGATTATGAGTCGACTACTTTGGCAATTAGTTGGCTGTCAGACTGCAGCTTGGCCTGAAAATGACACTTTAGCCAGACAGAATTAATTAAATAATAGATAAATGGGTAAAGGAGTGGCGTGAGAGAGGGCCGGGCAGCCTTTCAAACAATTACAGGCTCCGAATGTCACTGCTGCGCTCTATGAGGGCATGGTCGCGGTCAAAGGCAGTGTTAGCAAAGGGCTACCTGATGGTATGGAAATGGCCTTGCATTGACATCTGTTTTTTGCTGACATTGAGAGTATGAGGAGATAATATTTTTGGTTTTCAGCTTATTTTTATTTTTAAAATTATTCTCTAACCTTACTATTCCATTTTTTTGTTGAGCTGGTTGTTGAGCAATTGAATTTCACCACAAAAATTAAGGTTGGGTGATATGGCAAAATATTTCAACCATTTATATATTATAACCATTACTGCAGTCAGAGTCAGATGAGTATAATAATTTTGGATCTGATATGGGATAGAGAAATATATATATATATATATATATATATATATATATGTATATATATATCAGCCTGAAATTCTTATCAAAACGGCAACGGAAATCGATAAACTTAGAGCTTAGCATTTTTAGCACATTGCCCTTAGAAATGACAAGCATGACCGGAGGCTTCAGCATATACTTTCACTCGTTAAAAAGTTTGAAGATACTTTCTCAAACAAAACCAGTGCACAGGGTCAGGAGTTAACAATGTATAAGGACACAGATGTGAAGTAGGACATTGGAGAATTAAGGTCAGAACATGCATAGGTTACTGTGGCAACGATATACACATTGGACATTTAGCCCCTTAATCCTTATTTCATGCTTGAAAGCTAGAGTCCTACACATATAGGGGCTGAAAATGGAAAAAAAAGTGAAGGTGATTAATCATCATTGTTGATGCACTATAGCACACAACAGCGAAATGTGTCCTCTGCTTTTACCCATGTGACATCGTGACACAGCAGGGGGCAGCTATGTGAGCAGTGCTTGGGGACAGTACCTTGCTCAGGGTATCTCAGCAGTACTTGCAGGTCGGGAACTTGAACTGGCCATCTTTCGATTACACGGTTGTGACCCTAACCACTACACCAGAACAGAACAGAACCACACCCTCAACCCAGCAAAGTTCTCTGGAAGCAGATGAAAACACAGACACATGGAGACCCAGAAGTCAGCACTGAATCATCCCTGCACCCAGCCAGTTAATGAAGCCAAATTATAGATGGCACTTTAGAGGTACATTGGGTGTGCAATCAGGAGAGGACACCCCCACGGTCCCTTGGGGGGAGTGCCTACTGTACCAGCATGATGTCTGCCGGGCCGCGAGGAGGGAGTGAGGGCATCTCGATTGAATGGCTGCCCGCTAAGCAGACACTGCCTATCGGACTAATGCAGCCGTGTGCTGGGATCAATTTCACAATGTCATTTCCAGAGTGGGGACAGAGAAGGACACGCTCATCCGGAGCAGAGCAAGTGTACGCCCTGCACCTTCCTCCCGGGTCACCGACAATTTGTGGATTCATATCCCTAAATGTACTCTCCTGTAGAATCAGAATCAGGTTTACAGGTCAAGTATGACTCTGGTTAGTGGCTCTCATGCATATAGTAGGCACAGACATAGTCAATACAATACAAGACAATAGTCACACATAGTTCGATTGACATATATGCACACATACACACATCTGTCTATATGTTGTACACACACACACAGTGGAGTATAAGTATATAGAGTTATGCAGTGGCAGTATATAATGTAATGTGAATGTCAATATAAACATGTCAAAATAAACATAATTATGGAAGAATGTCTTGTTTACCCCTTGCATGGCCTAATCATGTCTCAGCTGGTGATATTGGTTTACGGGCTGATAAGTGCACCCCCCCCCCCCCCCACTGCCACCATCGCCTGCAGCGCCTCAGATCCAGTCGCCGTACATCGACCCCTGAAGCTGCCGTGAGGGCCCCGCGGGGGGAGTGTGTATCACTGGCGGCTCTTTACGGGGAGGGGGTGGCAGGCTGGCTGGTGCTCTCGCCACCTTACCCCTTACCCATAAAGGGGAGCCCGTGGAAGGGCGTATCGCAGCGGTGCGGGGTGGCGGACAGAGAAACAGCAAGGCACGGGAAAGGAGGCAGAGAGATGTATAGGCAGTGGCATTAAACTGGGGAAACCAGCCCTTCCGACTCTAGCTGTTTTTAGGGTAGAGCGGTCGCCCCGGGATGAATGTCAGCATTCAATGTAAAGGACATACGAGGATGAACTAATATATACACGCAAAGGCACAGGCTTCCATTACTGCCATGGGAATATCTGGGATTTTGGGTAGTTCTGGGCTTCGAATGAGTGCTTTTGTTGCAGTTTTTAGTTGTCTGGCTTGAGGCTGTTCAGACTGTTTAACCACCCAGCCTAGCACTGAAGCGTAGCTCCTCTTATATACCACACGGTAATGGCGAAGAGGGGGCACAGACTGCACCGTGGAAATGATTGTCATTCGTCTAATATGAAAGAAAATAAAAAGTATCATGGTTCAAGGGAGGCCATTTAGAAAGCAGCACAATTGATATGAGCTAACCATACTGTGGTATTCCATGTCTTTCTCTAGTGTGCCGTCCAAGGCGTTCTGCAGAGGGGAAGCGGCTCTCATAGAAATCGCACCCCATTAACTTAGCAGCCCTTTGCTTCCAGGGGTTTAGACTACCAGTGCTCCAGTTTGGGAAAAGCCAGATGCTGAACCATAGAGAGAATTTAGGGTGGCATCACTCTGGGGATTTCTCTGACTGCGATGGCCCCGGGGGCACTGTGGACGTAAAGTGGGCCTGCCGTTTCAGCAGGTGGCCAGAAATAGCATCCCTGGAGGTATCAGAAGCCGCCGTGGCCAGCGTGACGAGCCCAAAGTGGGCTGTGAAATACGCATGGCGGATGAGTGAAGTGTCAGGAGGAGAGATTCGTGTGACGCTCCGGACCTCTCCAGAGGCAGAGAGGAGACAGAGATGTTCAGTGAAGCGTGAGAGGCAGTCCAGGTGACGAATAAACCTCAAGCTCTCATCGAGCGGATGTGTCAAGTTATACTTGGCGTGCTGTAAGCACTGTGCACCCTGATCTTAAGGAGCTATTGTTATAGCTATAGTTCGTAATAAACTGCAGGGGACTTCTGCACGGGACACTGCATGCACACTTCTGCTCTCAAATATAATGCCGCACCCTTCTTAAAAATCAAAGTTCAGAGTGACTGTATCAAGTAGTTAATGACCCACACACAGTCACATTAAAACAGGGGGTATAATGAGTTAATGAGTTTGGGGGGGATTTTCACTTAGACATTTTTTCTTCTTCGAATACTGATAGATATGGATATCCTGTGTGGAAAACTGTGAAATGCAGCATTTGATAACAGTAACAGTAGTGTTAGTGTTACTGTGGTTGTATACTGCACTCTGCATTCTAATTTAAGTGGGTAAATAAAGTACAGAATAAAGAGCTGCGCAATGTGCTACAATTCATCATTCAATCAAATTCAGTTAGTGTAATGTATACCTTTCTAACACAGAACAATATACCAACATATTTTGTGGGTATTTGCATAATTGTCTGTATGTATTATTGCTGTTATGTTTGGGCTCATCTCTTCAGTTGATCAGCTGTCTCACGTGAGATGTGGTCTCTGTTGCGTGTTTAAATAACAGACGTGATGTCTTTATTAAGCATGGCGCTGGTTTCATACAGCTTCCTCTTTCCCAACATTTCTGTGACAGATACTGATGGGTCAGACTTTTAAGGGTTTTATTTGCTATATTTACGACGTCAAGCTGGCTGTCTGTAACTGCTAGCTATGGCGGTGAGTTTGCCTTGTGCTGAAAGCACCCAGTGTCGTGCATTTAACCAAACCAGTCCACACCTGCAGCATGTTGACGTGGGCAAATAGCCAAGTGGTCAGTAGTCATGTGCTCCGATACAATGACATCATCACACTCGTCATTGCTAGTACCATGCTTGAATCTCTCTGGCTCAAAAGCCTGGAGCACGCCAAGCTGATTTTGGCTGTAGGAAGCCGTCCGGACGGCAGTTAGAGTCGGTGTGCATGGCACCGTTGGTGCTGTTTTGGCTGATTTAGCATGTTGAATCATCAGAGCTAGTTGGGCTGTATGTCAGCTGTCGCCTCTAGGTGTGTTCCTGTGCAAATTTTCACAATCGATGGGAGCCGACAGCAGCCAATGTCAGACGAAGGGAGCCAACTGCTCGTTGGTCTTGGTTGATGCTGGTCTTTTGTCGTTGGCTTGGTGTGTATCCAGCTTTAGGCTCATTATCTTCGTAAACCTCGTTCTTAAAACGTGCTCTGGAGGGAGGGAGTGACGCGCCATTATTTTTGACCTAACTGCGCTACCCGCCTCGGTCTTATCATGGCAATGCGGCTTTCAGGGTCAGGACAAATGTTTCCCAGAATGAAATAAACAGTGCGTGACTCTTTCTGGTGTTATGGAAAATTCTGTGGCAGATTTGTTTTGAGCTGGTTCTGCTGGTGCACTCCAGGCCTTTTGTGCACAATCAGAAACACAAAGATGGGGTAATTTGGGGGTAATATAAAAACAGGCGTGCGCAAGAGACATGTGCTTCTACTTCTCCTCATTGTACTTAACTGTGGCAGATGATGCAGACACTGTTCTTATTATTATTGCTATAATGTTTAGAATGAAAATAGACTGACATTCCACTAGAATCACTAGAATAAAAACCTGTCCTTTTGGATAAAACACTTGTTGTTGGTGCAGTAGTGTTGCTTCTCTTTGATTGGTGGTCCGGCTGCAACTTATCCACCAATAGCAAAACCCTTCTTTTCCTGTGCATTTCTAATAATGGGCTTTCTTGTTGAAGAGCATTTTCTTGACCAGTGAGGGATTTGAAGTGTCATCCTTCTTGTTCAGAAGGAGCCAGGTCTGGGGTCACAGGATTTTGGGGACGGGTGCACACTTATCGCCATGTGTAATGGGGAACTGTGCAAATCAGAGGCAATTTTGCAATCCCATTACAGCCTGTCAGCATCTGTTTACTGTTTTGTGCGGAGTGAAAATAGAATGACTGGCTGTGGTTTTTCACACACTCTCAGCCACAGTCCTAAAAATAGTGGGCAGATGGCTGAAGCCACAGTGTGTGCTTCACACTGAATTGGATAAGGCTGAAGTGGTAACACTGTACTTGAAAGGCAGAAATACTTAGTAATAACTCAGTGACTACTAAAGGGCAAATTATAAACAAATCATTAACAAATATAGTTGCTACTTGAGATAAGATGCATTGCAATTCATTAATGATGAACAAACAAGAGATCAGTATTTCCCTTACTTGTTCCTTCAGTAGTTCGTAAAGGTTTACAGAATTAGCAGATATTGTGACAAATATAGTAATTGCTTGAGATAAACCATGTCATACATTAATGATTAATTAACACAAAATCAGTATGTAACTTGTGGTTAATTAATGCATGTATAATAGTATAATGCTATTTTATTTGTTCGCTGTAGGCTGAATGTGTAGGCATTGAAGGTGATTGTGGAATTTGGCATTATATCATTATACAGTGCGGGCTGAGGAGTGGGAGGCTCACAGGTCTGACAGTGTTCTGTTCACAGCAGTGCTCATGAATGATCTGATTTGCCGCTTCATTGTGGATATGTGGGGATGCTTTAATGTCCCAGTAAAGCGGAGGTGTGTCTTTCTGCAGCCCTGCCCAGCTACACCTGTGGGAACCCGGGCCTGCTGCAGCACGGCTTCCAGCAGGGCTCCACCTTCAACATCGGCGACAAAATCCGCTACAGCTGCAGCGCCGGCTACGTCCTAGAGGGGCACACAGTGCTGTCCTGCCTGGCCACCTCTGCCGGGACGGCTTCCTGGGATTTCCCTCTACCGTACTGCAGAGGTGAGATATCAAAGCATGATCAAATACACAGTGGACGACAACATGTTATTTCCCCCAGTGCCCCAGTCTGATATTTGGAATCTTTAACTATCTACTAATTAAGCCTAATGAAAGTAATGAGGGCTTTTGTGTCTATTAAATACACACACGTATCAAGCGGTTATTTCTTTTGATGTTTCTTTGTATTTTTACCTCTATTACGTTCTGTTAGTGTGGTTAATGTCACATTGCCCATCGAGCGGTCCAGTTTGCGAGGGAGCCATCTGGAGCCTGGCCGCCTGTCAGGATGCCCTCCAATGAACACACATGGTTGGGCACAGATCGCCAGGAAGGGCCCTCCCCCAACCATCCCCACCATGGCCCACCTGAGGTTGCTCAATGAATGGACAGAGTAGCATCATCGTTCTATTCGTCAACTGCAACCCCCACCCCCTGTTAAACCAAACTTAGCCTGAACTGCAATCTCTGCAATTCCTCCTTCCTGGCCTATCAATCTTCTTAGAAACCCCAGGTAACCACCCAGGACCCCGTAAAACCCAGGATCTGCTATTGTCAAAGATTTGTAGAAATATCATTTGTTTATGCCTTTAGTTCTGACATGCATTGAGCTTTTTAATTGATTAATGCATATAATCACACTAGTTTTTTTTTTTTTTTGCTGATATCTGCAGGTCATTTACATTTATCCATTACCTTAATGCCCCCCTGCCCCACACACACACATCTCCACTTCAGTGAGAGCTGTCTTCTGATTTACATCACCTCTCCAGTATGTTTTAAAAGCACATCTTGCCCTGAATTAACAAAAAGTAGCATTTTCTCTTGTTCCCAGTCCATAAAGCACACCCCGACATAGTCACCTTAGCCAGAAGCAGACAGAACAAGAGGGTCCAAATAAATCAAGTAATGTATTCAGACAGTGGGATTAATCAGGTTATTTTTGTGGAACGTGACATTTTCCTGTCTGGCCCATGCTCTGAGGGCTATTACCTTCTATCACCGCTAAAGACGGCAAGCCGCCGTCTTGGCTGCTTAAAAGCCTACGCGGATTTCGGGTGGGGGGGTGCCAGCAGTGAGCGCCCCCATCTCCACATGTGTGCACCCGCTTCGCCAGGTGGTGTCCTCTTAAACGCGTCCCAGGAGCTGCTGAGGCAGAGATTGCGACCCCTAGGGCTCCCGGCCAGCTCTGTCCCTTGTTAGCATGATACTGTAGGAAAGCTACGTCAAGGCTCAGCTCCTTCCATATGCCGGGGATGACAGGCTGCCCTTCGCTCCCATTCCACTCTCCCATCATATCGCCTATACAAATTCTAATCCTGCTGTGATTCCCCATGTGGAGAGTTTCATGTATGCATATATAATTTATATGCAATCAATATATAATTCATACTTTGATCTGTATGAATTCTATATAGACACACTGTTTCTGTGCTACACACTCAGTATCCATGGCTTGGTGGTTGGTTTGCTTGCAACGGCCAGGTTATAATTTGATTTCGATTTCCCCTTGAAGGGAGCGCCGTCGTTGAGGGTCTATGAATCTCGATCCGTAGATGATAGTTGAACGGCCACCTGACCCGTTAATGTTCTTGTTCTCCTGAAAATATGGAATGGAATGTGGTGAGTGGCACGCCAGAATGTCACAATAAGTAAAACTGAACACTGCATCGTCTCTGTAGCTCTCAGGCGTCGATTATAAGATATGCGGGCTAAAAATGTATTTAACCGAAGGAAGTCGGCAGGAACAGACAGTAATGGGTTCTTACCGCGAGAATTCTTACTGCCTCTCCCGCACCACCCATAGAGTGTGTTATTTAACTGTCTTTTATACCATCTATTTTTAACATACACGGATTTCTTGTGATTTTCTTGTAGGTTCTTTTGGGTGTACATTACTTTATACTTTTCAGGAAAGAAAAACACTATTCCTGATTTGTCCTTAAATCCCATATTTACTAAAACATGCTACTGAATTTGCAGGCTACTCCTAAATAGTTTCTAAATGTCACGGGTAGTTTACTGACTGCCTGACATTCTGCAAAGACCCAGATCACTGCAATCTGTGTTTCTGTGACAGTACTAGTATTAGTTGGATTCAATTCATTTGTTTACTTTACTTTCCTGCCGGGTTAGGGGTGGCCCTCTCTTAGCTTTGTAACTATGACAACCAGCAACTGAGCAAGAAGGTTGATTAAAATAAAGGAATACACACACACACAAAAAAAAAAAAAAACGCTTTTAAAAAACGGCTCATTTTGATTGATTCAAATTTGATGTAAGCCTGTCACAGGTCTTCCTGTTGAAGACTGTCCCAAATCAGACAGCTCATCACCACGGAGATGAGCAGGTACCCGCAGGACTCATATCATATTCGATAGGATGCTGGAAAATGGGCAGATGCAAGTGAAAATCAGGTCCAAATCGGGTGGAACGGAAGTTGGGAGTTCCCTCATGAAGGTTTCCTTTGATCTGAATTTGCTGTGACCGCCCCCACTGCCCCCTGCCCTCCCCTCCCCTCCCCTCCCCACTTCCCTGGCCTGCTTCTCAGTGGTGCCAGGTGATTGACAGGATCCATGGTGTGCAGGAGATGAGCTCCTCTTCCTGGAATCAATCGTTCCATTTAGTAAGCCGCTCTCTAAGGAATTTCTCCACCTGTGACATGAAATCTGCCTCCTGGGCCACTCAAGGCGATCGCTTTCCAAAATAGCCTGGCCTCGGCATAGGCTGAAGCATTCACTGGACTGGAGTTGCGTCATCACGTGTACTGAGGATGGTGGGACTCTTCCTTGCATGATAACCCACAGACTCACGGTGGCAGATATGCGGAGAGCAATAAATAACACAGTGGACATGTGCGGCAATACAACATGAGGAGAGATAAAGTGGCGGGCTGCTGGCACACTTAGACTCTATAACCGTGACAGCCCAACAGTATTAGTGTTAAAGTGAAATATAAATCTGTAACTGTTGAGTTGCCTTATGACCTTTGGATAAAAACTTGTCCCTGAACCCGCCTTGGGATACCGACACTAAAAGATACAGTATCACAATAGTTACTCTTGAATTGCTTCCAGAATGAAGGTCTTGTGATGTACATTTACCTGGATGCTTTTGTAACAAAAACAGCAGACAACATACATTATTATAAGCACCTCTAGATAATGGACTAGCATCTAGGGTGTCCCTTCCCTTGTGCAGTGTTCCCCAACCCGGTTCTTGGGGACCACTGGACAGTCCACGCTTTTGCTCTCTCTAGCTGGGATGGATCAAAAATATAGACTGCCTGCAGGGAGCGGGGAGGGAGCAAAACATGGACTGTTCACTGGCCCTGAGGACCAGGTTGGGGGCCACTGCTGTGAGAATCTGGCATCCTGTCTATGGTGTCCCCTCCCTTTTACCCTGTGATGGACTGGCATTCTGTCTAGGGTGTCCCCTCCCATGTGACCTGTGAGGGATTGACATATCCTGTCTTTGGTGCCCCCTCACTTGTGCCCTGTCCTGCTTGGGAAAGGTTCCAAGTTCACAGTGACCATGTCCGGGAAGAAAGGTTATAGAAGATGGATTGATAGAAAGATGGATCAGTTCCTGTCAATAACCTGAAATACCCAGAATCCCTTGTTAAGTTTAAGATTCTCACAGCTACATCTCAGCTACCATAGGGACTGAAACAGTGACAAGCTAATGCTTGCGTTTTTTTTTTTGTGCTAACCTGGCAGCGCTTTGGTCTTTTTACCTTGCAGCTGTCAAGCTGCTGTGGACAGAAGCCTCCCCCTTACTGAAACAGCCAGGGGGCGCAATTATCAACACAACACTTATTTCTAGTATTAAGGATTATTTCAGGTCAGCACAAATGACTAGCAAAATGCTGTTTTTCGCACCTACATTACAGATCGTTACATCACCCGTTGTGACAAGTCCCCCAAGCTGTTTTTGAGTTCTTTATCAGAGTTAATGATTTTTTTTTTCTTGCAAATGCCCTTATTTTTAACTTGTTAAAGAAAGGCGCAAAAGTCATTAAAGGCTTATTTCACAGGGTTTGCGTGTGTAAATCCTGTGTCTTTTGTGTGTGTCCTTCTTTGTCTGCCTGTTCCACAGCGGACGATGGATGCGGAGGCACCCTGCGGGGCCAGAGCGGGGTCATCACCAGCCCAAATTACCCCCAAGATTACAACAACAACGCCGACTGCACGTGGACGGTGCTGGCTGAGCCCGGAGACACCATCGCCCTGGTTTTCACTGACTTCCAGCTGGAGGATGACTACGACGTCTTGGAGGTCAGCGGAACTGAGGGCTCTTCACAATGGTAAGTGTCCTCTGCACCCCATTTATTACTCAAGTCAAGTGAAGTAAAGCTTTCTTGTCTTCTCAGCCATGTACAGTTTACAGTGAAGTGAAGATCATCATTCCTCATCATTCCTCCTGAACTTACGGTGCAACTTTCCCGACAGGACATACGGTGCTAAAGACGGTGCTTTTATTCTGGGTTCGCATAAAAAAAAAAGGTCAGCGTGTTTGTCAACGCCTTGTGATGTCACACCTGTATTGTTCGTGATTGGTCAGCTGCTGGAGGCATCCTCTTTGCTTGTACGTCCTCCTGCTCAGAGTGGCCAGTGATGCTTAGCAGCCTGGTAGCTGACCCCAAAGTGCCGATTGATAGCTCTTATGTCAGCGTTTACCTGCTAGAATTTTCAACATTTTTGGATAGTTTGAAGAAGTTTATGGCCATTAGCAGAATACACTGGTAAGCTTGTGTGTCAAAAGTCATGCCATAATGAGCACACAACCAAGACTTTGAGTGAAATGACACTTGGGCAACTTTTTTTGTGGATGGGGGGGGGGGGTGTTGTGTGCTCACAGACCCTGGGAAGGATGTTACCTTTGTGGTTTTGATTTATGCACATTCTTATTGTTCTGGCTGAAGGGACTTTGGAAAATGCAGTTAAATGTCAGTTGCCACTGATCCATTTTTTCCTCATTAACCTGCAATTCGAGAGCTATTGTTTTGCCTTGGGAACACTTCTTGTCGCGGAAAAACACATAGCAGCACGCGTGCATAGCACAGTGCTACAATGCTGCGGTGCACAGTGTGGGAATGCGGGCGGTCAGTGGGATTCCTCAGCATTACACTTATACACTGAAGAGTGAGTCATTCCTAATACTGAGTCATGTGGTCTAAGCATCAACAAACATATGTGATGGGAGTCAGATATTTAATCTAATTAGAATCTCGTGAATGTTACTGGATTGACATCAGAAATGCCTGTGGTGGCAGGGTGGAGGGTATTGAGGTGTGCTGTGCAGCGTTTGGGGTGTAC
>JAODKL010000047.1:13186848-13197025 GCA_026780765.1 Petrocephalus schoutedeni
GTTGTTTTTTTTTTTTTTTTTTTTTTTTTTTTTTTTTTTATTTATAATATAATTTTATATTCCCTTGCTAGTGCATACTCTATGCCTTACTATCAGTTTCTTTCTGTTCTTTTGAAAATTAAATTTCCCAACAGCTGATTATGCACCATGCATACACCTTGCGGCTTTGCAGCAAATCCCCTCGATTTTGTCTCGGTGACTCATTTAATCTCAGCAGATGGGCTGGAATCGGTTTTATTACCTCTTATCTTCCTAATAGCGTCTTCCGGAGATCACCGGCCGAGAATTTTCAAACACGCTATATAAGGCGTGCCTGCCATACGTGGTCTCGCTGCCGTGCTGGCTTAGGGAATTGGTAATCAGTGTGAGGTTCTTACTTCCTGACATGGCCTGCCCTCGACACAGGAACGCACACACGTACCGTTCTTTATGGACAGGTAATTAGCAAAGCGCGCCGCGGACACTTGGAGACAGAGTGGATAAATGGCGTCAGCCTCATCGTCGGCACAGCAATTCGATCCCCTCGGATGCACTTAATTGTTGCCCAAGTCAACTGTTTTGTTTCCCGCAGTTGGCTGGGAGCATCGACGGCAGGTGATGCGGAGACACACTGGTGGGGGGGTTCTGCGTGACGGTCGGCGGACAGTCCCCGCCTGGCCTCCGGCAAGCGGCGAAGAACAGCGCTGTCGGCAAGCATGGCGGAGGGATATTTCAGGCAGGGGGATATATGCTGCCATTATATAGATAGAAATCGAGCCCCACTTGCTCGATGGAGCCTGGCGGTGTAAATTTCAGGCCTGGAGGATCGCCATGGCCATGAAGCACTGCTGCGTCAAAGTGCCGTGCAGCTATACAACCAAGGCATTCTGCCCTGCTGTGCTCCCTAGGGAACAGTGCACCAGCCCATAATGATCGGCCTGTCTGAGTGACTCCTGCATCGACATTGATGACTATGGCAGTATTCGAGGTCCCTAAAGGTACAGTTTATCAACCAGAGGCCTACCATACACACCACCCATATATGAAAAATGTGTTACGGAGATAAAATGGATGCAATCAGGAAGCATCAATGTTCTAGCCATGCTTGATTATTATTATTATTATTATAATATTATTAATAATAATAATAATAATAATAATAATAATAATAATAATAACAACAACAATAATAATAATAATAATAATAATAATAATAATAATCAGGAAGAAAAACTAATAATACAAATAATAGCAGAAATAATATTGCAGGATGTAGTCTTTGTTTGATTTACCAGGGCCACTTAATCAAATGTAATTGGAAACTAGTTAGTAACTGATGTTGTAATTTGTTTTGGTAAATTATCGAGATGTTAAAGGTTATATATATATTTCAGAGCCAAATATGTCTTTTGGGAGATGGCTTCACCTTATCTTTGTACAGTGGCCACTGTCATATTTAATTTGGTGAGCATTACTGATGACCATGCTCTGCTTTTTAGCGGTTTATGTGGCTGAGGGGCATTTACAGTAGTGTCTTGTTTTATTACAGCTGGCGTTGCACTTATGGTAGTATATTTGCCGGCTTGATCTAATCCCCCACTATCGTTTTCCCTGATTAAATCCCAGTAGGCAGACGCTTGTGGTGTCCAGGGTCACTATTCTTAATTAGTGTGACATGCTCGAAAGTGATGTAACCCGTCTTCGTTTGTGCTTCCCTTTGTGTTTGTCTGCCGCTGCCGCACTTACCGAGGGCTGACCTGACCTTGGGCTTTTGAACTGATTATTTTTTTATTTATTTGGACGTCAGTGCTGTCAGCGCCCAGGGGGTGCTTAAGAGTCCCGCTAGTTAGCAGCATGGGAGCGAGCCCCGCATCGGTAAATGGCCCAGTGACACCGTGCCCGTGTGCCTTCACCTCGCAGCGACACAGAGGCCAGGGATATTTTGGGGATGTCTCGTACAGGGCCCGGCGGAGTGAAAGAAAGGTAAATGGGGGGAAGAAGAGGGAGGAGGACAAAAGGAGAAAGTGGCCGGGATCCTCTGCTGCTTCCTGCTGAGGGCAGCTCCGGTTCATGCCCTGTGCCGTCACGTGGATTAGCAGGCCAGGCTACACGCTAACAGTAAAGCGACAGCTAGCGGAGTCTGCTGTGGTCCTTCCCTGGCTGCGTCGCAAGAGGGAGTGAAGCCTCCAGCGAGGAAGAGTGACGCCTCAGGTGCTCGGAGAAGAGCTCCGGTGCCGGTGATTCCCCGAGCGTCTCGGGGCGCCTCTATGCTCCGCCTCCGCTGCTGCCTGGACCTCGCCATCGGAGCCCAAACGCTGCAGATTACACTGAGCTGATCCCGCCTAATGAATCCTCAGTAAACACCATTGCATCGAGCCGCTCACGCGTTGCCTGCTATCTATTGCTATTTTTAAAATTCCATGCTTGATGTGGACGACGTAGACCTTGGTGGCTGCTTTCTTTGCTATCATCTTCGTGCCGAATCCACCTGCTCAATTCACTGCATCAGGATATGTACATGGCAGGGGGATGCATACATAACGCTTAATGCCATCTTCCCCAGCGTTGTCAAATTAGGCCACGTCTAATCCCAGTTCCCCCTACCTCAGCACCGGCCGCGTGTTCCAGAGAGAAACGGTAAAAAAAGACACACTTGGTGCCTCCTCTTTGCATTGCTGTCCTCCGCTGATCTTACACGCTGTCTTCCACCCACGCAAAGGAAACACGTGCATGCAGACACTCAATGTAATTACTGGCCAAAGAATTTAACCACCTTCATAATGAAACCTCAGACTGACGCACGAGAGCGGCTGAGCTGAGCCCCGCAGAATCGACCTCGCTGACCAGAGAAGCTGCCCAGAAGGCACCTCGGCATCGCAGGCCGTCCCGTTTGGAGCGGTGTGGGTGTCTGAGCCATCATCCAGCCATTCAGCCGTTGCGTCTGCAATGAGGGAACTGGGGAAGACTGGATTTTGACTTTGGTCAGGCGTGAACAGCGCTCTGCTGCTCTAGGGCGATGATTACTGGGCCTGCTCACACAAGGTAGTGGCTTCGAGGCGGCTGCCTTGTGGGATTCCCGAGATACTGCACTCGGTTTCCATGATAGCTTCCTGCTTTAGGTGCTCTCCGCAGCATTGGTAGCGCCGGTGCTGTTTTTCTCTCTTGAGAATACAAAGTAGCAGCTGAGTTGTATTTCCAGCTTTCTTTCAGCTTCAGAAACCGTCACAATTTGGCTACACCCAGCAAAGGGATTCCAAGCAGTGGTGAAGTCGGGGGTGCTCTGTGGTTTAGGATGCTGTGCCTGTAAATATGTGTGTGTGTGTATGTGTGTGTGTATGTGTGTGTGTGTATGTGTGTGTGTGTATACATGTATACATATACATGCTTTCTTTTCTTACTTTCGCCACAGCTTTCATTTTGATGAGACTTGGACCACTGGCATGACAGCCATACTGCCCATTCGTATTAAGGCCAGCAGTGCCTCAGTGATAAACTCTGTGGTGCGTGCCTCAGAGCCCCAGTGCCGGGGGCCATGCTGCATCCATTGAAAACGGGCGGGGTCTTGATCTCTCCCTGCCAACATTGCTCCCCAGGGTAGCACTAGCTTTCATCACACTTTGTAGAAAAAGTCTGTACCCCAGGAAAATAGATGAAAATACAACAGTATTTCCCAATTTGATCCTCAGGGACCCATAGCCAGTCCTCGTTTTTGCTTCGTCCCTGCTCCTTGCCAGACAGTCCACATTTTTGCTCCCTCCCAGTTCCGGGGAGGGATCAAAAACATGGACTGTCTGTGGGTCCCCAAGGACCAGGTTGGGAAACACTGAAATACAGTGCATATATATATGCAAATTATAAAGTAGGGCGCCACATTAGGGTCACGGAGCAGCTGGTAGTGTTGCGGGTAAGAGCCTGTATTTATCAAGTAGCTGCTGTCTCAAGTCCCAGAAGGGGCCCAGCTCTGGTACCCTTGAGAAAGGTAGCATCTTGAGTTGCTTCGGTAAGTGGAAATTTGCGAGATGTACAATAACTCGCTTTGGATAGAATTGGCTGTTTAAGCACTGTAAATAAACATTAAAGACTCTCCCCTGTAATTCTTTCTGTTTGTTCTTCACAATCCAATCTCCCAGTTTCAGACCTCCAGCGGTGGTGAAATGCAGGCGTGTCGGTCATGACGGCCAATGACCTCGGCCTCTGCTTTTTTTCTTCCGACAGGTACCTGCTACATTTGTTCCTCTAGATGCAGAGAATATTATACCTGTGCATTAGAGTGTAACTGCCGGCAGGGGAGGATAATGCCAACGATGGGGGCTGTGCGGGCCACACGGTGGGGGGGGGGGGGGGGGGGGGGGGGGGGCACCTCGGCCGGCTGCGCTTCACCCTGTCCTGTGGCTCTGGTCTACTTCAGCATGTTTTGGCTGGAGGCTTGCTTAGATAATCTTGTCAAAAGGCAGGCTAAGTACACATCTGCTTGCTAGATGGGTCATCAAAAAATAAAAAAATAAATAAATAAAGGCACAGCTTCTCGAGCACAGCTGAAAAACGTAGACGCTAATGTCATGACAGATTAAATTAGTAAATTGAATTTGTTCAGTGGGGGGATTTTCAAAGTGACTTCAGATTTCAGGAAGGTCCATGGTACGCGGTCCCTCCAAGGTTCCTATGCACTTTCACCTCTAGGCAACCCTAGCTATTGTGATATCGTAGCTTCAAGGTTCTGGCCCAGGAGAGAAGAGAAGTGGAGGCAGAATGTGGGGATGCAGAGCCTTTGGCTATTTATATCCAAACAGTAAATTCAGGCAGACGCACCATCCTGCTCACACCCATGCGTGCATGCACATCTTCATTCTGTTACAAATTCTGTTTATTTACTGAGCTAGAGAAAGCAAGAGGGGGGAAAGGAGGTGGGGGTGAACTCCAGTGGGTGTGCACGCGAACATTTAACCCAGAGAACATTTAAGTTCCCCCGCATGGGTACACTGTTCGTGAATCTCCATTAATTTTAATGAGCCATAAGCAGTGAAGTTACTGAACTGAGGGATGAGCCTCTATAGTTATTCGATCGCTGCAGCTGAATCGTTCTGCGGTCACCTGCCCTGTGTCATGTGGCTTCAGAGTAGTCAGGCCTCTGCCCTACACTCTTCCAGGAATGGCACTGTGGCGATCTCGGCCTTCGGGATTCTTTGGCCTACGTTGAGTAAACTCTACCACAACTCAACCATTTACATTTATATTTAAATGTTATTTCATCCGTGGTTTTTGTTCAGTGTGCGGATAGGCAAATAGCATATTTAAACATATGTTCTGTC
Source organism: Petrocephalus schoutedeni (assembly GCA_026780765.1). Lineage (NCBI taxonomy): Eukaryota > Metazoa > Chordata > Actinopteri > Osteoglossiformes > Mormyridae > Petrocephalus > Petrocephalus schoutedeni. The sequence continues at coordinate 13,192,137 of JAODKL010000047.1, forward strand.
AAGGAGTCAACTAGGTATGGCTAGGCTGAGCTTCCAGTGAAAGCCAAGGTATAAGTGTAAGCAGTATTGGAGCAAGACCTATACATTGTCATCCAAAAAACCAACTACCCTCTGCTTTTCCTTAAAATTTTCCTTAAAGCTTCACTGATTGTGAGGATGGTCTGGGTGCACACAGACACATGGGGGTTTTGCGCTTGATATATTCCAGTGCAGTTGTCTGCTGTGGTGGAAGTTTGAAATATCAAGTAGTTGATATACTGCCATCATTACTGGGGCCCCTGACTTCTTTGATTTTGTATCACAGAGTCACCCTGGATATATTTGCTGGAAAACTTTCAGGAGCTGCTGGGCTATGTGAATGGAAGGGCCATGAAGCTTTGGCGGGTGGAGCCCTCAGGTATTCATAAGGGACAGCTGGAGCCAAAACGGTAACAACAAATGTTGGGTAGAAACAGAGAGGAATAAATAAATGAGCAGTGGCAGGTGCTGTTTAAGTAGGCGAAAAGAAAACTGGAAGGGTTGAGACTGCAGATGGGAATATGAAAGTGAAACTAAAACTATAAGCATGAGTGTGGATCGCTCAGGTTGGTTCAAGAAGATTGCATCATCACCAAGACTAGCCTTATGCTAAAACTCACACATTTGTCTCCTGCATAGTGTGTGACATCTTTGGCCCTGTGCTTAGTGAGCCTTTTGAAAACTAGTCAGTTTTAATTAGATGGGCCGATGAGGAAAAATGGGACCAAAAACATTATAATTCAGACTTGAAAGGATTAGCATAGATTTAGCGGCCTGAAGACAAACCTGTAAGATAGCTATGGTGCGGTGTCGGTTCAGCACTGCGGTTGTGACTCTATTTGCTTTGCAGCCTGGATTGACAATAGTGGAGTTTGGCCAGAGAGCTGTAAATGGATCGATTGGATCGATTGCCTTGATTAGGGCTCTGTCCTCACTGGGGGATGCAGATTAGCTGAACCGTTTGAAATGATGAGGCAAGGTGACTGTTGTTGTTGTTGGTAGTGGAGTCCATCTACTGCATGCCTGGAGCACGGTTTGCACTATTGCTTCTTATCCAAACACTTGGGTGCCAGGCCCGGTGAAGAAGCAGACCTGTGGGCATCCTTTGGATGCTGTGTCCAGGAGGTGCTTGCTGGGAATGGGCTTGCTCGTGTCTGTCACCGACTGGTGTGAGGGAACGGAAGGCGGGAGGGAGCCCGAAATGTAACTATACTGTTATCACTTCATTTGCACTAAAACCGTCTCAGCTGCTCAGCTAAGTTTATATGAAACGCATCTCTCTTCCTCTCTCATTCGCTTAAGATGCACTTTTTTGACATTCCCAAATTAGGATGGAAGACTTATCCTGCACTGTTGTGTCCTGCACTGCCCTACTGTTTGCCCGATTGCCTGATGTCCTACCCTGCAACCATAGCATAAGTATTTCACCATGTTCTGCAAAACACATGTGGCAGTGGAATTTAAAACTTCCAAAGCATTATGTCAACTCACACGATAAGCATTAATAATATAAGCGGCAACCACAATAATGCTCATAATTAAACATTGCCAATGTTCCACAGTATATCTGCAGTTTATGTGCTGCAATGATGGAAGTTTTGGAGATGTGTTGCTAGGTCTTTGCTGATGCCAGGATGAGACTTTTCATGGAAATGTATCCGACATGGAGACCTTATGCTTTTCTGGGATAGCTTAATAAAGTTCTGGTATTTCAGATGATGATTTTTGCGATCGTCATGACATAATTGCAGAAAGTATCAACGGACTTCTCACAGAACACAAAAGATGCAAAAAGATCTTGGACTCAATTGGACTGAAAGCATTTCACTTGCTACTTCAAATGCTTCATCCTGATAAATTGTGGTTTCATGCACCTCCGGGCATACTAGTTGACACATGCTTTATCGTGATGAAAATTAAAGATGTTTTATGGGCAGAGTCAGATTTTTAACTCTGGAAAATGATATTCCCTTCAGGCTCTAAAACTTTTTGTCATCTTGTGCATGGAAATCAGCATTCAGAAATGTAGCACGCGTTATGCTAACAGATGGCACAGTGGAGCAGTGGTGACCACTGCGGCTTCACCTCTTCAGGGTTGGAGGTGCGACTCTGCCCCAACACTGCATGTATGGAGGTTGCATGTTCTCCCTGTGAGCAGATGTCCTTCCATGCTCTGACGATACGTGGTTAGGGGAATAGCCAAATTAGCCTGTTGTGTGCTACTGTGTGAGATTGTGACTCACAATGATCTGGCATCCCACACAGCGTGTTTCTTTGCCTTGTCACTGGTGTTTTCTCGGATCAGACTCTGCTTCCTAAGACTTTGTCCTGGATTAGCAGTTATGGAGGATGGATGGATACCCTTGGGTAAACTCATTATAATTTTTAACTGAAGGTGAAGAGATTTTGAAGATGCCACCTGAAATGGGTGTGAATCTAATGGTATTCAATATAGAAAAAAATAACAGAGGGTTGCGATATACACAACAGCCCTGCCATGAAGCTAATTAATCAACGGAACATGCAAGTAATGACAAATTCGATGAGACATACTCATTCTAACTGTTAAGGCTGTTAAGTCTTGATCATAATGATGATACTGTAGACTCTCTGAAGGTCATGTTTCAATAATCCAATTTGTGGTTGTGCTGCGGCTAATCACATCACCGACGAATCGTCCTCCAAAGATTTGATTCAGTGGATCCCAATTGGCCAATCGTCCCTGCCAATATGGCGCCCTTACGGAGTTCCCTCTTTAGTGCGGACAAGCAGTGTCTTGTGGATCGATGTGCTTATTCAAACTCTGCCTTTACGTCTGTGGCCCTGCTCAGATTTACTCATTTTATTAATTATTCCCTTGGTAGTGCCAGCAATCCATGAGTTAATTCGATATGTTTATGCTTTCCATAGGCCAGGACTGAAGATGGGGAGTGTTCCTAGCATTGCTAAAAATAGTGTGAAGGAGGGGATAATAAATTGAGAGGATCGCTGAGGGATTAGTCTGGCTTTGTATCAACGATTGGTTAGTCTCGCTTTTAGGCCAGAAGAATGCAGGGATCCACGCCAAGCTAGCTCAGTGCCCCCCCCCCCCCCCCCCCCCCCCCCCCCCCCCCCCCCCCCCCCCCACGCACACTCCCCCCTCCGGTTTTTTATTCCCCCCCCCCCAGAACTCTCCCTTACTGCTCACTTTGTCGTCCCCCTTCACAAGTTGACTCTTGTCAGTGTCCTTTGCCTCTCTTCTTATCTCTTACAAATTAAAGTTCGGCAAAGTTGCCTTATTATCATGACAAAACTGTTAGATTCTGCTTGGCAATTGGACCGAGAAACTCATAACATTACAAATAATCCAGCGTATCTCTCCGTCTGTCACTCGCAGTTATGCATTCTTTGTTTTTGTGGATGAGGGGAAATATTCAGAAGTTTGTCTCTTGTTCTTTTCTTTCATAAAAAGCAGCCGTCTCCCATGGGCACATATTGTGGTTGTTAACCGTTAGTGTGCAGTAAAGAATATCAGTTTATTTTGTTGGATTCAGTCCTGTCGTAGGCCTTATCCACACACTAAACATGTGCAAAACATCATGCTTGCCAGCCCTGAAGACACCAGTGACCCATAAAGCTCGTGACAGTTCACCTGGAGCAGTACACTGAAATCAAAGGTAAGGGGGTGTGATATCGGCATGGAACCCACCTGTGGTGTTCCTTCTGACAGGCCTGAAGAAGCACCAGGTAGCGTTCAAGCTGGGAGCCTGTGTCTGCCTGCCTCAGTGATTGGGCTGGATTTGGTACAGCCTGCCATGACCCAGAACGTTCACAAAAAATCCTGCTGACAATTAGCCACACAGCTCTCTAATTATTCAGTCCAGCTCCTGGTACTGACAGCTCCTTCAACTTGACTACAGTATCAGCTCTGAGCAGAGGAAGAGGCTAGGGGAGGAATAGGAAGTCCTTGTTAAGACATTGAAGTCTCACCAGTTGTTTAACATGAGCTAATTGAGTCCGATGGGACACAATGATTGATTTCCTGTTTGAGTCGGGAAATGGGAGGCTGTGCTGCCCCAGCCTCTATTCCCAGGTGAGTAGTGCAGCGGCGACGTGCCCTCGTCCTTAGGTTGGCGATGCGATGCGATGAAAGGAGCTGCTCTGAGCTGCTTTCACAGCGTCTTTGGTAGGTGACAACCACATGGAAGGTGGAGGCTGCCATAAGCATATAGGGAGGAGACGCTCACACGGAAGGTGGAGGATGCCATAAGCACATAGGGAGGAGACACTCACATGGAAGGTGGAGGATGGCGTAAGCACGTAGGGAGGGGACGCTCACATGGAAGGTGGAGGATGCCATAAGCACATAGGGAGGGGACGCTCACACGGAAGGTGGAGGCTGCCATAAGCATATAGGGAGGAGACGCTCACATGGAAGGTGGAGGATGCCGTAAGCACATAGGGAGGAGATGCTTACACGGAAGGTGGAGGATGCCATAAGCATATAGGGAGGAGATGCTTACATGGAAGGTGGAGGATGCCATAAGCATAGAGGGAGGAGACACACACAGAAGGTGGAGGATGCCATGAGCACATAGGGAGGAGACGCTCACATGGATGGTGGAGGATGCCATAAGCATAGAGGGAGGAGACACACAGAAGGTGGAGGATGCCATGAGCACATAGGGAGGAGACGCTCACACGGAAGGTGGAGGCTGCCATAAGCACATAGGGAGGGGGCGCTCACACGGAAGGTGGAGGATGCCGTAAGCACATAGGGAGGAGACGCTCATATGGAAGGTGGAGGATGCCATGAGCATATAGGGAGGAGATGCTTACATGGAAGGTGGAGGATGCCATAAGCATAGAGGGAGGAGACACACACAGAAGGT
>JAODKL010000047.1:13212363-13240760 GCA_026780765.1 Petrocephalus schoutedeni
GCTTCCGGGATAGGCTCCGGACCCCCCGTGACCCTGAACAGGATAAGCGGGTTGGAAAATGGATGGATGGATGGATGATGATGATGATGATGATGATGTTAAAATCTTGGGCGAATTCTCATCTTGCAACTTAGCCTGGACTCTAATCGTATTCCAGCCCAGAATCTTATTTTTAATAAATAAGGGACTTTTTATCACATTTACTTTTTCTTCTTTTTCTACTTCGTCATTAAGAAGTAAGTAATCAAACGCTGAAAAGAGAGCAGGTGGGGAATGCGGAAATTGCACCAGCTAATACTGTTTCTGGGAGGCCATTAGTGGGGCTTTGGTCATTATGAGGGAACTAACCCCAATCAATTCTGGGAACAGGGAGTTCCGGAGCTATTAAAATCCGCAGGGTGAACGTGCAGAAGGCCATCGGCATAGAGGCTCATTTTCAGGAGCCCTGAACAAACCGATATTAGTTTTAGTGCAGGCTGCAAAAGATAAAGTAAAATGAGCATTTCAGTTTAAGGCTCGCTAGGGAATGGTTTGGTCCAAAATGGCTTGGTGCTGCTGTTTTTCAAATGAGGGCAATGGCGGGCTGTTGACTGTAGAAGGTTTTTGCCAGCAATGAACCATGGCTGAGCATCTTATCATGACTGGGGAAAAGGGTCTTGAAGTCCCCTAGCATCATCACCTTTTTCACCAAGACAGGGGAAAATAGTAAATAATAAAATAAGTTACAACTGGAAGCATGGTCAAGTCATATAAAAAATGAACTGGCTGAGTGATTGATTGGTTGAATGACACTGGTTGCATAACTGACTCTTTACAGTAAAATCGTGACTCTACTCTTGAAATCACTTGGACATTTCTCATTGCTTATTCAGCTGTAGGAGTACCAGCAACCACAGATCTTTGAAGGAGATTTGCCACTTCAAAGCAAGCCCCTGCTTTCAGTACACCGCATGTGTGCAGATGTGTGTGAGTCACAGACTCATTAAGATGGTAAGGCCCTTGGGCTTTAGAGGTCCCCTGACCATTGGTCTACTGCGGGTGGGGGGGCTGGCATGCCAATCCGGCATGTGACTGACCTGTCTGTGGAGTATTGAAATAAGATCACCCTCCTGATGCACAAATGGTTCAGTCCACTGCCACCCACTGACACATCTCCCTGCTAAGCAAAGTATAAAAAAATAAACCAACAAACAAATAAATAAGTCTAACTTCAATCCGTGAAATCCACTTATTGGTAAGCCTGTGCCTGGCGGTTTATATTTGAGAAGAACTAGAACTGCATTTAGAGACAAACCCATTTTCTAGGTGGTAAAAGGGTTAATCTTGTACAGGTCACCTTGTACAGTTATGTAATTACCGCTGTGTAAAGGTTATTTAGAAATGAGATTTCCTTGAAATTGAATGATAGTACTGGCAGTGCCGAGATTATGGCTGACGACAAAGAAGCTGACAGCAGTGCTAAGTAGGAAGCTTGGGTGCTGGTCCTGGTATGCTTACCTCTATTCCAATACTTTTGTTCACTTTGGTTTGGTTCCACGCTTGCCTGTAGTTTGGTGTTTTGGCCTTTGTCTTACTTGAGTTGGCCATTGATAATGGACTTCCTGTTGCTTGCAGTGCCAACTGAGTAAGTTGCTCCATCTTACAGTGCCTAGGTTTGGTCTCCAGTTTTTGTGACAGTCTGTAGTAGTTGAAGGCATTTAAAAAAAAAATATGTATGGGGAAACTATTTGGTGAATCGTTTTATATATTAGGGGAAACTATTTGGTGAAATTGAGAAAGCTATTATCCACCAACATAAATTATATTTCAAGGGAGTTTATAATTTGGATTTAACTTGGGATTTATTTAATTTAGCTTGTAATTTGAATTTAATTCAGGAAATAGGTACAAAAAAAATCTAATAAAAAATCCCGAACACATGACTCTGATGTGACTGAACATTTGTACAACCATTGGCAATTCACCACTGTGATCCATTCTTTCACGATTACAATTGTGTTCTTTATTACTGACCTCGTGCAAAAACATGGAACTTTTTAGCCAGCAGTGTGGACCTTGGCTCTAATTCATGTTGGTTTTAGGATGGGGCTGTGTTAGATATGGGTTAAAGACTTAGGTTGCATTGAATCCAGTGTGAGGAAAGTGGAAGGAAAAGATTTTACGGAAGAGAGTGAATGGAAACAGAATCCATTTCCTTGTGCCTCTTCATTTGACACAGAATCACTTCAAGATGAAAGCAAAACGGTGATTTGGGGGGGTTCTGACAGATCTTTATGACACCTCTAATGACATTTATGATAGGCACAATCTATAAAGACATCCTTTAAACTTCCTCTTCTCCATGGCTTAGCGGAGGTACAAAGCGTCTCTTCGAATAATTGCCATACATTAATAGAAGCTTACTGCAGCTCAAATTGCATTATAATTTAAATGGGCATTTCATTTGTCTCTTATTAAGGGCAGTTGTGTGAGACTGATAAGTCCAGAATTGTTAGACTATTTATATACACTCCGTAAAAGAAAAAATATATATATATATATATATGACTGTTCTCGCGCCCATCTTGATCTTCCTTTTACCCAACTTTCTGGCAACAGTGTCTACCCCTGTAATCCCACTGTGGACAGTGAAAGGTGCCTTATAAACCTGGACTGGAAGCAAAGCGTCTCAGTACTTGTTTCATGTATTCTGGCCCAGAGACAGCAAAACAACTGAAAAACTGACTTATCTTTTGCCCACTGGCTTACAGCTTAAACTTCTAGAGGCAGACATGCTTGGGTGCGATTGTTGTACCCTTGAGTATTGCAATTGCCTTCAAAAAACTATAAGACAGAGAGAGAGAGAGAGAGAGAGAGAGAGAGAGAGAGAGAGGGATTTTGAATGTCATATCCTAGATACATGACAGGCAGGCAGACAGATGGATGGATGGATGGATGGATGCACAAAGGGTGTTTCTCAATATGTGTACTTGACCCTACTTGTGTTCTCCTGTACACCTTATACGTCATCTTCCATTGCCGAAGACCAGTTCCAATAATAAGAACACAAGTACAGAGGCCTGGTAAAAGTCCCCGCAGTCCCATGATTCCATGCATCCCAAGCTCATTTTGGGGAGGCGAGTTAGCAAGTCTGGTCTTGCCAAGACCACAAGCACGGTCTTTGCATTCTTGGTACTGAGAATCATCCAAGCATTTATGTTATTCTAACTATCAAGTGTAATTTCTTCAGCATCATTTTTAACCCCTCTCTCAGACCCAGTATTGGTGATTATTCTCCTCTTCATCTTAAACGGCTTAACGATGTATGAATGCTCCTGTGAAATCATGATGATAGCTTCACAATCTAACCCTCTCCTGTTCATTTGCTTTTTCCGGACTCCTTTTATGATTCTCTCATTTAGAAGCTTGCCTTTTGTGTGTCTTTACAGGTGTCAGGAGAAGGTCAATAGAAAGAAAGAAAGAAAGAAAAAAATGTCAGTCCTATTCCTGACTCATCATTCATTTAGTTTTCTGCCAAATGCAGGGAAATTAATTTTAAATAAATTAAAATGTTTCAAAGTCGTCCTCATCCAACATTGGGTTAGATGATGAATAAAGAAAATGACAAAAAAGAATGCTAAATATTTGTTCTTTCAAAGAGTTCTGCTTAAGAAGTCCTTAGTGCTGTGTCTATGTGAAGAGACAGTGTCATTGTACAAAGTATTCAGCTCAGTTCATCTCCAGGTACCTGCATTAATCTCATTTAATTGATCCCTGTCGCCTTACATTTCTGTATTCCCCCAAAAGAGAACAGGGCTGTAACGATGTTGTTTAAGGTGGTCTGAGGACTTCATCTTGAAGCGCTGATTTGGAAACCTGGGACTTGGGAACTAAGTAAATACTTTTTAAGATGTGGTAAGATGTGTAAGGTGTGTGTAAGATGTCTTTTATTCGCATGTGAGAGAAACAATTAAAGGTTGAGAGCAGATCCTGGTGCAAGGTAGAGCCTGTACATGGACAGCACTTTGTGTGTTGTTCAGAGAGTGTGTCAGAATAACATCCCTCAAAGCCTTGTAGGAGGCCTGCTGTTGTACAAGATGGAGACTGAATCCAAAAATATCAGGAGTCTGCAAATTCTTATCTGAGGTTTGCTGCTTGCTTCTCTCCTTTCCTACCATTATATTTCTGGGCTGAAGTGCTGAATCAGAACTGCCCTCAGCGACTGCATGGCTAAGAGCCTTGTAATGGACAGGTGTCGCCGTCTTGGGAGCTTCCCTCAACTGGCTTCACGCCATCGGCATTAAGTAAGCATTTACTAAAGTAGATGAATATGGAGCAATGCCTTAACTGTAAAAATGTCACTTGCCCAAGTCATTTCGCATGAGAGGACTGAGCAGTCGAGTAATGTGACACTGTAATGAAATCAGCGCTGATCAGTTACTCTCTTGACTCTCTACTGGCCAGCAGAATGTCCCTAATATTTCACTGCGATCACGTTCACGTGACCTGGAGATGTTGTTAAGCATCTGATTGGCTTTGGCATGCACTGTCTGGTCCCCACCATCCTAAACCAGGTTTCTATCCAGGTTAGACCTGCTTTGTGAACACTGGGACATTCACATTTACTATTGAGACATGGTAGAAAACAAACCTCGCAAGTTGTTCAGATGGCACCCCGCCATCGCCCGATAGGTGGCTCACGTGTGCCGTCAGCAGGCGAAGTAGGAGGCAGTGGGAATAGGGTGGTCTAGGGAGCTGTGAAATGGCAGGTGTGGTCTGTGCCAGCCTGATTCAGATGCCTTTTTAAAGGCTGCTTTCTTCCATCTCTGAACGTGAGCAAGAGCTTGGCAGACGCGGGCGTTTCATTTTACATGCGGTTCTGATGTTTGAAAGCAATGCGTCGCATGTGGGAGAAGTGGTGCCAGTTTGCAAAGCAGCACAGTCGTTAACGAGCGCTTCCAGACTTCAGTGCCAGGCGGAGTACTGCTGAGTTACCCTGGGCCAGACCGCTTAACCCTTATCACGTCGCTGAAACATCTGGCTGGGTAATTGTACAGAACCAGAACTTGCACTGCTCTGGCCAGACAGAAGTGTCAGTTCAGCAAGTAAACAATAACACCTAATAGTAACAGCTCTGCAGTTTCAGCACAGCAGACAGAGCGAGGCACAAACTTAAAGGGAGGAAAAACTTAAATGGTAAATGTGAAGAAAAGAAAACTAATTTCTGTGAAGGCAGGTCTGAGGATGATTGATCTTCTCGAAAACATTAATCTTGCTCTCAGCACCTCTGCATCCATCTGCCCCCCCCCCCCCCCCCCCCCCCCCCCCCCCCCCACACACACACACACACTGTATTTTAGGATACCGTTAACCCCTGATTTAACCAACCAGATAGCAGTGGCGGGTTGTGTTTCTGTGAAAGGACTCCGTGGAGTCCTATCAGTCTGCCCTGCTCAGAGGTGATTGTAGAATTTTTTAATACGAGGGGGCATCATTCATACAGGGGGGAATCTTATAATGAACCAATGATATGATTTGAATTGGTGAGTGACAGAGGAGGGGGCACTCCAGGGGCCAATCAGCTTTCAGCTGGGGGCAGTACCTCTGTGCCCCCATGCTGGTATACAGCCCAGCTCCACCCCCATTCTCTTTTCAGCCATTTGTATCCGTGCTCATTTGCATTTGTATCAGCGATCAGTTATTCGTGCCTGTTTGCCGAAGTACATCCTGATAAAATCGCACACTGAGCGCGCTTCTCGCTTTTTCATGCCATTCCTTCCCATTTCATCAGCACCAGTGCGGGTGTCTTTAATGACACGCATCACACCGTGGCTGAGAGGAGGCTCAGGGCCAGGGAGGAGGGTACAGGGAGCGCACTGCCCCAGTATATCTCAGTCAGCCGCTGGCTGTTTTTGTCGCATGGTGGGGCCGCTTGAAACCCCGGTGCATCTGACTGAGGCCGGGCATGAATTTGCCGGCGCTAAAGATGATCCGGGCCAGCAGTAATAGAGGCGGCAGAGATCCCCAAACATCCTCTGTCCTCATCGAAGCAGACAGGTATCTGTTTGTGTACTGCTGTAATGTGGCATCGCCAGCATGAAATCCAGGTTTTAAACTGAATCCCTCTTACGTTAAGAGGCCTTTAGCTTAGAGGAGGTAAACGGAACAGACTGGCTTTGCCTCCTCCCAGGTGGCTTTTCCTTGTCGTGTAACCTTTGCCATCCTGCCCAGAGAAGATGCACAGGTAGTGCCGTGTGACCCTAGCTGCTGAGTTATGGCCCAGTTCTTCAGGAGGGAGAGTGGGGCTTACAGTGAGGAGCATGGATTTTGGCAGCAAAAGCATACAACATTTAGAAGCATACGCTTCTGTACTCTTTTTCTTTTTTTTTCCTTATATAGTGAGTTACTTATATCTCCAAGTCTGCATTTTCTCCTTGCATTTCTGTTTGGTTATCTGCCAGGTGACCACGAAGTCAGGCTTCCTCATCATTTGTTCACTCGGTCCTCATGTAATCCATAGAAAAACATTTAATGTCCAAAACTCACTTTGTCCTGAGAAATCTTCTCAAAAATGTATCCCATGGGTAGAGGGAGTTTTGTAAATTTGCTCTTCAGTTATGTGTATATAAATGCTGTGATGGACTGGCATCCAAGTGTTCCCTGCCACCTTGGTCAAGCCGGACCTATGCATGGATGCATTTGATACTGATATATTTACTTAGACGGCTTCACTTGAGCATTAACTAAATGGTACATCAGTAGTTCTCCTCCTGGGACTTTAAACAGAAACAGCTTAGTTGCGAGTCCATTTTCTTAACCATCCAAACATTGTGACAGATGGGCCTGTCTTGGGGTCGGGGTTTGAATAGATACAGACACACCCCCCCCCCCCACCCCCCCTTGTTTCCATCTCTTGTTTTTCACTCGCACCTGAGCTAAATCCCGATCAGCTTCCATCTAAGTGTAAAATAAGTGGAGGAGGCATTCATGCCAAAGTAGTGGAAGATTAGGGGTGGCGGCACACAACATTGACTACCCAATAACTACAACAACACCCCCCCCCCCCCCCCCCATCCCCATCCCCACACACACACATCCACACCTTCACAGAAGCAGCACAATTAAATGCGTGGTTCATTTCTCACCGGGGCTACTGAGCGTGCCCAAGCACCAGTCTCCATCAGAACACGGCGGTGATGGAAAATCCAGCTCGCCGGGGGATGGAGGTCTCCCACTGCATCTGTCCTTTTTGTCCAGCCTGCCCACCGTCTCAAGGGGTCACCAGAGCCAGCGGCGGTCGCCAGAGCGCCACGGGCTGGAGGGCGGCGCATGTGCCCCACGTCCCCTCCTTTACTTTCGGCACACCCCTTCAATGTCGGCGCGCCTCCCCGCATCTGCCATCTGCTTCCTTGCCGCGCTGTGTAATTAATAGCGCCGTATAAATGTTTATGTTTAAATTAATTTATTTTCCAGATGGTTACGAGAGTTTTGTTCAAGGAGAGCTCGGAAGTCTGCGCTCCAGAGAGGTAGAATAGGGGCTTTAAGCATTCGGCGGAGGTCGTGGTCACAAGCGCATGAGCAGCCGCGGTAAAGTTCCTGTGGCATGGGGACTGGGTGGCTAAGGCCTGTTGCCTCACGCCAGCAGAGCTCTGGGTTTCAGTCCCACCCATCGCTCACATTTATTTGTCTGTGTGGGTTCCTCCGGGAGGACAGGTGTCTGTGTGAGTGTGGGTGTGTGACCATAATGGACCGGTATCCCACCCAAGGTTCCTCGCACAGTGTACTTTGTGTTCACCGTGGTTCCTGGATACGTGCTTTTAGAAAATGGATTAATGAAGGAAATACAGGATCCCCAATTGTGCATAATAGACTCATTCCACGCCAGTGATATGTCAGGGTAGCTTTTTCCGTACCCTGTTGACCTGTCTGAATCCTGCACCCGGTGTAACATCACCTTTTAAACCCATTGTCAAAGCAATCATGGAGGACATAATGGGGGTCCTAGAATCAGCCGCTAACGAGTGTGCTTACGATGCACTTACAGCAGTGCCGTCGAAAGCCACAGGGTGACACAGGGTGCTCTTACCGTTTACGTTGCAGCCTGTCCCCAGCCCGCTCATGTTTGGGTCATTTTTTGGAATACCCCCTAGTCTTTTTCACTTGCCCACCACAGCTGGAGCGGTAAAGCCGATTAGGGCCCCCTCCCTGCTCTGTGTCCCTTTCCCTTTTTCCGAAGCCAGCGGATCGCCGGCCGACCGCCAGGGAAAAGCGAAGCATAAAAGCGGGGCATATCGAAGCTGTCGTGAGAAGGTGGCACGTGACCCGAACAGGCTGGGCCCCGGGCACGGCTTCCTGTGCCCACAATGCACTCTGTCGTCGACGGTTCCTCACTGCGATTTTTGTTTTCTTCCCTTTTTTCTATTTTTTTTTTAACCAAACCAACCTTGGGGCGACTTATTACCACACTTCATCCCATAATGCATCTATAATGAGCCCATGCCAGATTTCCCAGGCCGAAGTGCCGAGGTGCGGCAGGCACCTGCAATCGGGCGCGGGCCGGATGGGGGGCAACCGCTGGGTGATTAGCGGGACCATCTGCCGTGTCCACTCGCGGGACGGACACTCCGCGCGCTGACCTCCACCGTCCGGAGGCAGCCGCGCCGGCCAGCCGCTTAAGCATGCCGACGTTAAAGCGATAGGCTTCTGGTACGCGGCGCCGCGGGAGCTGCTCTTGTACCTTTAAAGGATGCTTTTGACCTGATTTACTTTGGAGAAATCTCAGTGGAGAAGATGGATAATCAGTAATCTGAGTGTGCTGCTGTGGATGAACGTGTATGAAAAATAAAACCAAATACTGCTGCTCTTTAGGACTGTAGTCTTTTTTGAGATCAGATTGCTTTGGTCGCTAGAAGTTTGTGCGATTGTAGAGAATGAGAAGTTTTATTTTATTTTTTTTAATTCCTGGACAGCTAGAAGTTATTCTGCTGTTTTATTGTGGATATAAGAAGTCTAGTTCAGGTAATCCCAGAGAGGAACCTCTCTGTGCATATATATATATATATAAATTTTTTTTTTCTTTTTCTGGAAACCACTGTTTATCCAAGGATTAAGTTACATTCTAATCAGGTTCTGGGACTATTCTTCAAATGGCTCTGAAAGTCATACCTGAATGACAGTAATGGGACAGGGAGCTGCTTATTTATTACGCTTCTGGGGGCCACCATTGGTCTCTGATTGCCAATCTGTATTTAACAGTCCGTTCTGCACTGGGAGCCTCAGGAATGCATTTTGCGTGCATGTGCATATGTTGAGAAATGCTCGCTCCCGGTGATGGAGGCGCTGGCCGTGTGAGTGCCGCACATCTCTAAATGCTCCACTGTGACTCTTTTTACTTGGAGAATATAAATGCAATTACAGCGGTGTGCTCCACAGGTCTGATCAATAAAAGCATTTGATTATCCTGTCCCTGATCCTGACCAGGGGCATGCCCTCATGTTAATGGATGGATCCTGCTGGCACGCCTTCAGGCCCCTATCCTGATGCCTCTCCTGCCCTCTGCTGCAGGTTCTCAGGCCCCAACCTGCCTTCCCCCATCATCAGCAGTAAGAACTGGCTGCGGCTTCACTTCACCTCCGACGGCAACCACAGGCTGCGGGGCTTCAGTGCTCAGTACCAAGGTGAGCCGCTGCACCCCCGCCTCCCCACCACCCGCACACACTCAGGCTAGGCCGTCGCTTTCACACAACACAGTGACAACAGGGTTCTTAGGCTCCGCCTTACCTCATGACACAATATCTTAGCTTATCTTACTCACTTTTGAATGAGTACACTATTTTTTTACCTAGCTGCTGTACATGGTGTCTGTTGTGTCTACTGTACAGTTTCATTGTAGTCACTGCGTCCTGCCTTTGCGGGGCAGTATCGGCCTCATGCAACAGGTGCACTGTAATGCTTCCTCATTCAGCCTCACTCGGTTAAAAGACACTGTCTAAAGACAGAATACAGAAACTGGGCAGAACTGGGCAATTAGTAGTCAGTGGGTGTGAAAGTCATATATAAATGACTGATAGAGTACAAAAAATATATATAACAGTTCATATACATGTATAATCAGAAATGTTTTCCCAGTTTGGGTATGCATCAACTTTTAGGCCCATCTGTGTTACATTAGAGTGGGGATCAATGTGGAGAAGCTTAATGTCAAATCGTTTGCATTTTAAGCACAAGTTGCTTTGCCGCGATTTGTTTAGCTGCATTTTAATTTCACATGGAGCACTTTAAAGGCAAGTCTTTGTTGGAAATGAAAAGACATGGGATATGACAGAAGAGGAAAAGAAGAGACTAGCCTGACCGTATAAAGGCTAATCCCAATCCGCGTTAATCTCTGCGCCACCATGAGAAAGATTAACATGGAGAGTGGATTGCGGGTGGTTATGTCCCATAAATAAATGATGCGTTTACTGCGTTTGGAAAAGGGTGAAATGAATAAGCTCGTAATGAGATTTTCAGATGGCCCTTCCTGCAGAGGGACTTCATGACTCTTAAATGTAGCTGGCTCTAGTTTATCGCTCTTCTGTCTCGATGCCTTCTGTGCAGTTCTGTGCTAAAGCTGCCGGGATAGCGTATGTAGCGGGACTGATCATTACAAACAGGACCATATGGCAGAGTGTTTAGAACACAGACTTCTGTAGTGCTCGGATTGGCTGGTCCTGGTTTAACTCGCCTCATCTGATGCCCATCTGTGAAGTGTATGTACCAAAAGTGTAATAAGAATAATGTTTAAGTTGATGTTTCCTTCAAGCACTCTAGTTTAGAGACGCGTGCTTAGGCAAACTGGTGTCTGTAAATTACCCTTGGAGTGTGTGTGTGTGCGCCCTGTGATAGCCTGGCATCCCATCCAAGGTGTTCCCTGCCTAGTGCCTCCTGATTTCTGGGACAGGTTGCGGCCTCAGAGTAACCCCATGCCGGATAAGCAGACGTAGAGATGGATGTATGCATGCATCCAGCTAAGCGAATGAAAGCAAAGGGGCTGCTTTTCTCATGGGTGAATCTATAACAGCAGCATCGTACATGGGGTTTACCTAAATTGGATTATCCCCTAGCACACACATGCACCCACACACATACACACACACACACACAGTGAGGGATCACCAGGCTCTGTGCCTGAGGCGTCAGACTGTACATGGGGCAGACATTTAGCACCAAATGACAACCAAAATATGACACGCAAATTGGTGTCTGCGGTGGTAATTGACGCGAGAAGGTGCTAAGCAGCCCCGTGGAGCACACTGGACTGGTGTGGGCGGATTTATCTACATAAACGTCTCTGCCGCTGTCGCTAACGATCGCTAATGGCAGCGAGCGCTAACGGGCATGTTAAAGCGCTCAGATGCCCAGCAGCTGGCCCTGTGTCATCACCTTACACAGATCGCTGTTCACTCTGCGTGCTGTTTACCAAGCCGGACTTTGCAGAGCGGACGCAGGTCAGACACCTCCATGTAAAGCACAGCGTTTATTTCTGACTTCTTGCCTGAACCGACTTTATGCAAACTAATCGATTTGAAATTTTGGATGGAGACCCATACTTCATAGAATTAATGATGTCTAATTTTGCACATTTGATTCATGGCGCGTCTGGCCCTAATGCCTTTGATTTGCTTCAGACCCTCGGATGAGATTTAAATTTCACAGGTTCATTCACTTCTCTCTTCCAATGTATACACCCCTTTCAATAAAAAGTGTACATGGCATACTAGGTCATCTAATGACTCCTTTACAATGAGGATCTCTCTCATTTAATGACTCCTTTACAATGAGGATCCCGAGACTCTTACTTTGCCATTTTATTACCGTATCAGGACACGGAAGACCACCTTATTGAGGGAACACAGGTCACTCTAGTCCAATCAAAGGAGAGAAGCTGTTCAGGAAGAGGGAGGGGAAAAAAAAAACTGTCCCCACCAGTAATTTTTGTTCTTTGCTGTTTAATACTCTTTCAGTTAAAGAAAGTCACATAAAATGTGACTTTTATTACGTACTTAATCATACATAGCGGAATACTTACATTTCGATCTCGAAGATGGATATGGTTCGAGGTAGATTAATGCAGACATTATTCATGAAGATATATTCATTGAAGTTGAAAGTGAACTCATTTTTAAACAAATAACCAGAATTTTGTTTAAACATAGCATAGTTGTACCACGGATCAGCCAAGAGGACTTGACAGAGTGTCAGTGCAACATTACAAGATTCATGTGTATAATTTAATGTGACAGCCTTTCTCTCCATGGCTTATTGCATTGTAACATAGTGGCAATGTATGTCAAACCAAATAAGAATATCATCTTAATGTAAGGCAATGAAATGCGATGTGATCTGTGCACACTTTGATGGCACGTATGAAGGAGGCTGCCTCGCCGCGCTAATACGGCAATGATGTGGAAACAGGATCCGAGAACGGTGCTAGGCGATTTTAATGATACGACCCTCAATTGCAGTCGAAAGCCAGGGTCAAAACCAGGCGGGCTTGCAGAGGTTTAGCTGGAATCCAAATGTGGCATTGATGAAGAGAAACCAGGCAGGAAACAGGCTTGCTAAAAATGCTCTAAAGGAAAATCCAAATCAAGATCAGTACGTGGAAACAGGTCAGTGAGCACGCAGTCGGGCGAAGCAGAAAAGGTTCAATAATGGCCAGGAACGCACAGTTGTTCAGGGAGGCTCAAAGGCACAGATACTGGGTGCGTCTGTGCATGTGTGTATGTGTGTGTGTGTGTGTATATATTTATATATACACATTTTGTATTTTATATTTATGAACAAGCCGGGATAGGTGATGTACTGTAGGCATTCAGGTGAAGCAGGGCATGGGAGAGCTAGGCTGGCCGTAGTCCCTGAGTAGGATGGCAGACCTCTCATGCCAGAATAAGAAATAATCACGCAGATATTGAGACAAACTGGGTGACACATTTGTCAGTGATTATGTTTTCACCCAAGGAGTGTGGAAAAAATAAAACAATAAAATGGTAAATGGACTGCATTTATATAGCGCTTATTCTACTCTTACGAGTACCAAAGCGCTTTACAAATCATGCCTCACATTCACCCATCCACACACCGGTGGTGGAGGCTGCCATGCAAGGCGCCAACCTACCCACCGGGAGCAATTTGGGGTTCAGTGTCTTGCTCAAGGACACTTTGATGGGGTCAGGAGGAACCAGGGCTCAAACCTGCAACCCTCCAGTTGCCGAATGATAGCACTTCCTCCTGCGCCACCATCTTCCCCCCATAAAAACATTTGTACTGTGCAAAAGTCAAAGAAAACAAAGAAAAAGGCACTCAAAGAAAATGATATTTACATGATCTGTCACAAAAGTGTAAAATTGTCTCAGCTGATCCATTTCAAAATCTATCCTAATGTCACCCCAATATTTGCAACAACTACCCAGCACACCCATGTATTTTGTGACTTAACCACTAGCAAGCTGTGTATGGCTAATCAGTACCTCAATGAAGTTTTAAACTATTAAATAATTAAGTGACCTGTTTGTAAAATGTAATGAATACATGAATGGGCCAAGACAAATATTAAAATTTTTCTTGGGACCATTCATCCATTTCAATGGGCAAAACTCTACTCCCAGTAATGACACCCTTAACCCCCCTGCCCAGCCCTAACCTTAACCATAAGTAACCATTTTTATTGCAGTCAGCGATGTACGACTGACAAAGTAGAGCCACTCTGTCCATCGGATTAAGAGCCTTTCTCAAGGACCTGAATGTGAAAAGTCAGTCCATGTTTTTATTTATTTATTTATCTGTTTTTACAGTGAAAAAGATGACAGAGCTTAAGTCCCGAGGTGTGAAGATGCTGCCAAGCAAAGACAACCACCACAAGATATCTGTGTGTAAGTCACGGTCCCCGGGGCGGAGTGGGACGGGCGGGCGTTCGCATTCAGGGCCACTGTGCTGAGAGCAAAGACACCCCGTGTGTAAGTCACGGTCCGCGGGGCGGAGCGGGGCGGGCGGGCGGGCGTTTGCATACAGGGCCACTGTGCTGAGAGCAAGATATCTGTGTGTAAATTGCTGGCACACACCTGGTGGGTGTGGGGCAGGGCAGTGCGGGGCGTGCGTTAGCATTCCCGGCGACTGTGCTGAGATTTACTCTGTATCGATCCCATTTCCTTTGTGCCGGCTTACTTAAAGCGTGTCCTCAGAGCATGAATCAAAGTGTTAAACATGTGGCACCTTGAGACAGCGGTGTAAACAGAATGCTAATGTGGCCCCTTTTGGGCATCAGCTAAACACGAGGGCCCTGCACCCCAGCAGTTTGGTGGCCGCGGAGCGCATGCCCCGCAGAGGACACACTGGGATGTTATTGCGGATAAACCTAGGCCGATGCGATGGGGGCGAGGCGTTAATTGCGTTTTGGGCTCCTTCTACGGTAGCACACGGAATCATATTCGGCGGTTAGTTCCATTATTCATCTAAAGCGGCTTCGTTATTTACATTTCTATTACCCCGACATCATTGTAAGAAAATGTCAGCATCTCACAGCGAGTATCTGGAGAGGCCGTTGGAAATTAAGCTGTGTAAACGGCCACCCCCCTACCCCCTACCCCCCCAGCATCCGCTGACAGGAATGCTCTTTCTGGGCTTGTTAATATTCGTACAGCGATATATTCAAGTATCCCCTGGGAATCAGCATGTGTCAGACGGGGTTTGCAGGCAGCTCTGAGCCCGTGGCACAGCCGCACCCCTAGCCCAGGCTCTGGCTCTGCTGGCCACGGCCCTGCATCTGAACATCGTCGTCCATTTAACAAACTATTTACTATGCAGCCTGATCTGTTTGCTGTCATTGCTTTGCATCCGTTACTGTGCCTGACAGTAATTTGCCATTTCTCTTACTTGCTTTCATGTGCCTCTTTCTCTTTATTGCCTGCATCTAGATTGTGTTTTTCACCATCATATTTGCTATGGACAACAGGAACATACAGAGGATGGGGGGGTGGGGGGGTGTGGGGGGGTTGCCGAGCACCAGCCCCTTTGGCCCAGACAATTAAACCCTTTTGAGGTTGTAAGTGCCCATTATCCACAGCTGACGAATTTACTGAGGTGGACTTCCACTACCCCTGTTCAAACATCAAGCACCTGTCCCTTGTAAAGTCTGTAAATGGCATTCATGGACAAAGTAGAGGTAGGGAGATTCTACTTTTGCCTCCGTCATCTTGCTTTCTGTGAGACACACAGACTTGGCAGGATCACAGTGCTGGGTCAGCCGGAGTACAGTACCCCTGGAGCTGGAGGTTACAGACCTTGCTGGCCGGGCCAATGGCGGCATCAGTCTGCTGGCCCAGGGATCTGAACCAGTAGCCTTCTGATCATGGGTCCAGAGTCCCAAACCACTGAGCCACACACCACCCCCAGAGGGAACCGTGTTCTGCTGCCTATGGCCCTCAGCGTCCCCCTCTAACTGGCTGTTCCTTTTCTCTTAAGTGTCTCAGATGGGTGTCGCTCAGGGGCACAACATGTGCCCAGACCCGGGCATCCCAGAGCGAGGGAAGAGAAAGGGCTCTGATTTCAGGTGAGGACTTCCTGATTTCCTTTTGTGCCATTGGAGGGGGGGGGGGGGTGGTCCATACTCTCTCCCACCAGGCCTTTCCTTAATTCCATGGCCTCCAGGGGGATGCGGGGATGGAAAGTAAATTCTGACTCTGTGTTGTTAAAGGTCAACCCAGGAGGCAGGAGTCTGGACAAACAGGATGTGTGTTTGTCCGGCTGGGGTGTCTAATTGGGGATGTGGAGCTTCAGAGGGTAGTGAGAGTAAGCCCGCGTCGGGGGGGGGGGTGGATAACTCGCAGGGCTTTAGGGGAGCCCGAGCAGGGCGGCACTGTCTGCGTCTGCCTGAGCAGGGGCGGCATTGTCTTGAATAGCCCCTTCCCTGTCACCCACCAATCAAAAAGCATCATAGGCTAATATAATGATTGGCCTCTCTGTATTAAGTATGGTCCTTCTGGTTTCTGTGAACCAAGGCTCCCTCTCTTCTTCTAAATACATTCTACTCAGGATGGATTTCCTGTGCTTTAGGAACCCACTCCTCAGTTGAAGTGTATTTTGCTACAGGTATGTGCACATTGGCATGTATGTTTGCCTGTGTGTAGCTATTGTAGACACATAGCGATGCCTGTCACTGGCTGGGGGAATCCACTGGTCTTATTATGGCACAAAAAGGGTTATCCATTAAGTTTTTAAAGCCTCCACACATTTAAACAGCTTTCCATTACAATCTTGGCTCACTCTACAGAGCATTTATGTGTAGCTGTTAGGAAGAGAAGTGTGTGATTCTGTCTGTCTCTCCCTACAGGAGGGGTTCGACGGTGCACTTTTCCTGTGACGAAGGTTACGAGCTGCAGGGTTCCAAGAGTATCACCTGCCTGCGAGTGACGGACAGCTATGTGGGCTGGAGTGACGATCGGCCCATCTGCAGAGGTACATTCTCATGGCCGGTTCTCTCTCCTGTGTGCTTCTCCTTCCTCTCCTTCACAGTGTTTTTCATCCTCCTCATGTGCTGTCCTCCTCTGGCCTTGCACCTTATGTGCTGTCCTCCTCTGGCCCTGTCCTTATGTGCTGTCATCCTCCTCTGGCCCCACCCTTATGTACTATCCTCCTCTGGCCCCATCCTTATGTGCTGTCCTCCTCTGGCCCTGCCCTTGTGTGCTGTCCTCCTCCTCTGGCCCTGCCCTTAGGTGCTGTCCTCCTCCTCCTCTGGCCCTACCCTTATGGGCTGTCCTCCTCTGGCCTTGCCCTTATGTGCTGTTGTCCTCCTCTGGCCCTGCCCTTTTGTGCTTTCCTCCTCCTCTGGCCCTACCCTTATGGGCTGTCCTCCTCTGGCCCCGTCCTTATGTGCTTTCCTCCTCCTCTGGCCCTGCGCTTATGCGCTGTCCTCCTCTGGCCCCGCCCTTATGTGCTTTCCTCCTCCTCTGGCCCCGTCCTTATGTGCTTTCCTCCTCCTCTGGCCCTGCGCTTATGCGATGTCCTCCTCTGGCCCTGCCCTTATGTGTATCTGGGTTTTGCAAAACAGCAAGAACAAAACACATGATGCCTCATTAGAAAATGTTGAATGGAAAAAAAAGATAATTGGCACCATGCTCTGGCATGTAGACCAGGTGATCTAGCATCCCAATGCTTTGAACCCAGTGCCGGGGATAGCAAATGGTGAGGGGCCTGTGAGCACACAATGCACTGTCTGCGGGTACCTTTTTTGCCTATAGATCCCATCTATGCCCAGCAGTGCCCATTTTAATCCCCTCATGGGACACCGGGCACATGCGGCTTAGATCAGAGGTCTGCGAACGGCACACCTTGAAAATCTCCATTTTGCCTTCATTGTTCATTTATTTAGCTCTCTGCTTTTCAACAGGCTGCCGTGATGATTATGCAAATTGGGCAATTTGTGAACTGGCATTAGGCGGTTGAAAGCTGCAGCACATCGCAAATAATGGTAGAGATTTGGGGGGGGTACCTGATTTCCACCGAGGGTAATGGCTAACCCTCATCAGTAATCAGCTTTGTTTATCGAGCCACCCTCCTGGACCATATGTGCTTGGCGGGACTGGGGGTGACTCTGTGGGGGATCACCTCAGTTGCATGGCCAGTGCCCCTTCTTGAGTTAAACCTTGAGCTAAAGACACTCAATGACTCAGTGCCAAGATATAAAGCATTCCTCAGGTTGGCTGCTGTCACTTTCCAGCTTGGTGAGTTAGCAAGACTTGGCAGCTGTTTGGATGCATTGGGAGGGAGACTTCTGATGGTCTGCAGAAGCCCTCATGTGGATTTAAGTCTGGCCACATATTTCCTGCCCTGACCAACTCTTAGCCGGTATTGTGCCCTGTACAATAATTGTAATTTATTTGTGGAGTGTTGACTTTTGGCATCGGGGTCTTTTTTTAATCCTCTTCAATCACTTTCCTCTGGGAAGCAAGTCAGGGCCAGATTATTTTTTCTTGCTTTATTGATTTAACAAAACGAAAAGCCCACGAAAAAAGCGAGGCCCCTCAGAAAATGTGGAAACCGGAACTTAGCCAGAACAACAATGCTGCATACCTTCTCCCTGTTCCCATTTTCCCGATCCATTACGGAACTGTCTATTAATGAGCATCCATCAGTGAAAGCCAGGAACAAAAGGGAAGCAATCACGGCCCAGAGTTACAGCAGCGGAGTGTTCCTGCTGACCAGAAGAAGGCAGAGAGACCAGAGCTGCTTTCACCAGGCCCAAAGCTTCTGCTGTCATTATTCATTGTTACGGAATGTCAGCCATGGTAAACCCACAACACGACACCGTACGCTATGCAGTATGCCTGCGGCAACTCATCAGTAACGTCAGTAACAATCGCTAATAAAAAATAGTTGAACACGGATTTTGTCTTCGATTAGTTGCATTTTCTTTGCTGTGCAAATGCATATAATGACACCACCACTTAGCAATGTTAACCTTGGTTGGTTAAGTACAATTTCTAGTAAGCTAAGCTAAATGAGACAGTGGGTTTGTCTTTGGAGGATCCACGTAAGACCAGATTATCAGAGAAACATCTCAGCAAGGAAATCCTTTACATTGGTGGAAGTCTATCAAAGCTAGGTACTCCATCTTGACTAGCTAGCACTGTCCTATTTATACATACCAGCCGCCTGAACACCATCTGAGCGGCCTTTCTCTGCATACGGCAACATAGCTTTTAAGAGGACAGCCAGCCTGAGCCCAGAACATGTAAGCATGCTTACATGTTTGCACAGCAATGCTTTGCCTATGCAAAATCACTCCGCTTGCTTTGCCATTGTTTGCTGTTTGCTGTTCAAGCTGAAGGCCAACTAATGAATTAGTTGATTGTCACATGCTTAATCAATTTTCAAAATTATTCAAAAGTAAATCAGATCTAGGCCTTTCATATATCTACAGCAGACCCACACAGCAACAAACAAATAAATAAACAAATAAAGAAAGACACCATCCAAGCATATATATGTAAATACACTCATTGACAAAAAAAAGTTAGGCACCCAGAAGTTATGGTCCGATTTGGATGTATTTTAGTACACGTGCAGACCAGTGATGGGTCTATAACTAATTCATTTTGCACAGAGCTGGCACGTCTAGTCACCAGACACAGAGGATGCCTCGAAGACGCATTAGACAGCATAACCAGCACTTGACGGAGTTTGATAGGAGTCGCATTGTGGGGCATGAGGCCAGGTGGTTGTATCATGCAATTGCCCGGCATGTGGGACATGCAGGTATTGGAACCAATGGGCATTTAAGGCAACCGACACATGTCGTTGCCCAAGACAGTCCACACCAAGGGAGGATCATCGTATTGTGCACTAAGCATTACAGAACCCCATGACATCTGCACCTGCCATCCGGGCACATGTATTGGACTCTCGACAACACCCCATGTCATCCTGCACCCTATCTGAACGACTGGCATCAGCTGGACTACAGGTTCACCGTTCCATGCTTCGCTGCTGTTAACAGCAGCACAGAGACGGCTGCGTTTGGAGTGGTCTCCTAACCGGGAGGCATGGACTGATGAGGAGTGGCATCGTACCACGTTCAGCTATGGATGTTTCTGCATTATCGCGGATGACCGTCGTATGCGCGTATGGTGGCGTCAAGGGCAGAGGACCAATCCTGCCCTACTGACATGGGACCAGCAGTGTGCCCATACTGCCAACTCTGTAGTCCATTTGACCTGATATTATAATCATTGCGATATGTTCACATGACCTTTCACCACGTGTAGATTAATTTCATTTCCACCACTCCATATGGGTGCTTTACTTTTTTTGTATCTGAGTATATTTGCAAACAACTTAAGCGTCAGCATCTAATGTTAATTTTAATGACTGTTAGAATAAGACTTAAAACGTCACACTCTACCAACTCAGATGAATGATACCATCCGTTCGTAGGCAATGCCAAACAAATCATGAAGACTGGTTCCAAACTCTGATGGCTTGCTTGCTTTTAATTAGAGCTCCACCATGGGTTCAGCACAGACCTTTCAGCACCAGTCCATCTCACTGATGTTGTAAGCCATCAGAATTCAGGCCCTGTCTTCATTATTTTATAAATGTGTCTCATTGTCCCTACCGAATTCCCTCAATTTAAATTTTTTCTATTTTATTCATTCTTGAATTTGTCCTTGTCTATGACTGGGCACATTGGCAACTCATACAAATTATTTAGCACATGATTGATTTAGCCATAATGTGAAAATCATATTGACTCAATCTATACTGAAATATTCCAGCACGCCAGTGCAAAAGATCATGGGGTGTGAGCTCCTACAGGACCCTAGAAACCCCCCAACCCATCCACCTGCCTTCTTCTTCTGTTTGCTGCAATGTGCATAAAAAAAAAAATCAGTTTTCAGAGGTACATACAAGAAATGGGTCCCAGACTGATCCAATTGCATCTACAAGAGATTAACCCTGAACCTGGCATCTCCTCAGATGGGAGATTCGTGATTCGATTACTCGACCTCAACGGTGAAGGATTTCCGTTCTCGCTGTTTCCATTTCAACGGACATTTGCAGTCTTATTCCGATGCCATCTTGCCGCAGGTGTCTTCACTGGGATAAGTTTGACATGTGTTGATCGGACACATTTATGCAGGTTAAATTTTTATCAAATTCCTTCTCTTAGTTGAAATGTTACCTGCTTCGTATATAACAGCAGGAAGGAGGTAGAAGTCGTCAAACTTTCTGGTCACTTTCTGCCATCTATACTAATTATTGGGTCACTGATTTCCACAGACCTGTTACATGGAAGGGTTTTCAAAGAATGTGCTGTTTATTTTCAGTGCCTCTAATTGCTCTGTAAGTTAGCAATTAGGAACATTAAAATTAATGTTAAATATTCCACTAATATGTTGTTTGGTTAGGTAATTTTGTAGTCCTGTACGGTTGAATTTAGTTCCCCCCCCCCCCCCCCTTTTTGCCTGTGTGAGCATCACCTTTGCTTGCTGGAGAGTGGAATGGATTTCTTAGAACCCCTCAGGAATAGATTAGATGTAACTCATTAAATGCTGGACCCTGGGTCCCGACCTTCAGATACTCTCATTTACTCTACACGTCAACGCCGTTCCTTAAACAGCTCATTAGCGAGCGGCTGCTCTAATATCAGGTGACATTTTCTGTGATCCTGGAAGCCACCGTAAGAGATGAAAAGAAAAGTCTGCCCTTGAAAAGTCATAGAGTCGGCTGTTTCCACAAAGTCAGGGGAAAAAGAAAACATTTCTCTGTTTTATATTTTATTTTTAACATAAGCTTTTATCCAAAGCCGCATGCATATTTGAGAATACAAGGTCAGACAAGCCAGGGAGCAGTTGGGAGTTAAGGGTCTTGATCCCGAAACCAACAGTGAAATCACTCTACCACCTCTGGGATTTGAACCAGCTACCTTCCTGCCATAGACATAGTTTCCTAACCTACTGAGCCGGAAACAAAGCCCAACACATGGGTTAGCCTACACATGAGTATCAAGGCTCTCGAGTAAGACATGGCTTGTTTCGGTTGTGCCTATCGATATATGTTTGCGTCCTGGCCGCAGTGTCAAAGTCTGTATCCTTTAACCCTTACGTCGCTCAAGATCTACATGCCCACCGTTTAAACAGGCTCTGGGGTCTGATAGACCCCAAATGCGACGTAAGTGTTAAACATGCTAAAGTAAATAATGGCATATTGAGAATTAACAGACAGCTTTCATTCCTTTGTATTTTTAGATGCGCACATGTTTTGCATGGTAACTGGACACCATTCCCTGCATGCTTGTTTCTAAAAATATTCCGATGCCTGCATTTTCTTACTGGTTGCCCAAGATTATCAGTCTCGCTAACTTCTCCATAAAAACATGCTTTGAGTTTAAAGCATAAAATGGAAAAGAAAGATGCTTTATTTGCAATTTGCACAATTTGGACTTTCTCTCATGTGAGAAATGCACACGTGCCTACAGGTCCGGTCATAGGATCAGCTATTTATCTAGAGCCACTGGAGCATTTTGGGCAGTTAATCACTTGGTCAAGGGCCTAACAGAGATATGATTGTTCTGCTGAGGACGGGATTTGAAAGGGTGACCTTCTGATCATAGACACGTTTGGTGTGTGACAGCAGAAAGGAATTAGTCATGGAAAAGCATCCTTCTGGTGGTGTTGCTTGATCCTGTTATCGGCTGTGATTTCAGTAACGCGGCAGGGTTTTTTGAACTCAGCTACCTGTGAACTTGCTTTCCCATCTTGTCTTCCAGCACCCATGTGCGGCGGGCAGCTCCGTGGGCCCAGCGGCCTCATCACCTCCCCCAACTTTCCCGTCCAATATGACAACAATGCCAACTGTACCTGGGTGATCACCGCCGCTGACCCCAACAAGGTGACTGCTGGGGGGGGGGACTTGGTCCCACAACCTTCAGAAATATGCACGACATGATGACTGGGCACTTCCCTGCCACGTGAACCGCTGATGGATTGTCTATCCATAAAACTGAACTGTCTGCAGGTAGCACTTGAACAGAGTTATGCATACATTAGCATTAATAGGGTAAAGTCATTGTTCCAGCACCAGAGCGATGCAAAAAAAAAAAAACATAATTGAAGATCTGATGTTTTTGCCCCAGAGAGGGAGGAATATCTGGAGGAACCTCTACCCTCTCCAAATTGGGCAGCTGTGTGTGTGTGTGTTGCACATTGTGGTAAAGCCTGAAACTTCCTTACTTTTGGGGACATTTTTCCAGGTCCCCATTTAAATCTGTGAGTGCAATCAAAAAAGCAAAAATGTGTATACAGTCTTGTATTTGGGTTGGTTATTTATGGTTAAGATTAGGGCTGGGTAGGAGTTAAGGGTGTCATGATTGGGATTAGGGTTTTCCCATTGAAATGACTGGACGGTCCCCGCTCTGCCTGCCTGTATGTCTCTTCTGCCTGCCTGTCTGTCCATCTATCTGTCTGTCTGCCTGCCTGCCTGTCTGTCGGTCTGTCTGTATGAATAATCCATCAGACTCTGAATAGGACTGAAAAGATATCATGGGAGTGACAAGGCCACCCCAGCAAAAAAGTAATGACTTTGCACGCCGCTTCAAGGCCGCCATGGGCCTCGCTTGCCAAATTTCAATCTCCATGCTTGAACAAATGGTGTTACAAATCTGTACCCTTATTACAGAGGTCTAGTGTTAGGTGTAGGGTGGGTGGGGGTGGAGAGGGCAGGGAGGGGACATCTTCGCCAACGACCTGCTCTGAGTGGTGGGTGAAGCAGACAGTGGGACTGTCAGGCATTGCTGGGCTGCTGCAGCCCTCCTGGTGAGATACTGCGCTGTGATGTTTTCTCTTTACTGCCTTAGCGGGAGTGTGGTGGCAGTTCCAGGGACGCCAAGCAGTGGCCAGGGGAGGGGAGGCCAGAGTCAGCTCTCGACTTAAGACCTGAGATAAAAAACAACCCGAGCTTCCTTTTGGACTGGAACGTCAACCTCCTTCCTTCAGAAATACACTATATCCCACCTGCAGCATTTCTGATATAAATTAATTGTATTTAACTAACTGTAATTGCAATTCATTCATTGTAATTGCAATTGTTGTAATTGCAAAAAAGATCTGAGAAGAATAAGATTCACTGAAATTCTAAGTGTGAGCAGGTTTTCGTCAGCCTCTTTTATGGTGTTCTATAAAAGCTATTGTCGCCGTAAGATAAGGCTCATTAAGTTGGCTTTTTAATTACTTTTTTTTTTGCCTGACAGTCCACATCTGATATAGTGTGTCTCTCTCATATTCACTTGCATTGATAGAGGGCCTAAATTCCGCACATATTTTTTGGCAGACCAACTCCATTTGCCGTTTGTTATGCTGTCCCGTTTCATGTTGGGTCCCTATGAAAGCCATGTTACATTCACTTTGACCCCAAGTGTTGTTCATTTGCTTTCATTTACTTCACTGTTTTCTACCCACCCCTCCCATAGGTGCTGTCCATTAACTGTGCCCTGATTGGTGGACAGAAATTCATTTCCTGTGTCTTTCATGAATAATTTTATCCATCTGTGTCTTTCATGAATGAATGAAATGCAATAATGGCTGATCAGAGTAGAATTAATTTATCATCACAAAGAGATGAGTCTGGAACATCTGACTGATCCTGACAGGGAGTATTATATATATTTTTGAAAGAGAAGCTGGATTCATCCAAAGGCAAAGCAAACTCGTGGTGGGCCCCAGTAGAGTTGTAACTCAGCTCTCAGCAAAACATCTCTTCCTTAAGTTGGCTATTTCAGTGCTGTGTGACCTCATGCAAAGGTGCGATGAACCAGGACCAGGGCCTTCAGGATACAGATGGCTTTTATTGAAATCAGCACAGATGGAAGATGCAGCAATGACCTGAGCAACATGTCTGGCACAACGGGAGCTTCAGAACAAACTTCAAATCCCAAAGCCGGACCAGCCAGAGGCTTCAGCTACCTTTACATATCAGCTTTCACTCATGGTTCTTTGCAGTCTACGTGGATTATATGAACTACCAAAGGAAAGAGAGTTTATTGTTCCGAGCACAAGCATGGAAGATGAAGGGAATTCCTTGCTTATTGGATGAATGCCATACTCCTTCCCCATTATTTTGTTGTCAAATTTATAAATGGGCATTCCTGATGCTGTCAAGGAATTATAAATTATGTATGATAATTGCCTTTTTATGAAGGGACATGTGAGTAAACTATAATGCACCACGGCTTGTGGGATGATCCAAAGCAAAAGTGAGAGATAACAGCCTGTGCCTGTAACGTGCTTTGAAAGGACCTTCCAGTGCGAGGGAAAAAGCTAAAAAAAGGCACATTGCTTTCTCCAGTACACTTCATGTGACATAATTCAGAGGTGCAGAATCGAGCACTCAGCTGGGTTATTATTAAGGAATCCAAAACACTTAAATAATTTGTAATAACCAGGGTAACATCTGAAGACCCCTCACAACTTGAACTTGCAGCTCTATCAGAGGATGACAACCTTGGCAGATGAGGTTGATTTATCATGTCATTTACATGTATTGAACATCTTGGGTGGTTCTTTGTAAAAACAGTGAAATCAGGCGTTTGGGCCCTGAAACAGGGGGCATTAAGTTTGTATCTACAGTATGCATATATTGTTTATTGGGGGGGGGGTTGATTTAGCATTTCAGTCATTGCCAATACCACCAGTCTTCTTCCCCTCAACTGAACCTGCCCACCTCCAACCTGCAGACCATACCAAACGAGGACAGACTGGACTGGGGCCCGCTAGCCAGAACAGCTGAGCCTGAAAGATCATCACTCGTTCCTCATAGAAGGAGTGCGGTGTTTAACTCGTGATCCGACCTGGAATGCCATTTTCCCATCCCTGGCAATTTTCATTACAGAGTTTGTTTACCATAGGACAAAATGCAATTTGCATTTATATAAGCTTTTTCATTAGGCTGAAGTCTCAAAGCACTCCGAAAACATCGAGAACTGAGCGGAAATGTGGCAGGCTATCTGAAATGGGAGGCTAGACTCCACGTAATTTTTTGTTCTGCATGCTTTTTAAACTTGTATGCCATTTCACTGAACAAAATGTTTATTGGATTATTTATTTATTCAGCTCAGAATAAAACAAATTTTTAGAAAATTATGCAAAACCTTAAGCATTGGAATAAAAATGAATTAGTCTAAATATCAAACTCATATCTTTTTCTCAATGGAATGAGAGGGAAAGGATCTACCTGCCAATTTATACGGTTATAAGGTCTACTTAATTGTATATGATTATCTTTGGTCTTTACTTAATCTGGCAGATACTAGATGGGCTAGCCTCAGATATAAATACAGGTCCAGCTTGCACATTTATCCCTTAAAATTGTGTCATTTAAAGACTTTTGTGTCTTGATGTGTAGATTCGGAACGTTTATTCGTGTGTGTTATTAAGTTGGGTGACACGGTGGAAATATTGGACACAGGTGTCAGCAGTGGCGGCTTTCATTTCTTGCATCACACAAACTGCCCACTCATGTGCAGGTGATCAAGCTGACGTTCGAAGATTTCGACCTGGAGCGAGGCTACGACACACTGACAGTGGGGGACGGCGCGTCTGTCGGCGACCAGAAGACAGTCTTTCATGTGTAAGCCCCCCTGTCTCCCTATCCTTTGCTTTTTTCCCTTCTATGACTTCCCTGTGCAGCGGTGCGTGGATTAAATACCCAGGACCAAATTTTTAATTTCCGTGCATTTCAATGTTAAAACAAGATCACTTGACTGTGATGTGTTGAATATTGATGCCTGTAATTGTGTTGGAGACACCAGATGCTTGAAAATGTTTTTTTCCCTGTCAAGGCCACAGTTAATAATTGTTTGAAAATTAAGTTCGTAAAGTTTAGAGGATCGATTTTTATGTGTGTCCCTTCTGTGGATGGTTGGTTCTCATCCTGTGTTTGGCATGCTGTCGTCAAAAGCCTTAGTCACTTATTCTGGCCCATTAAAAGGCTTCAATGGCCAAAGCGGACTCTAAGAGGGAACTGTTCAGATCTTGGTTTAGCGGAGAGCTAAATCGGCCTACATGCTTGGCTCTGTTACAGGCTGTCTGGCACCACCACACCGGACCTGGTTGTCAGCACCAGTCACCAGATGTGGCTCAACTTCAAGACCGACGACTCCAGCGGCTCACTCGGCTTTAAGGTGTCTTACGAAGGTAGGGGACTAGCCGTGAGGAATAGTTTCTCCATTGCACAATTTATGAAACTTGTCATAAAAATACTAGGGAAATAACAGACAGTGGCGGCCTGTGAGAAAATTTTCAAGATGGATCATTGTGAGAACGCTTTAAGCAAAACTAATCATATAAATATTTTATTGCGTTATCTTATGCTGCAGTTTCTGTGTACTTTGCGAGACAAAGTAGCGTCAGTGACCAATAATGCAGGGCCGTTAAAGTCACTTACTGTATGAAGAGCTCATTCGACCTAATTGGTCATTCTGTTTGGTATCGATAGTTGTGTCTTTAATGTTTCTGGCCAGCCGTAAAAAACGAGAGCACAGCCACAGCATTGCCTCAGCCTCTTTTAAAGGTTGCTCAATAAATATAGCGGGCAGACCAGGTCACGCGTGAGAGCTGCTCGTCAGCGTAGTATATCCAGACTAAATTTTTCTTCCAAGTCTTTTCCTTCTTGGTGATTTATTTATCATTTTCCGCCCGCTGAAGTGGAAGTGATGGGAACAGAGTTATTGACGGTGACTCTTTATAACTGTATGTCATTAAAAACTTGCTTTCTAGATGGCTTTTTTATGGGTCCGCGCTGTGTATCTAGCTTAAGAGAATAATGTAAGAATTAAAAGATATAAAATTGAGAGGAAAGATGTCAAAGTCATTTTGTTAACCTCAGTAGGTAAAAACACAAAGGATATTTCCAACGAGCCATTGAGCCTTTGTCATCATTTTAGGTAAATGAGTACTGAAGCTATAAGATTACCTTGTCGTTCTCCTGTTAGCTAAGTCACAAGGAACCCGCTGTGTAATCAGACTGGGAAGGCCTCTGTACATGGACTTATCTACGGATGTCATTTCAGACAGTGATGAACTAAGTTCCTCTTCCGAATGGCTTGACATCAGGTTAAAGGCACAGGAGCATTTTGCTTCACTAATCACTGACGGCTGCAGACCCCCTTCGACAGGAAAACGTGGTCAGCGGTTCAAGTCTGTCGCACCATTAATGAAGCAATTATCAGAAATTGGCAGGACTCGAACAGCCTAGCCCTGAACACGCCGCTGGCTTTCAATGATGACGCAGGTTAATATTGCAGGGCTGCATGCTTTCCTGATTGTAATGCATTGATGTGTCAGTTTTCATCTAGGCCTGAAGACCGGTTTCTGGTTGCCCTTAATCGTGTTCTCAGTCTGCCTCACGACCAGACTTTAGACGGATAACATCTACTGGCCAGTTTCACCAGGTCTTCTGTAGTTGTCCAGGGTTTGGCCAGGAAGAACCTCTTCTCTCCACACCGGAGAACCTGCAGCATATAGGAACCCCCCCTCCCCCAACCCTAACCCCACTCCCCCAAATTCTCTCTCTGTTTTCTCTCATATTGGTGAAATGCTCACAAATTTAATTGCATGGTGAATTGACTCTGCCTATGAGTGAGATTAATCTTTTGTATAGTTTTCCGGCAGTAAAATGCAGTATAATCCAAATTATTCACATTAATTATTTGTTTTAGTAGCAGCAGTAGTAGAATAACTAATGGAAACTGAACAATAAACGTAGCAGCTCATTCATTAAACCAAGGGCGTAACTTTGGTTTGAACATTGGGAGGGTTGAGGTCCTCACCCATTTAGGGGGAGACATGATTTTTGGGGGGGTTGTATTAGCTGGATCTGATTATTGGGGG
>JAODKL010000047.1:13243118-13256990 GCA_026780765.1 Petrocephalus schoutedeni
AGACATACAAAGAGACAAGATATGCTTTTTTCAGAACTTCACTTGTAAATAGGTGATTTATATTTTTGTTCTTTGTGTTTTATATTTAACCTTGTGAAAAGGTATGTCAGTGGGAGTTCTTGCAGCGTAGCTAGGGCTTCTGCAGTTAAGAGCGGTTGATCTGCTCTGGTGTAAAACAGTGGCAAAGCCAGACTCTGCAATTATCTGCCTCGCCTTAATTTTAGCGGCGGTAATTACACCAGCCATTACGGCACCGCTAGCTTTGATGTGCGTCCCCGCTTTGATCCGCTTTATCGATGTGCTCGACAACTGTTACAGTACACCATCACACCAGAAACAAGGCACGAGACTAGTCAGTGGTCCGATTTGTGCTGTGGCATATGCAGAGGTACAGCAAAGCCTGATCTCCCCACGTCCAGTGGGAATTAGACAGTCTCAGGAGGTTAACAGAACTGGGAGCTTCAGTTCTTCAGCGTGTGTCACTCTAGCAGATCATCTTGGCTCATTTTGCTCACTTTTGTTTAGGCTTGAGGATAAGTTTTTGTCCGAACCCCTAGTAAAGGCTCCTCTAGCACTTCTATAACGCCCCGCATCAGTCTACAGAGTGCTGGACTTAGTTAGGTTTTGTTGGTGTTTTTATGCAGTTTGATCGTTTTCCTTCGATTCACTTTTCGCCCTGTTTGATGCATGTGCTCTCTCTGGTTTTGCCACATATATGACGTAGCCTACATGACCAATGGATTTCTGTATTCCCATTCCTTTAAAAAACATTACCGGACTTCTTAAAGGAGTGACTGCTGGCTGTCTGTGCCTCTATTTCCCTCTCCATTCCCATCTCTCTCCATCCAGTATTAACGGTATCCATCCATATTCATCCCTGGAAATTTTCTTCAATCCGTGACTATTCACATCCATTGCTTGCCGTTGCCATCCGGTCTTGTTTACCCCTGTCCGTTTCCGTTCTTCCCATTCCATTACCCCATACCAGTGCATTCCCATCCATCAATGTTTCTTCTCCAGTTTCACCGTGCATCCCTTCCTCTTGCCTGCAGAAATCGACCAGGGTAGCTGCGGAGACCCCGGAATCCCCGCCTATGGCAAACGGGACGGCTCGGGGTTTCGGCACGGGGATCACCTGCATTTTGAGTGTCTACCGGCCTTCGAGCTCGTCGGCAAGAAAAACATCACCTGCCAGAAGAATAACCAGTGGTCGGCCAAGAAGCCCAGCTGTGTGTGTGAGTGTCTCCTCTCTGCTCTTCCCCAACCCCTTCATTATGCCATCACAGCAAAGGAGCAGAAGTGCACTTTTTGTGTACACTATGTGTTTCCCTGTATAATCTTTCTTTTTCCATGCCCACTGTTTCAATAATTTCTTTGTGTCTCTTTTTGGTTGTTTGTAGGCCTTGCCCTCATTTGGTGTTTCAGGCTCTCATGTTGGCAAATTGTATGTGTCCCTGGGTGAACAAGGCTTGCGTTTCACTTCTTTAACCAATCACAGTCTTCATTGTCTGACATCACCGCATTAATTACAACTTTTCTGTTTTGTGTTAAGCATCAAGGCACACAGATTAGTAAAGTATCTGTTATTTTGTGCATGCCTTTTGTTAAGGGATAAACAAACGAAACAGGAAAATACCTGCAAAGGCTCTATAGAGCAATGTAAAAGTGTGTCTTTATTTCATGATGATAATAATAATAATGATGATGATGGTGATGATGATGATGATGATAATAATAATAATAATAATAATAATAATAATAATAGTAGTAATAATAATAATAATAATAATAATAATATCAAGACTTGGACCAGCAACCTTATGACCACAAGCACAGAGGCTTAGCCCACTGAAGCACGCACTGTTCCTGTCCTACTGGCTAGAAGCCTTGAGATTGAAAATGAGAAATAAAAGGACCAGTGTGGTGATGTCATGTGATGAAGATGTTGATTGGTTAAAAAAGTCAAAAAGCAAGGTCATCCCTTTCTGACCCCTGGATACATGGAATTTGGCCAGGATGTCCTGTTTACATGATGCTCTCCTTGAGGCACTCTCCCTCTTCCAGGGTGCTTCTCACTTCTGTGTTTTGTTCCCCATATCTCATAATGCCGTTTGATTCTTGCTTCATAGATGCTAACGTCTTTGAATGTAGATCAGCGCTCACTTTACAGCAGGGTACCCAGTATACTAAGCTTCTCCCCACATGTAATATTTAACGGTTATCTTTCTGGTACAAATGAGTCCTTTACAGGCTGAAAAGATACTCTCTGCTCTGTTATGCATCGACGGCTACAGTGCATGCTGTTCGGTGTGTTTTCGTGTGACGGTTACACATTGACCCACGGAGAACGCATTACAAAGCATGCTAGTGAGGGCTAGTGAGGGCCACATTATTTAACACATCTCTCCAGTCTAAAATTAGACAGAGGCATATTGATTCCCAATGGGTGTCGGGGGTCTGTCATCAAGCACAATTCTTAAACACTCGTATTGATTGGTGAAGAAGCGGGCCCGCCCTGTTAATCAGAATAGCGCTGGCACCGGGATTCGACCCCATGCACACCCATCGACATTACGCCCCTCCTGCACCTGTCCTCGGGTTCCCATTCTGTCCCTTCCCTCCCTCGGAAGCAAAATGTGATCGGTGATACAGGAACTTTTTTTTTTTTTTTTTGTCAGTTTGTTTGTTTCAGTGATAACCGAACAAAATGCATCAAAATCCCGCTGCCGAAGACTGGTTGAGCCCTGTTACTTTAGCAAGATGTGCCTCGATGTTATCGTCTTTGTGATGACAACCGTGGCCTTTTTTCATTTTACAGTGACGTGTGAGCCCTGGTCAGTGCTCTGCCGCTTTATCCACCGTCTTTTCTCTGTGATGAGATAAAGCCAAAGGCAAGCGAGACTCGTACTTTCCAAACGTGAGCATCTAATAGCTGCAGGTCTATAGCGGGGTCCATATTGTCAGCTTTATTAACTGGCACTAGCCAGAATCAGATGAGGAGGTCTTTAACTAAAGACTGCTTAAAAAAAAAAACTAATTAAGGCGTGAGTCAATACTGTGGCTGATAGGGCTGGGGACACAACTGCTTTGCGGCTAGGATGAATTACAGCAAAGGTCAGCCTTCAGACACTTAGAGAAAAATGCACAGCATTGCAGTGATCTCTGGCTAACTAGTCCTGTTAACTACCTAGCCCTTTTCAGTAGCCATATTTTATAAAGCCGGTTTGATATTTTACCTTTGGGGTACCAGGACGTCAGCACTATCCACAGTTAGCCAAGCTGTGCGTTTACAGTTAAGAGTCAAGAATGCACCAGTAATGCAGTAGAACATCACGCACAGGACCCTGGTGCGAGCAGCACTGAGCAGTTTTTACAGAGAGAGGCACAGTATTTACAGAGTGAGCCAATGTATTTACAGAGTGAGGTGCAGTATTTATACAGAGTGGCACAATATTTATAGAGTGAGGTACAGTATTTACTGATTGAGGCACAGTATTTACAGATTGAGGCACAGTATTTACAGTACACAGAGAGGCACAGTATTTACAGAGTGAGGTGCAGTATTTACAGTGTGAGGTGCAGTATTTACAGAGTGAGGCTTGCAGCCAGACGGCTGGGCTTGAAAGGCACAGATATTCAGTGTTGCAGCAACGAGCTTGCCTGCCTCCCCACAGACGCACAGACACACGCTCGCACACACTAACCGAGGCTAATAAAGTCATGAGATGCAACGCTTTAGACACGGGGGGCCGCAGTTTGGGCTGAGCGCCGCTCAATGCCCAGACTTGTATGAACATAGTATTACCCCCCTCCCTGAACGCCACCCGCTGCCTCACCAGCTGTCACTGGACCTGCTCCGTGTCCTTTTCGCCTCTCCGCGCATTTTCCTCGGTGTCGTCGCCGTGGCTCGACGGCTCCAATCCGGCCGCGTGGCCGGGGGGTGGGGGGGGGGACGGCCAACCATAGCAGGCCTGGTGTTCCCGGGTCATTCTTCCTGTTCAGACGGTGATGAATGTCCAAAGCCGCCTCAGGAGTCGAAGGTACCGTGCAGAAAATAAGGAGAGAAAGAGAAGAGGGAAAAAACAAAAAACAAACTTGTGATTTATGGATAGCCTCAGGTGTGAGATGGAAAGTTGAGATGGCAGAAAGGAAAAAAAAAGAATTAGCAAAACAAAGCAAAGAAAAATAAACAGTGAAATATGACTGCTCGGTGTGATGAGGCGAAAAGCGCCCTCTTGCCATTGGGGGATGCATGCAGAGAGGCCATATACATGCAGAGAGGCCATATACATGCAGAGAGGCCATATACATGCAGAGAAGCCATATACATGCAGAGAGGCCATATACATGCAGAGAAGCCATATACATGCAGAGAGGCCATATACATGCAGAGAGGCCATATTCATGCAGAGAAGCCATATTCATGCAGAGAGGCTATATACATGCAGAGAGGTTATATACATGCAGAGAGGCCATATTCATGCAGAGAGGCCATATTCATGCAGAGAGGCCATATACACAGTGCTACGCTTACAGCCTCTGTCTCTCTCCCTCCACTTACTGTGTTCATTTGTGTCTCTGCAAAGTTTATGTAAATGTCTCAAATGGACACCACTCATCAGGATGTAGAATTGAAAGCACCACTGCTAATACAGTAGCTGTCTGAAAACATTTCCCCAAGCGTCAGGTCTTCCACTGATTGCCATTCAGAGCTTCCCTGTCTCAGGCAAAACACAGAGGGAACAATTTGCAAACACATTTTGAGTAATCTTCCTATATCCTTTACTCACAATATTCTATTTTTTTTTTTGAGCCTCAGACTGCCCGAGTGTTCTCTCCATACCAGGTAATGATACTGTACAGGGATTTCCTTTCCACAGATACAATTTACAAGCAACTGTGTCCTAATCTCCTCTGTTTTCTCCTATGTTACTCTGCTATGCCAGCACCCTGCTGGGCATCCTAACATCTTACGTAGCCTTCTCTGCTAAGGGTCTTCTTTCCTTAGCCTCATCACCCTGCTGACAATTCTGTGTTAATCTTTGCTAATTACGTGCTACGTCTCTGGGTAGCTGAGTGTAATGTGTGCTTCCCAGCCCACCATGACTCGCGGTCCGGTCACTCCAGTCACTCTGATGTGTGCTAACTCACCTTCTCTGTGTCCCCCTTGCTCATAGTCTCCTGCTTCTTCAACTTCACCACCCCGTCTGGCGTGCTCCTGTCGCCCAACTACCCCCAGGAGTACGGGAACAGCATGCACTGCGTCTGGCTCATCATCGCCAAGCCCGAGAGCCGCATCAACCTGGCTTTCAACGACCTCAGCTTGGAGAAGCAGTTCGACTTCCTGTCCATCAAAGACGGGGGCAAGGCTGAGTCGCCCATCCTGGGCACCTTCTCGGGAGACGTGCTGCCCTCACCCATCACCACGAGTGCCCACGTGGCCCGGCTGGAATTCCTCACGGACCACACCAACACGGACCGGGGTTTCAACATCACCTTCACAAGTAAGCCACGAGTCTCCAGTCTCACGGTCTCCTCATGACCCGCATGTTTTTTAGCCCGTGTCGTCACCTCACAGGTCGTCATGCACCCAAACCATAGAAAGACAAAATGATGGAAAGTGGACGTGGTATAGAACTAATCAGCTTCCAAGTTTATGAAGACACAATCATCAAGTTTATGAAGACTTTTCACAAAGTTTGAGTAAAAGCCAGCTTGACTGCAAATCCATTCATTGAGCTGACAGTCACTTTAGTCTCTGTCACATTTACATCTCTGTCTTTAGTGTCACATTGTACATAATAACTGCCTATACCCATCATAATAACCATGTTATAAAATATAAAGACAGTCAATACCATCTGTACAATAAACAGATCAAATGAATGTTGATAGAGATCCCACAGTGCTGTTTAGCTCGCCTAGAACTTTCCGTTGTGCAGTGGCGGTCCTGGCATGAAAGGAAAATTTGTGGATGAGATCAAATTTTAACTTGCAGTTACCCAAACCCAGAATGTATCATTAAACTTTTAGTATCAAGTCCAGATTCTCCAAGAATTAGAGGAAGTTGCTTCAAATTTTGGCATTAGTTGTCAAAAAACAGGCAAACAGACAAATAAATAAAGAAAGACAGGCATGGTTAATTGGAGATGACATCGTCACAGAGGACGTCACGACCACGTGATTCGCTGACAGCCTCTCATGGGTGGTCCAGTCCTATCATCCATGTTAATTACAAAGATGACAAACTCCATTGCGAAGATGCTTGCTGGTTTAATAAATAGAGAGATGGTGATGGATGAGCTTTGGGGTGGCTTTGGATGCGACAGACCAGTGGGGGAATTAATCATCGCAAGCATGTCACCACTGAGTCGCGCCACGGGGGCTAAGATGGCCCCGCCATGCGGTGCTGACGTTTACGGAGAAGCAGAGTTCCATCCCCAGGTGATGCATCGCCTCCATGCCCGCCATCGACGGCCAAACCTGGGTGTCAAGCGCCACACTTTCTGAGCCGTATAAATCAATCTGCTCTTCCTAAGTGAAACAAATTAGATCCAAAAATAATAAACAGCTGCAGAAAAGTTTGTTGTAGGAGCTTTTTAGGGCGTTGTGGTTGCCACGGTATGCACTTTGCGGGGTGTTCGGTGACACTCCGATAAAGTATGTGAGGAACAGTCTCCTCTCCGACGGGCCATTCCTTTAACTCCGCCCACACCCCGCAGCCTTCCGCCACAACGAGTGCCCAGACCCCGGCGTGCCGGTGAACGGGAAGCGCTTTGGGGACAACCTGCAGCTGGGCAGCTCCATGTCCTTCACCTGCGAAGAGGGCTTTGTCAAGACCCACGGCTCGCAGACCATCTCCTGCATCCTGAAGGACGGTAACGTGGTGTGGGACAACGCCATGCCCCGCTGTGAAGGTGACTGGCTCCTTCCCCTTCCTTTAGCGGATGGATAATAATAATACGACCACTCCTAGTTTAGTGACTGTTCACAAATACGACGGTTATTTTGAAAATTCATTTTCCAACCAATGCGTGCAATTGCATCCGAATTCCGTACGCCTGTCAGCAATGCACACTGGAGTGAGAGGAATGTCGGTGCAGCCATACGAGAGATTTATCGGAATGAGACGGCGGCATCCAGTGATGTTCGCAGTGCGAAGCACAGTCACAGTAATGCCAAGGCGACTGCGATTTTCACCTAGCAACCGTTTTACTTAGCAGCTTGGTTGTTGGAACTGAACTCAGTCTCTAAATGAGGAGTGATTGTAATACTAATAATAATAATACTAATAATAATAATAAAGGTGTATGTTATGTTTACAATGAAGTTTACACATGAATATTGATTTGTCTTGCCTGTTGTACGGGTTTGCATGCAGATGTGGCCAGTTGTTTACACCAGATGGCTATAATCTCAGACAGTCGTGCACATTTTTATTCATTATATAAATGTAGTGAAGCATGCAAAAAATAAGCTATTTCCCTCCCCCAAAAATACAAAAAACACACAAAAAAAAGAAATAAGGTAACTTATGTCTTAAATGTCATAATAGGAAAATAATGTTGAGCAAAACTCATTAGTAAATGCAACTGGAAGGCTGCGGTTCCAGATGTGCACACCTGCCGTGATTCGCAGTGTGATTCAAAGGATGGCTTCGTTATGGAGTGATTGTACTAGTGCGCTGAGATATATCTGCATCCCCAGCAAAGTCCTTCTTGCACCCCCAACACAGAGAGACGAAGAGGACCAAGGGCATCTCCTTGGCATACGATGGGACCTCATTAAAACACCTGCAGCACTAGGGTCGGAGTTCACATTCCGCGTGGGGGCTAATGCGGCTGCATGCACGCCTCCTTCGGCTGCGGCGACGGCTGAGCCGCATCTCGCTCTGCCTGTGACAGCTGACCGGCGGTAATAGCGCAGAACAGCACAGCTCAGGCAGTGCACCTGAGAGCGCCCCTTTGATGCCGCGGGAGCTGTGCTGCTACTCGAGGCGTTACTGGGTCAGCAGGGCTGCGCGGCGGGTGAAGGAAGTGAACTTAGGACCGCGAGACTGCCCGCTTACCTCCCGGGGCTCGCTGTTGTACCTTTGAGCCCGCGGCTTCAGAAGTGTCAGAGAAAAAACACGACTGAGATGTGCAAAAGTGCCCGGCGTGCGAGTTGCTTCACCTAAACGCACATGGCAAGCTGTCGCCCGTCCGTCTTCCAGGTAACATGGGGATGCCCCGGGCAGACCGCCAGCCCGTCACAGGGCACTGCTCGCACACCTGTACACCCAGTCGTATGTTGCTGGGCTCTGACGAAGGCATGCACATGTCAGGATGCTCCTGACGCAAAGAGCCAGGGACAGGAAGCCAACCCCCAGGTGAACGTGCCAGCACGTCCTGCGTAGCTGCATAACTTTATGCATGATAGCAAAGAGGTTATATTCAAAAAGTGTGGTGAGGCCCATCCC
Organism: Petrocephalus schoutedeni; assembly: GCA_026780765.1. Classification (NCBI taxonomy): domain Eukaryota; kingdom Metazoa; phylum Chordata; class Actinopteri; order Osteoglossiformes; family Mormyridae; genus Petrocephalus; species Petrocephalus schoutedeni. The sequence continues at coordinate 13,251,577 of JAODKL010000047.1, forward strand.
GCAGTTATTATGAACCATGCAGGCTCTATATTTGGGTGGACCTGCTGGTGCGTGACAGGAGCATCTGTGGTTTCTTCTCCCCGACATAGCCACAGAGCTCCCGTCCAGTACATCCCTACTTCTATCCAATGTGGTCACACTCAAGCATGGTAGCAGGGTGAAAATGGGCTGTACCACCTGCTCTGTTGGGGTGGGGCAGTCAGTGGATGGGAAGGAAGTGCCTAATAATTACAGTCGGTATTAATGCCGGCAGTTATGTGTTGCTAAGCTGCTTACCGTCTATTGGCATTTTCACAGGAGGAATCAGAGGTTTCAGCAGCTGCAACAGCACAGACCTTCTGGGAGTATGAACTGACAACCTTGGGGGTGCAAGTCAGTGTACTTAACCAGCAATCCCCCAATCCTCCTGCTGCACTCAGCTGGCTCACACCTTAGACTGACAGCGCTGGCAATGCTGCCAGTGTAGCCGAAGCCTTCCGGAAACATAACAGCCATCCGTCTTCAAGTCCCAGGGTGTCCCCGGGAGCTTTATACAGAGGCAGGAAGTCAGATTTCACTCAAGCGTCATCATCCTTGTAGGCAGACCCGCCGCTACTGAAAGGCCATCTGGAACTTATCTGCATTTGAGCAGCCTTGTAGACATAATGGGTAACGAGAGCTGCCCTCCAGCTCTGACGTGACAGCACCTGAGAGCTTCTATAGATAGTGAGATTCTGTCCAGGCAGGATTACTCCGCCCGGGGTTTGATGCACTCTTTTCCTCCGCTATAAACCGCATAACAAGCAGAGCATGCCTGTCCTCGAGTTTTACTGAAATTCCACTCTTCTCGGTGGGGACATTCTCAGCTATGGCACAGTATCTGACATAGTCTCTGCTGTTTCCCCCACCCCCATCCCAAACACCCCTGCACTATAGCTCCTTGTGGCGGGGAACTTAAAGCCCTAAGCGGCATCATCCTTTCCCCGGGCTGGCCGGAGCTCTACAAAGAGGCCCTGAACTGCGAGTGGATCATTGAGGCTCCCCCTGGCTACCCTATCAAAATCATCTTTGACAAGTGAGTGCTCCTCCAGCCCGGCCCATCAGCCTGCTCTGACACACTCACTGCAACTGACTTTCCTGCAGTAATTGTGCAATTATCATTGCTGCATTATTGCCCTAATGTGAGAATGACAGCATTTATTTATATCTGCCTGAGGATCATTCCATTTTGGTAATCTGCGTCTAATTGTGTGATAACGTTTAGTTCTGCAAGTGAATGATAGTTGCACGCACCCCAGTTCTGTGTCTTACACATTGTGTCTTACACATAATTATTGCGTGACTCTGAGAAACATGATCAGATCCACATAGCTTGAGTAAGATTGTAGTTACACGGGGCTCCCGAGAGCTAGAGGTACATACCGCAGTCCCGTGTGGCCAAGCGTGTGCTGTGTTCAGACGGGATGTGCTCCACAAACATGCACACCTACGACAACACATGAACACCGAAAAACAAACGTTAATTTGCATGCATATGCATTGAGAAAAGCTCGCTTGCAACAGTAACGCGAATGCACACAATAATAATGCAACGGCAATCATGCAGTGTCTCAACCCAGTCCTCATGGACTCCCCAGACAGCGCACATTTTTGCTCCCTCCCAACTTGCGACACACCTATGCCAGGTATTCTGTGTTCACGAGTAGCTGAGTAGCTTTTCCCAACGTACACGACTGGGCCGGGAGACACTGCCATGACACAGCAATAAGCAGAGCAGCGCGGTTATTTTCACAAACACAGGTTCCATATGACCCAGCTGTTGGTTCCTGCAGATTCCGGACCGAGGTCAACTACGACGTGCTGGAGATTAGAGACGGACGGTTCCCGTCGTCTCCCCTGATTGGCAGCTACCAGGGCACGCAGGTGCCGCAGTTCCTCATCAGCACCTCCAACTTCCTGTTCCTGCTGTTCACCACCGACAAGAGCCACTCGGACATCGGCTTTCGGATCCGCTACGAGAGTACGCCCCTCTCGACAGTGCTCCTTTGCAATGCAGCCCCCTTTAGCCATTTGACTGACGTAACTGTAGGGATGGTAGAGGGCCTCACCTGGCATTCCGAGCATAGCTTAGTCTCTGTTTGAGAGGCACAGTCCTGCACAATCTGCGGACTCGACAGCCGGCCCAGCCCGCGTTTCGGAAAGTACCGCGGCCAGCATCTCCATGCCCTGCACGCGTGCGCATCGCAGCCTCTTTAGAACGAGACTGTGTTCCCGTCGAACATCTGGTGTTTACACCAGTGCATCCTGGCATAATTAAAGGCTGTCATATTCTGATTGTGCATATAAAGGTTCCAGAGGCACATCTGAAAAGAAGCTACGCTTTAGATGTCGTGCTTGAGTTTGAATTAGCAGGGAAACAGATTTTAAATTCAGAAATTTTCTGCTCAGTGTGTTTTTGTACATAATTCAGTTTGGGCAACTGTAAATTACATGGCTAACTTGCTTGTTTACTATTTGCTCTAATCCAGAGTGACTTAAATAGCAATTTTGATGCTTTGCCCATAATCCAAGTCTCTTTCTCACTCTTTCTCACGAAATGTATGTTACATACCCTTCCAAATAGTTCAATGTCCTGTCCATATTTAGATCCTGAGCCTGTTCATTGTTGGGTTCTCCAGGAGAATGTTTTGATTAGGCTCTGATCGGAAAGTTAACGGAAGATTGAAGACTAATTATTCAGTTACACGGCCCATTCTTCCTCCACAAGAGCCTACAGTGGGGATTCAAGCAGCTGCTTCGGTCAGACTCAAATTAAGCAGACTAAAATTGAGCTGTCAGTTTTAACCAGACGGAAACAAGAAATTAACCACTCAGTTCTTCTGGACATCTGAGCTTGTGTTCACGCCGAGCCATGGCCCCTGCCTTAATTGCAAGAGACACTGAAGAAAACTTAAAAGCTGAAACACCCTAATGTACATAGACAAAAAAAGGAGACATTGATGTGCTGGTATCGTAACGATCCGCTTTCAGTGGAATCACAGCGCAAAGCATCTGTAATTACTTGATAACCTAGGGGTGATTGCATAGTGAGATAAGCATTTAGCCAGGTGGTGTTTTTTGAGGTATTGAGCCAAACAAGGTGCTAGCCGTCCAGTTAAACAAGCATACAATCCAGTGAACATCTCCCTGCCACTGGAATGTTCCTATTTCTCTTCCACCCTCTGAAATACAGTCAAAGAAAGGTGTGTCATGAGTGGCACCGTGACTCAGTGGGAAGCACAGTGACTCAACGGGCAGCACAGTGACCCTGTCAACTCAGGGAACAGCACAGTGACTTAGACATCGGGTGGCACAGGACCCTGTCGACTCAGGGGGCAGCACAGTGACTTAGACATCGGGTGGCACCGTGACTCAGTGGGCAGCACAGGACCCTGTCGACTCAGGGGGCAGCACAGTGACCTAGACATCGGGTGGCACCGTGACTCAGTGGGCAGCACAGTGACTTTGTGGCATTGTGGTGGCCTCACACCTCCAGGGTCCTGCAGCTCTCTATGCGTGGATTTGGCATGTTCTTCCCATGTTCATACATATATGCGTCAGGTATTTTGCTTTCGCCCGCAGTCCATTCACGCATTCAGTTAGGTGGCTAGGTGTCCCTAAACACCCCATAGTGTTTGATGGTGTGTCTGTCTGTCCTGCAATGGACTGGATTTTTAGCGGGGAGATAACACCCTTGTCTCCGTGTGCCCGCCGCCTCGCCGCAGTTGTGCAGCTGCAGTCAGACCACTGCGTGGACCCGGGCATCCCGGTCAACGGGCAGCGGCACGGACACGACTTCTACGTGGGCGCGCTGGTGACGTTCAGCTGCGACGCGGGCTACTCGCTGAGCGACAGCGAGCCACTGGAGTGCGAGCCCAACTTCCAGTGGAGCCGTGGCCTCCCCAGCTGTGATGGTACGTGAGCCAAGTCAGAGAAATCACTCAATTGGAAGCAGAGACATGATGGGGGTTTTCACAAAGCAAATACAAACGTTGATTGCGTTGCCTTATCTATGTTCTGTTTTCCTTTGGCCTTCATCGCTCCCCAGCCTCTGTTTAGTCCATTTCTTCACCATGTTTATATCATCCTCAATAATCTTGTAAACTCCATTTTAGTGCATTGTCAAAGCCGGGGACAAAGTATCGACGGCTGTGTTTATATGTCGTTTATGGGATTCCCTGCTCCGTTCTCGCCTACTCTGAAGCTCTCTGTGGAGGGTACATCCATGGAAACAGCGGCACCATCCTGTCCCCCGGCTTCCCGGACTTCTACCCCCACAACCTCAACTGCACCTGGGTGATTGAAACATCCCATGGCAAAGGTCAGTGTGAAACTGCCTCCAGCATCTGAGACATAAGCGTGCACACGTTTATTAGACAGATCGGCAATGAATCTTGGTGTCAACAATTAGAATTTATGCTGCATGTTTCTGGGGTCATTCCCTGTATTTTCTCTTTAATGGCAATACATATTTGATTCCCCCTGCATGGTGTTTTCTGTCAATTGCTTTACAAGAAGGCACTTGTTAAAGTGCTGGAGGTAGTGAAACTTGATTGATTGGCATGCTCTGCTGACCTGCAGTCGCGCTGTAGAATGTCAGTCCAGCTTGAGATTGATCCCACTTGATTATTAGTTGCTAGGTGTTTATATTCCCACGTCACAGCAGCACATGTCATCAAATCGAAATAAGCGCTGTTATGATTATGTCACCTGTAGAGTCAAAGCTAACATAGCGCTCAATTGGTCCTTTTACTCTGGGCTCTTGTCGTTAGCTCTAATTGGGTCGAGGTTTGATGATCTCCCTGCCCTTCTCCACCTCTGTACAGGCGTACAGCTCACCTTTCACACCTTCCACCTGGAGAGCCCCCACGACTACCTGCTGGTGACGGAGAACGGCAGCTTCTCTGAGCCCCTGTGGCGTCTCACGGGCTCCACGCTGCCCCCACCACTCAGCGCTGGCCTCTTTGGCAACTTCACTGCCCAGATCCGCTTCCTCTCCGACTTCTCAGTCTCCTACGAGGGCTTCAACATCACCTTCTCTGGTAAGCGAATGCCCCGTCCAGTTTAGGTCATGTGATCTGTGTGCTCAGAATTTCAGGGGTTTATCCATACGGCGATGACAAGTCTGATTCCACTGATCTCCAAACGCTTCGCTGTGTGCTCATTAAGGGGCTATTCTACATTTTTTTTTTTTTAAAGTGTGGGCCAGTAAGCTTTCAGCACACATATGGCCCCGCCCCTCTATATATTCCATTCAGTTTCAGAATGTGCAAATGACATGCAAAATGCATGTATAATAAATGCTTAAGGACATGATGTTTGGGAGATGGCAGTGACTTTAATCTTTGTCTCCAATCCCCGGTGTCTTACCCCCCCCCCCCCCCCCCCCCCCCCCC
>JAODKL010000047.1:13258067-13280804 GCA_026780765.1 Petrocephalus schoutedeni
TTCCCCCCCCCCCCCCCCCCCCAGAGTACGACTTGGAGCCCTGCGAAGACCCTGGCGTGCCCCCCGACAGTAGTCGCAAGGGCCTGCAGTTCGGAGTGGGAGACTCCCTCATCTTCTCCTGCTTCCCTGGGTACCGCCTGGAGGGGCCATCCCGGGTTACCTGCCTGGGGGGGCGGCGGCGAGTGTGGAGCTCCCCTCTGCCCAGGTGTGTTGGTAGGTGGTCACGTGCTTTCATTTTGCTTGGTTAACATTTTAACCCCCCCCCCCCCCCCTTAAAATGCCTTCTCCAGCCTCGCCTACAGATAAAGGAAGCCTAACTTGCACAGTACATTTTATTTACTTAGCAGATGCTTTTAGCCAAAGCAACATATACCTTCAAGAAAGCACAGTTGCCCAGGTTTAACAGCCTCACTCCGGGGCCCAATAGCAGAATTGCATACTGGGATTTGAACCAGCAACCACGGCTAGAAACACAGCATCCTAACCCGCTGAATCACACACTGCCCCCAGTAAGTATAGTATAGTATCAGTATAGCTCGGCATCACATGGAAGAGCAGAGTGTTAAAGACCCGTGCTCCTCTTCCTCAGTCATACTTTTAACTTTCATTTGTTGATGCACTAAAGGGCTGCAGAACGAGAGTTTCACCAAACTCTAATTTAAAGTTTGCTATATTTTATTATGGAATACCTTGCAGGCCAGATTTCTCAAAATCACCAAGCAGTAGAATTGCTGGAGGCTTTAGACTTATAAAGTAATTTGTTAATGTTATGACTCTGACACTGCAGTTGAAGCAATAATTAAGTTTAATGTATTTATTTTTTGCCCCAGCAATGACTTGCTTATGGTGCCTGCAAATAGTGTTTATGCTTCTCCAGGAATTAGGTCAGTCTGTTTCTATATAAATAAATATTTGAAATAACTTTGAAGTTGAAGAGTTGAAGAGTTTTCCCTGAGTTTTCCTGATACACCCTTGAAATATTTGAGTATCAGTTTTAAAGACGTTAAGAGGTATGTAATTTGTAATAATAATAATAATAATAATAATATGTCCAGAAGAGAGTGATAATGAAAGGCAGCTTCCACACAGATAGGTGCAGCTAAATAATTTAGATTAAGAGTTTTATCTCAGCTGAAATAAATAATTTTGCCCGCAACGTGAGGAGCATCTACAGGATGGCTATAGATGTGGCTCTGTGGCAGAGAATCTCGCTCCTGGTTCTGAGCTGCCAAAATCCTACAGATGGTGATGGTCTCTCTAAATAATATGCTGACTTTAGAATTCACATAAATCAGGAATATTTATGCCAATCACACAATCATGGCTCTAAGAGGGACAAATCCAGAGCCATATCTGCTAGTCATAAGCCATGCTGTAAATCTGGTGAATCCGTTTGAGCTGTATCTACACTCTTTCATTTATTACTCTGCTCTGTAGTTTCTAGGTGGGCTGGGGCTCCAAATTAATGTACCCCTGCATGCAAGGCCAGGTGCATGTATGAGTGTGTCCGGACATGTGTAGCTCAGGACGTGATATGGCCCCTCTCTCCCCCATTGACAGCTGAATGCGGATCCTCCGTGACTGGCACCCAGGGGGTGCTCCTCTCTCCCAACTACCCAGCCTACTACAGCAACAACCACGAGTGCATCTACTCCATCCAGACCCAGCCGGGGAAGGGCATCCAGCTGCGAGCTCGGGATTTCCGTCTGCAGGATGACGACGTTCTCAAGGTGATGCGTCAGGCGGGCTGGCAGGTTGGGGGGGAGGGGGGGTTTCTGTAGGGACATGCATTGCTGAATGAGACTGTAAAGTGCATTTTCGGCCGACCCCGGCATTCGGCGCGTGGCGGTGCCCGCAGGTCTGCTCATGTGCTGTGTGTGTCATAGGTGTATGATGGCGGCAGCAGTGGCGCCCGCTTGCTGGGCACCTTCACAGGCACGGAGCTGCTAGACGTGGCGCTGAACAGCACCTCCAGCTCCATGTGGCTGGAGTTCATCAGCAACTCCGAGAACACCAGCAAAGGCTTTGAGCTGCACTACAACAGTGAGTCCCGTCCCTTCTCCGCAGACTCGACAGGATGTCGCCTCGATCCGTAGCCGCCCAGCATTACCAATCTGGCAGGAAGTAACTTTGCATTGGTACCAACTGAAACAGGAAGTGATCTGTCTCAAGCCCTCTATCAGGTTCCATCTGGCAGGAACTAACCTGCATCATAACAATCAAGACAGGAAGTGACCTCTGTCTGTAGCTTTCCATCTGCATTACCTTGGCAGGAAGTGACCTCTTACTATCAGCACCGAGCAGGGGCTGACCGGTCTCTGCAACTCTGTATCAGTACCAGCCGTAGCAGGAGGTGACCTCTATCTGTAAATCTCCATCTGTACTACCTTGGCAGGCTGGGAGCTCTTTCTGTATTGATGCACTCTACCTCCCCGTCCAAGCCATACAGAACTGACGTCATTCTGTAGGTGTCTATGGCCATGGGCCGCGGTACTTGGGTGGGGGGGGGGGGCTTGGGGGTGGGGAGTGGCAGGGGCCAGATCCGGGTAACTTTTGGAGCATCATTACGAGGACAGTGACGAAGAAAAAAAACAATCCCTATGAATCATTAAATGCAAGTTATATCTGTGTTGTTTAAAAAAGGTTATTTCTAAGGCAAACAGACCAGAGGCGCATTCAAATGGGCAGAGGCCCTCGGGCTATTAGAGGTGTCTGAGCCCCTCTCTGCTATTTTGTACTGCGGTGTAGATGGCAACTGGTGGGGGGGGGGGGGGGTTAAAATATTATTAAACAAAGTTAGTTGAGGGCCTGCTTTTAGCTGACCCCCCATACAGATGCATTTCACAATGTCCATGGCTGAGCCTGGGCAGCCCAGCCTCCTCGCTGCGATGCCACCTGTACGCTCATGTCCCCCGTAGGGAAGGCCTAGAATCTTTTTACGATTCTGTTATATGCAAATCGCGCACATGCAGATCTGTGATATGGTCACATGCGCTCACTAGGAGAGGATTGTTACGTCACACAGGACAAGCACAGCTTGCCGAAGGTCAAAGCGCGCATTTAACAATGCACCTCTGCTCCTGATTACCTGAGTAAATCAAGCGGGCATTTAACATGACTACAATTACCTGTCCGCACTCACTGAAGGCGAGTTCCATAAATTTTTTAAGTTTAGTAAGAGCAAGAAGCAAAGGGGGAATTTTTCCCTCAGCCATAGCCCTGCGCAGGGACAGGTCAGTGTTGTGCATGCAGAACAGTGCATGCATTCTCATACATGAACGTATGTATCGCACTATGCTCTTAACCGTGTGCATGTTTTATTATTATTACTATTATTATTATTATTATTATTATTATTATTATTGTTGTTGTTGTTGTTTGTTGTTTAATGCTACAGTAGTGATATCACATGGCATGCATTCCTCAAAATATAACTATTTATACTACTAATAGATTATTTGAAAATTATCTTGTGTAAAGTCTGTTTTAATATATGATTGCAAAGTTGGACTACATGACTGATAACTGATGATTTGGATTTCCATGCCTGACTGGCATTGTTTAGGATGTACAAAAACAAAACAAAAAAATCATGTTTCAATGATCTTCCTGTTGGTGTAAAAGTATTATTTTAGTTCTGTGAGCATAACCATTTCATTTTTTATATGTTGTAATGTATGCTGTAATAATTTTCTTGACCTGCCTAAGGCTTGTGCAAAGTTCTGCACACGCACTCCTCAGCAAGCACGACCCAAAGAGGTTGTTGAGCAAGCGAACGAGTGACAGTGTCCCTCTGTGGCCCCCGCACCAGGTTTCGAGCTGGTGAAGTGTGAGGACCCCGGCGTGCCCCAGTTCGGCTACAAGCAGGAGGACCGCGGGCACTTTGCCGGCAGCAGCGTGTCCTACGCCTGTAACCCGGGCTACACGCTGAAGGGCAGGGAGGTGCTGACCTGCCTGCGAGGGGAGCGGCGAGCCTGGGACAGCCCACTCCCTCTCTGCGTGGGTAAGTCCCGCCCCCTACTCGCTGGCCAATGCCGCTGTTGCACGCTGTAGGGCTGCAGGTGGGTGTTTCACAATACAAGCACACACACACACTACATCCTCACAATGTCCTCACACTCTCCCGTGTGCCATATGGGACCCTCAGCTCTCCATCGGCTGTCTAACAGGTAGGATCCACGACCTGTCCTATAGCACAGAGAGCGACTAATGTTTATTATTATTATTATTATTATTATTATTATTATTATTATTATTATTATTATCATTGTTGTTGTTGTTGTTTTTTGTTGTTTGCATAAGCATTTCAAGTTAGGATTCTTGTTCCAGATTCTAACAGCAGTTACACCAGGGTTCAGAACCAGCAGCCTTTAAATCCTCACCCTTAAACTATGAAATTTAGCTTTGTTTTTCCTTTTTCCCCCCAAATTTACCTTATTATACTTCATCATCACCCCAACAGAAGACTCACCTAAGGCAAGAAGGGCAAGCACCCCATCTGGGGTGTCCGGTGGCGAGGTGGGGCAGATACCTTGGGGAGCACGTGCTGTAATTCACTCGGCGAGCCGATATGTCCCGGCAGTGAGGGGCGGGGCTTACAGTACGCTGCCCAAGCCCAGAGAAAAGATGCTCTTTTAGCGGAAGGCTGGGTCAAGGATCCGTAATGCGGTTCTGTGACTCCTGAAGCAGGTCATCACTGAAGCTGAAGGAGATGGGACTGTTTCATATTGATTTATAACCCTGCTGTCCACAGTCCCACCACATTTGTCTGATAGGAACCCGGCAAAGGGGGAAAAAAAAGAAAGAGAGAAAAATAAACCTGGAAAAAAAGATCAATTTGATCAAAGCTCTACAGGACATTTGATATATGCTTTCTTGTTGAGTTTTCCTTTTTTCCCCCTTTTCTCGCCTGTGCTTTTCAGGCTTTTTAAAGTTGAAAAAGGCCTTGTGCACTGTTGGCGCCTGACGATGCCCAGATTATTGTAAAGGCCTTTTTATTTGCTGGGATTGCCATCCCATTTTATTTATTTATTTATTTATTTTAAATGTTACTCCAGGGCCTAACCCTAACCAATTTGATGGCATATGGCATTTAGAAGATTCCACATTCACTGGAATAGTGTAGAGAACTGAAGACTATTGAGTTCAGTTGGAATGGCCTACCGCAGAGTGAAATTGCATGGGAAATTGTGGTGTGCTTCCTGGCTTACCTTGGAGTGGAATTATATGGGAGTGATCTTGTGGTGTGCTTCCTGACTTACCTTGGAGTGGAATTATATGGGAGTGATCTTGTGGTGTGCTTGCTGGGTTACCTTGGAGTGGAATTATATGGGACTGATCTTGTGGTGTGCTTGCTGGGTTACCTTGGAGTGGAATTATATGGGAGTGATCTTGTGGTGTGCTTCCTGGCTTCCCTCTGAGTGAAATTACATGGGAGTGATCTCTCCCTGCCTGCCAGTCTCTTTGGCGCTGCTCGATGGGGTGACTCACTCCCGACTCATTTGGTGAGACACAGAGAGGTGATGAATCTCTGTGCCTCTGGCATTTCGCTAAGACAAGGTCAGCCGCCTCGTGCGGCGAGCCCCCGGTCATGCCAGGGACTGGCCCCTGTAGCATGGAGTCAGAAGCCCAGCCTGTCATTGGCTGGATCCCATGTGCTTCACTATGGCCTGCAAAAAACATAGACAGAACAATGTAAAGGGCAAAAGCAGGGGACGGTATGGCAGAATATAAAAGGTATAAGAGACAAAAATACACAGCATTTGTTCCTTTTTTATTTGTTCCTTTTGTACAAAAATTGACATAAATGGTAGATGTAGAATTGATTTTTGACCGAAATAGCACAGTAAGCCCAGCTAACCGCCAGTGACCGTGTGCTATTTTCTAAATGCTACCTGCTAAGGGTGGGCCCTCCGGTCCAGCTGTGAGTCACACAGGGCGCTGTGTGTGCCCAGTTTTGATGACCCGGTGTCACTCAGAGCGGGCACGCCGCACAGATCACCCCAAGGCAGAGGTGGGGGGTGGGACCTCACAGCCGTGCCGGTGTGGGGGTGAGCGCGGCGGTGCTCTCACCCCCCAGTATCACAGCCGTGCCGGTGTGGGGGTGAGCGCGGCGGTGCTCTCACCCACCCGTATCACAGCCGTGCCGGTGTGGGGGTGAGCGCGGCGGTGCGCTCACCCCCCAGTATCACAGCCGTGCCGGTGGCAGGGACCTTTCTTCTAAAGCAGCGAGTCGTCCCTGTGCGATTTCTACAGGTGTTAAGATGGTAGAAGTACCACCAGTGTGAAGAGAGGAAGGCATCATATGCTGTTTGCAGGAGGAGGCTGCTGCCTACCGGTCACTGATCAGCATCAGCATCACTGTCCGCTTCATTCCCCGTCTACAAGGGATTTGTTTTGGTCACATTAAAGTATAATGGCGTAAACTACCAAATATAGCATAACATGGCCACTAACAGAGAGTGATAAGCATACGTAAGTTTACAAGTAAGTACTGTAAAACGAGACATTTGGAGTAGGTGCAAATGGACACACTGCCTGGAATGCACCACTGCAGAAAATATATAGAAAATATGTTTTATTAAAAATATGTATGATGGATGAGTAATGAGGAGGACGGAACAATAGTATGATTTTGTATGCAGTATGAGCTGATGGCTTGATTGGTCCTCTCTGACTCCTCCCTGCCTCTCTCTGACACCCCCCACCCCCAAGCTGAGTGCGGAGGCATCATCAAGGATGAGCCCACTGGACGGATCCTCTCGCCCGGCTACCCAGCCCCCTACGACCACAACCTTAACTGCATGTGGACCATCGAAGCCGGACCAGGGAGCACCATCGGGTCAGTGTCTCCAGTCCCCATCTTTCCCAGACTTTGTTACTGCAGATATGTCAGAATTAACGGGGCGGCCCATCGCAGGGCACACACCATTCACTCACACATGCACACCCACGGGCAACATGGTAACTCCAATTGGCCTCAGCATGTTTTTGGACTATGGGGGGGAGCCGGAGTACCCAGAGGAAACCCCGCGACGACACGGGGGGAACATGCTAACTCCACACACATGAACCCGGGCGGAGACCCGAACCCCAGCCCCAGAGGTGTGAGGTAGCAGTGCTACCCACTGCATCGCCGTGCCGCCCCTAGCAGTTAATCCCTTTATTGTAATTCTGTATTTGTAGATTATAGGTAACAAATATGACTTCCAGAGTAACTGTACTGCTGGAATCTGTACCAAAGCAAGGCTGGATGGATGGTTGCCCTCTTCTGTGCTTTGTTTTATCCTGAAATCATTTGGACTCCACAAAATCCCCATTCAGGGGGGCGTAAGAGGGGCTATAATTCATACAGAGGGAACAGCTTTTTCCATAGCCAATGATATGTTTTGAATCAGTGAGTGACAGGGGAGGGTGGACTCTGGGGGCCAATCAGCTTTCACCTGTTGTACATAGAATGAGCACAGATGATCTGCAGTACTGGTAATAAGCATGTTCCTGAAACACAGGCCACGGTTATTCACATGTGCCTGACTGAAACTGCTGGCTCAGTCTATTTCATGCTCAGCTGTGTGCTGCCAAGTAATTTACTGCCGCCTGAGTGTGAAGTGGATGCCATCTTTTGGTGTCTCTCTTGTCACTTCCTGTAACCAACCAATGGGAGTGTTCAGCTCTGAAATCCGGCACTGTTTGAAGTGTCATCAGATGCTTAGGTGCTGTCAGCTGGAATCTTTGTTGGAGAATTCAAAAATACAGAAACATAAAGAGAAACAACCCCCCTAACCCCACCCCTTCCTGCCACGTTCTTATGGGATTGGGCCTTTGTTTTCCCTAGAAGTCCCTCGAATTGTGTCACTATGGGGATAACAGAGCAGGCCAGCAATGAGTAGGGGCTGGAAAGCCAGTGTGTGTGTGTGTGTGTGCGCGCGCTCTTGCATAGATCACATTTGAGGACCAAAATGTTCCCAAAATGTGGTAAAACCTGAAATTTCCCTACTTTTGTGGACATCTTTTCAAGTCCCCATTTGGATAACCTCAGTTTTATAACAATCTGTGACTGCACTCAAAAAACTAAAACTCCCAAAAGTCTTATATGTGGGTTGGTGAATTATTGTTAAGGGTAGGGCTGGGTAGGGGTTAAGGGTGTCATGGGATTATGGTTTTTCCCATAGAAATTAATGGAAGGTCCCCATTTAGATAGGTATGTGAGTCTGTGTGTGTGAGAGTGAGTGTGTGACAGAGAGAGAGACAGAGAGAGAGGAGTGAACATGAGGGTTCCTTTTGATTCAGAAGACTGGGGATATCAAATCCATGCTCTAATTCTGCTGACAGGCATTGCTTTTAGAAGCTTTTTATTTTATTATTCTTTTTATTACTCTATAATCACAGTGTCCTGCAAGGACATAGTATAATAAATGTAGCATTGTAACATTTGTCAGATAAACTGGCAAGGCAGCCAGATACTCTCATCTTAAAATTTTACACTAGCTAGTGTTGTTCGGAACTGGCTAGAAGCTGATTGGTCCGTACCAGCTGCTTCTAAGTCAGGCAGACATTGGGGAAGACGGGCAACCTTCTAGTATTTCCCTGTGTGTGATGCAGGGAAAACAACTGAAAATGAAACAAGAGACCGGTCCGGGGTCACCCGGAGAGGGTGACCACACAGGCCCGCCGAAAAGTGAAGGCTGGAGACCCGAGTCCTCATTCGGGCCGCACGGCAGCCGGGTTAGCAAAGGATGAGCTTAGAGCATGACCTGGGAGCGGGGAGGGAGGGGAGCTGCTGCCCCCCCTTTCAGGGTGGCGCTGGCCGGTCCCTCTGGGTGGGGGTGGCTGATGGTCCTCATGCATTATGAATGCAGGTTAACCCAGAAATTCATCCTGCAGTCTACTTTCCGTACCTAGGGTAACCATCCCCCCCCCCCCCCCGCCCGAGTGAGGCATGCGTATGTACCCCTTTGATCACATCTTGTGTAATCAATTATTAATGATCATCTGCAATGCATAAGTCCAAGGCGGCAGGGCCGTCGATGCCGAGGCAGTGCGTGGGCTGCCTTTGGCGTAATCGCAGCATCCTGGGGTAGCCCGCCGCTGGACTGCGTATGCTGCCATCTCCACCACCTCCACAAGCAGTCGCGGTAATTACCCCATGCGCTCCCCAGCCGCCCTGGAGGTAGGAGGCTTTATTTCCGGGCTCCCTGCATTAGATGCATCATAAGCTGCCGCCGAAGTCTTGCTGGATTGGCTCATCTGTAGAGCACTGGAGAAAGCTTCAGAATTAACACCCCCCCCCCCCAACAAAAACTACCCCCCTGTTCATGTGTTTATTTCGAGCCAGCACTCTGCTTCCGGCCTCTGCACAGAGCATTATTGTTCTTTAGCCGGAGGAGAAGGGATGTGAAGTGTGTCTCAGAGCGAGCGGTGAGAGCACTCAAGCTTCATTGATCCACCCAAAAAAAAAAAACGGCAGCAAGGCCAGGGAGGGCAGAATGGTTCCTGTGACTGCAGGTAGACCATGTGACTCAAGGAGGGCAAGCCGAACCTGGGTCCATTACAACTATCCACTCTCAGTTATGATTTAATGCACAATGACTCCTTCTTCAAAATCAGACTAAAACTGATAGTAAAATACATTTTGCAGCACCTACATGTCTGGTGGGTGCGATTTATAAGCGTGTGTCTCCACAGGTAGCACTAAAACCCATTCACACGCACCAGCTTCCTCTCTTGCTCAAGCCCCCACACACAGGTGCCTGAGTTTCTCCTCGTGCGCTGCCCAAACCCGCGCCCCCTTCCTCCCACGGGACCACTTTGCCGGGTGCGGCGGTTGATGGATCGGGATGGATTTAGCGAGGAGGCAGCACGGATCTGCTGAATCAGGCTGCGGGGAGCTCTTCATAAAAAGCAATCCTGAAACAAAGTGTATTTAGATTACCATCAATGATGGATCAGTGGTGGGTCAGTGGCTGTAAAAGCCTCCCCCTTCCCGCTTTATCTCAGTGACGCTATTCTTTTTTCAGCTGAGCAGCCACTGTACTGACAAAGCGGTCCTGGGCGTATCCGCTCCTCGGGGCTTCTCCATGGGGGTCCCTGATTGATGTGCTTGCTCTCAAACATGGATGTCAAGCATGGATGATCAGAATGAGTCTGTATGGTTAGAAGAAGCCGCCCAGCGTGCTCCCACGCCTTTCTCCTACATTGCTGTTATAACAGCACCATTCCCATCATGGCGGTCCAGGGGCAGGATTTACCATAGCTTGTGTGTATTCCCTGTTTATCACATACAGCTTTTACTACTGTATTCCTGCATTGCCTCACCATTTTGTGACTCTTGCCCCAAAAGTGACCGCCTGCAACACCCCTCCCCCAAAAAAAAACACTAAAATCACTAATAACAATAACATAACAATTAAGACACATTGTGTGAGCACAGCTGACATATATTTTACTTTCTGTGGGCAGCTGCTGCTCCACAACCGTTACTCCCTGCCCCACCCCAGGCCCGGCTTCTTCCAGTCCATCTCCCCCCGATGGCATCCTTGTAAAGTCCCTGCTGTTCCTCCCAAGTGGAAATCGTAAGCCCGGCAGGGTTGGTTCTGACTCTGACACTGCCCCTTCCCCTTTAAGACCCCCCCTCCTGCACACACACACACACACTACCATAGCATCTGTCTGGCCTTGATTTTTTTTTCTTTTGCCGCGTGGCATGGGCAGAGTACAGTTCAAAATGCCGCAATGTGGCACCAGGTGCTGGCTGGTGCCAGCTACATGAGCGCTGCCCATGCCCCGTTGCGCTGCACGCTGAGGCTCCGTCGCATTTTGAGCGTGTTGCGTCACCCTTTTCTCTGCCCCGATCCCATGCTTTTCTGTTCCATTTTTCATGGCTGCGTTTGCAGCACACAGTCCACTCCGGGGCGCAGCGGGGCTCCGTGCGATACAGGCAGCGAGATCTCCCTCACTATTGGTTAGCCGTCGCCGGCGGCACGGGCCAGTGGGCGGAGCTTATTCCAGGCGTGCACCGTTCACCTCCGGTTTAAAATGCAAATCTGAGAGTCGCTCCACTTCCAGCACCGCCGTCACCCAGGTCCGCCCCCGTCCGCGGCCGGGGGAATATCGCGATCCGTTTGAAGCTGTGAGAGGAGGCTGAGCGTACGGAAGGAGATGAAAGAGAAGGGGGTGTGGGG
The DNA here is from genome assembly GCA_026780765.1 of Petrocephalus schoutedeni. Taxonomy (NCBI): domain Eukaryota; kingdom Metazoa; phylum Chordata; class Actinopteri; order Osteoglossiformes; family Mormyridae; genus Petrocephalus; species Petrocephalus schoutedeni. The sequence goes on from JAODKL010000047.1 coordinate 13,269,248, forward strand.
CGATGGGGGAAGGGGGGGCGGGATAATTTAGTGAACCCAGAGCCTGCATAATGAAAAGGGGCCCATGTACCTTCCTCCAGCCGGAGACGGCCCCATCACCAACGTGCCTAAGTGACGCCTTGGTTACCATAGATATGAGCCAACTTCCCTTTAAACCATCCTTTTAAAAATATCCATTATCAAACAGCTTGTCCTGGACATGATCCTGGGGCCTGTAGACCATCAATATATGACAAAGATGGGCATACACAGGCACAAAGAGGACCATAAATATCCCAGAAACGTTTAATGCGGTATGCCAAGTACAATTAGGCAGTGTGTGGTTTAGCGGATTGGTCCTCTGAGCCTGTCATGCTCATTGGGACTTTAAGTGATACCCTAAACCCACCCTTGAAATTCTTGGGGGGGGTTCCCCAGTTTTTGGATCTTGGTTCCCTTCTGTATGTATGTGTGTGTGTGCCTTACAGAGGAGAGCAAGATGGGTTATGCGAGGTAAGGCATCCCAAAGTACCTGTACACATGCTTGTGTAGGTAAAGCATCGTTTCATATTTTGATTCACTCTTTTTTGAAACAAAATGAATAATCTGTAATTGATCACATCAGCGTGGGAAATCTCAGCTAATCAGTTGTTGTGAAGTAGTTAGTTTGGCATGCGGAGGTCATCCAGTCCTCTGCATGTAGGGTTTTTTAGCCAGAGGCACATTCTGTCTGTCGTCACAATAATGTTAGTGTTAGTCTCTCTGTGAAATCACTTACTGCCAGTTTTAACATAACTGCAACCACTGAAGTAAAGAAATAACTTGATATGATAATTCTGCTGTCCTCAGGTTCCTGGGGATCAACCGTTTCTCTCACCGCAGCTTGGTAACGGTCCCAGCCAATGGGAGAGTAAATGAGCCTCCAGCCCACGTGCCAGTAGGCATTCCGCGCAAGAGCCACTGGCTTTCAGGCCAGCGCAGAGATATGCCATTTGTTGACTCGAAAGAGATGTTGGATACTAGCTGTTACTGATGTGCCGTACTTATGGAACAATTCTGAAAACGACTCTGGGCATGAGTGAACCCATATGTGCGGAGTACCCAGTCTCATAAACAGTCTAGTATGATGGAGGATCCAGGGTTGGTGGGGTGTAGACAGCCCGGTGCTGCTGAGAATACAGCATGGTGCAGCCCCTTGGCGCGACGGATAATAACTGTGGAAAGCGATCTCATGGACTGTCCACTCTTATGAGGCTGGTGGTGTACAGTCCTGTCTTGTGGAGAATGTATTATCACGTATGGGCAGTCTGTCGCCCCGGGTTACCTGCCCCATGCAGACTCCTGCGCTCATCTGCTTTTCTTTCTTTCTTTCTTTCTTTCTTTTATACTGAGGCTAATTGGGAGTAACCAAATTGCGTGTGTGCGTGTCTGAGTGAATGGCATGTGAGTGTGCCCTTGGCACCTCATCCTGGGTTGTTCCCTGCCTTGTGCCCATAGGCTCCAGACCCCCCGTGACCTTGAATGACCCCCCCACGGACCCCCATCGCCTGCCCACGGCTATGTCCGCTGCTTCCTTGACCCTGCCTCTTGCCTTGCTCCTCAGGCTTCACTTCCTAGTTTTCCATACGGAGGAGGTGCACGACGTGCTACGCATCTGGGATGGTCCCCAGGAGGGCGGCATCCTGCTGAGGGAGCTGAGTGGCTCCTCCCTGCCGGCCGACGCCCACAGCACCTTCAACTCGGTCACCATGCAGTTCACCACCGACTTCTTCACCAGCAAGCAGGGCTTCGCCCTGCAGTTCTCCGGTACGGATGCGAGTCACGGAGTCTGCATTTGTGCATCTCTATGTGTGGGTCTACAGCTGCATAGCCATAAAGAGAAGCACACATGCTCATTTCCATTTCAGTTGCACAAATGTCAGAGTCAATAGGAAGGTCTCTGCAAAACTAGAACTTGTGTGTGGCTGTGTGAACGCTGTCTGCATTTGCGTTTGGTTTTGGTTTGGGGCGATGGATGGGAACGCGTGGCAGTGCCACAGCACGGATCTGTATGGATGCATTCGCATATGTTCAGTCTGACGCAATAATGTAAGCAAGTCAGGATAATGAGCAGAAGAAATCTTCACTGATATCCATTCGTTCTAATAAAAGAAAGCTGCTAAAATGGGATTTGGAAGCTTGTGTAAAAACACGGTAGAACAATTCCCAACAATGGCTTCTGAACAATTATATCAGATAGGATTAAGATCCACTTGTGCATGACCAAAAAACATTATCTTCTGGTTGAACTGAGAAAAGTCTTCTCTTGAACACTGATGCTGTCCATCTGTGAGGAAGAGTCACCCAGCACGGCCAGGGTTGGCGCACTGCCCCTGACCTCAGGGGCGGAATTGCGAGCACCCAGTCCGCTATCTCCCCAGATGTTACCTGCCTCTTATCATGTAAATCTCAGGCCCTCCTCAAACCCGGCTTTTCCTGTTCCGCTCCGCCACGCATGCCTTTGCAGTTTTCCTCTTTAAGCTTGTCTTCCGAAAAAGGGATTTGCTTGTTTTCTTACTTACTCCGATGAATATTAAAGTAAGTTTCATCTGCTTCTGCATCTATTATACAGGAAACAACAAGCTGAGTTTGATTTCATTTGTTCTCCAAGTCTGACGCTGGAGTTTCTCCTTAAAAGTGTGGACGGTTGTCATCTTCAATGCATTTACCCATATCCTAGTCAGTATATTAAATGTCTATCAATGAAAACCATCAAATTTAAATATTCCACTTCTAAAAACCAGGTAATTATGGCAACGTTGAGTAGGATTACAGTAGGTAGACATCACCCTTGTGTCAGTACCTTGAGTGTCACCTGCCAGATGGTGGTCTGTCACATGACCTCTCCTACCCCTTCTGCTGCTGGTGGGTCTATGGCATGTGTTATAAATTAAAGTGCTCTCCTCTATGTCTGAGCACGTCTTTCATTGCTAAGATGCTCTGCATACTGGCACTTGTATCCATTTATTTTACTCTCCACTCTGTGGGGCAGCGCTGTCTTGGTCCTCCAAGTCTCATCTCAATGGGATGTAAGCTCCCCGTCTCCTAGGACTTCATCTGCTCACTATAAGCGTGCTTTCAGCTATGGATCCAAGGCAGAGGAGCACCTTGATCTGACTGCCTTTATCCACCGGAGTCAGAATGGCTTAGGTTTTATTAGGAATTAAGGATCTTCAATGTGACTGATGGTTCACTATTACCTTTAATAAAAGCTGCCCCATTAGATATAGGAAGACATTAATATAATTAATATAACTATCAGGATCAACATATAACTAATATATGTTCCCCAGCCACAAAGGGGTATTGAGAGTCTGGTTAATAGCCATTCCCTCCATGTGCTTAATCCCACTACAGCTCCTTTGAGTTCTCAACATGATAGATTTTTACATCAGATGACTATCAAAAGCAGCTTACAGTAGAGGGAAGGGTTCCAATTTAGGTGTGCAGCCTGGGATTTGAACCCACAAATTTGATGGGGGTCACAGGGTACTCTGTTTGTTGGGCTACAGGAGCTGAGCATTACAGTATGTTATGGGAGCGTATTTCTCTCAGCGTTACACAGCAGGCAGGCGTGTCTCTTTGTGGCTCCTCTGTAATGGCCTGGCCACTTTGCCTCTCCAGTCTCTACTGCCACTTCGTGTAACGACCCGGGTACGCCGACTAACGGAACACGCAGCGGAGACAGCCGGGAGCCAGGGGACCACGTGCTTTTCCAGTGCGATCCCGGATACATCCTGCAGGGGGCGAACAAGATCACCTGCACGGAAATCAACAGCCGCTTCTTCTGGCAGCCCGACCCTCCCACTTGTTCAGGTGATGCCCTCCTTCAGACCATATTTCACTGGTACATCGCATTGTGAGGTCATCATCTGGTCAAAGGTCACATTCATTCACAGAAATGTCAATAACTAATATATTTGCTCAGTTTAAGATTACCCTGTTAACATTTCAGCTGGTGTCTGATTTACACCCTTAAAAAGAGTTTGGATTAATTGAGTTCCCGATAATTATTGTAATAAGGCTTGAGAAAGCACTCTCCAAGGACAAGGAGGTCAGAGGACTAAGAAAATGTGAGGCAGCCTTTATTTTTATAATTTCTATCGTATCACCAGTCATACTTTGAATGTAGTATAATCTGGAGTCATACTTCTAGTGCACATGTTAAAGAAATGTTCGTAGTTATGCAGTATTAATTAAATCTCGCTAGAATGTTGGTATTTCTCTGCATTTTAAACAAAAGATTATAATTTATCAAGCCTGGATTTAATTAAAAAGTATTTGATAAACTGAACTCAACGTGGTGTGAAAGCGGTCTGCATTCTTGAACTTCTTTCGGTTAACAATTATTCTAAAATCGCAATTAGCCCACTCGTTTTGTTAGGGGTTCAGCTAATTTATTTAAAGGCTTAGCTGTACGATAAAAGCAAAAATTCCCTAGGCTGTGGTGGCGAGAGGCGAAAAGGCAGCTGCAGTTACGGTGAGCGCAGATCGGGCTCTGAGCGGCCAGGCGTGAAGAAATAGCAGTTTCCAGTGCGGCATTTAACCTTCACTAGCTGTGGGGTTAAAAATGAATGAATGAATGAATAGGTGCTTTCATGCCGCTGGAACTTTTTTCTGGATCCCAAACCTTTTTCGGGAACCAGGGACTTTTGTCGTGTTCAAACCACAGGAAGTCGGCCCGACTGTAGTTCCTCTGAGGTCTTGTAAACCGGGATGATGTTCCAGGATGATGTTAATTATGTCAAACCAAAGGAAAACCACCAGTAGGCATCCTAGAGCTTCAGCAGGAGACCGTCCTGGTCCCAGGCCTTCAGCATTACGATACTAGGCTGCCATAGGTGGAGGTGCCACCTGGTGGCCCTTCCTCTTGCACTCGTCTGATGCTGGCATGTGGAGAAACTGCTGACCTCTCCGTCTGCAGCGCCCTGTGGCGGGAACCTGACTGGCCCGGGGGGTCTGATCCTCTCCCCGGAGTACCCTGAGCCCTACCCGCACGGACGCGAGTGTGACTGGACGGTGACCGTCACCTCCGATTATGTCATCGCTCTCACGTTCATCCAGTAAGCTCCACATTCCGCACAGCCATTTGCCTGCCTGTCATATATCTTAAGGCCTAAATTATAAATATTATCAGTTGTATCTAATGAAGGACAAAAGGTCCTGCTATAGTTGCTGGTATCCAGTTCAGTATGTCCCCCGCATCATCACCTCTGTATCTAGGGATAGACTCCAGGCCATTTCTAAGTGTGTATTGCATAGTTAGTTATGGAAATTGGATCACATTGCCAGTTTCTTTGCCTTTTATGTGAATACATTTTGTGTTATGTATTGCTATTTTGTGTCTGAAGTTACATGAAAGTCATGAATGAATCTCCACACAGTGGGGCAATAAGCTAAGGTCTGGATATGATGCTTATTTGCCAGGTTTAGTCTGGAGCCCAGTTACGACTTCCTGCACATCTACGACGGGCCGGACTCACTGAGCCCCCTGCTGGGCAGCTTCTACGGCACCGACGTCCCGGACCGCATCGAGAGCAGCTCCAACACCCTCTTCCTGGCCTTCCGCAGTGACGCATCGCTCAGCAGCAATGGCTTTGTGCTGCAGTACACAGGTTTGGTGGCAAATCTATCTATCATACACATACAGATGTGTGCATGCATATTTACAGTTGAAATAATTATGCAAATGCATTCCTCTGAGCATCTACAAAGCTATAATTGTTTCTAGCTGATATTCATGGCTGGTAACCGAGGCCATAACTTATCGAAGGGCATAGAAGCACGTATCGCAACGCAAGGCCGCAGCCTGTCTCCGTGAGCAGTGTGTTCCGCATATCCATCTTCTCATCAGCGGCTCAGCCAATGGGAACCTCCGTGAAAGGTCGGCCGTTAACCAATGAGCAGTGAGACAGGCAATTTGGCTCAGCTAATTGCAAAGCATGAGAATTGGGAAGCTTGCCAGATATTCCTCTTTAAGGATCAATTGTATGCATTAAATCCTATCAATGTTTCCACCCCTATTAATTCTGTGTGCAGTCAATCCATTTTTTAAGATGGTAAATTAAAAAGAGAACAGTAAACCAAAACTCATAACTCATAGCCTGTCCGAACTAGGTCCCAGTTTGTAGCACTCTGCCGTCACCCTTGTGCTTTTCTTATTTGATGTGCCCCCCTAAGACCACTGGAACAAGCCAAGGGATTGTCACCTCAATGGGGCCCCAAGCGCCAGTCCCACTCAGCCGTAGACGGCCGGCGCGTCCCAGCCGCATCAGCCCAGGGGCCCAGCCCTATAGCTTCTCGCGTGGCACCCATTTAAATCGTCCAATTTACCCCACAATTAGCTAAAAAATTGGCTCCAAAAAATGAGATTCGCTCCTATTTCAAGATAGGGCAATATTTTATTTAGGTTCTCTTACAGGGCTTTGGAAGTTGCCGGCAAAATACTTTGAAATGGCGTTTCTTCCAAAGTGCTTATCCAGGTGTTTCTTGTTTTTTTTTAATAACTTTTGGCATGATTAGATTGGTCTCAGATTTATCGATACATCGATGTATTATCATGATTATTATTATCATTAGTTCTTAGCTTCCCCTCGAATTTTGAAAGTATTTCTCAGTTAAGCACTGAAAAGAAATCAGTTAAGCACTAACATATTACTGTTCTGTAAGCAGTAACATATTTCCTGCACAGAAAACCCACGGGAATCATGTTTCGAGCCCGGCCCGGTCCGTAACGGGACGCGTGTTGGCGGCGACCTGAAGCTGGGCTCCACCATCACCTTCCACTGCGACAGCGGCTACACCCTAAGCGGAGATTCCACCCTGACCTGCGTCATGGGGGGCGACAGCAAGCCTACCTGGAACAAACCCCGTCCAACCTGCACAGGTAAGGGCATTGCAGCATTACAGCGTTATTCTGCGCCGTACTTTCTCCCTTAGAGACTCGCACTGGATTTTTCAGGAGACTCCTGTGTTCACATTTCTGTGGGAGGTGCAGTATATTTATCCCGATAGTCTCCACTGAGCAGCTCTGTGTTGAACCTTATCTGCTCAGCTTTACTCTGCCGGCTGGTAAAAACACTGCAGTTTCTCTGACCGCTCAACCGTACGGCTCTAGGAGCAATGAATCAAACAAGAGGTGTTGTTCAGGATCATCCAAGCAATGAAATGGATGTACTCTGAGAAAGAGGAAGAGGGGGGAAAAATGACTCTTTTCTGTCTGTGCCGCCATGTGTGTGGTCCTGTTTTAGCTCCATGTGGTGGGCAGTACACCGGGCTGGAGGGGGTGGTGCTCTCCCCTAGCTACCCCGGTAACTACAGCGGCGGAAGGACCTGCCTGTATTCCGTGGTCGTGCCAAAGGACTATGGTGAGCCAAACAAATGGGCGAGCCGGCCACTTTCGGTCTCCCAGGGGGTGCATTGCGAGCCCATTTAGAATAATGCAGCAGCTACATTTACGAGCATGTTAAGATTTCATATGAATCAGTGATCGCCGCTGCCTCATGTCTTGGCTGAGTTGGGAATCTTGCACATAGAGAATGCAGTGATGAGGAAGACTTTAAATTCATGTGCTCGGGTGCCCGCATCACTATTTCGTTCAGGATCTGATCCGGGAAACTCTATAAACTGTCTGTTGGCTCCACCGAGTCTGGAAATGAAAGGATTTGTCTGGAGCCTCTAATGCTGAATCATTCCATTCCTGGAATTTAAATCGAATAACAAACAAAAAAAATGATGACTGTACTGTATGATGGCCTTTGCAGTCTTCAAAGAAATTGGTCAAAATGATTTCTTTCTCCAGGAATGTCTGTGAAAGTAGCAGAGGCATTGGACCCGCAATGTCTTCTTAGAGTTATTACACCTGATGACCTGGCAGAAAAACTGCAGAACTGTGACTGCGGGGCAAAGTGACCTCTGACCCCCTCTCTCTGTCCCCAGTGGTGTTCGGCCAGTTCACATTCTTCCAGACGGCCCTGAATGACGTGGTGGAGGTGTACGACGGGGCCACCCAGCACGCCCGCATCCTCAGCTCGCTGTCAGGAGCTCACACAGGTGAGGGGGACTGCTGGGCCAGGGTCCAAGTCGAGACTCTCCGGACCAAAGAACCGATATTCTCAGAGCCGGGCCACCTGCCTGCTAGACGCCTTAGCCGTCTCTCCGGAGCGCGCACAGTCAGATAGGCGTGCGTATCCGGACAGGCCTGCACAGCACTGTCTTTCCCTCTCTGCAGGTACACTAATCCCTTAACAACCAGGACTTATGTCTTCCTGGTGTCAAAAGATAAAAAAGAGAAACAAGAATAAGCAGCCTAAGATATTCCTGACCAAACGTTTTCCCTCTCGGCGTGTTTATAGTCAAAAGCCTAAGAAAAACGACAAATTCCATGCAGTTTCCCAGCAAGCCACCACAAACACATTAGATGTTAGAAGCTTATCTGGGTGCCATTGAGGTGACAGGCCAAGGAAAGGCTAAATCCAGCGCAGAGGTGAAGAGAGAGGCAATGTAAAGCAAATTCGTCTCTGGGACTCCTAAATGGGGACCGGCAGAAGCATTAGCCATCATTCAGAAAAAGGTCCTGTCTGGTGCACTTCTCTTTCACGGTACTTATTGTCGTCCTGACAAGTAAACAAGTAAATTAATCTGTCTGCCGCCTTGTTGAATCACCACACAGCTACCATCTTCACAGAAATTCTTCTCAGTTGGCCAGAAATCTTGTTACATGGTTTACTTACCCACAATTCACCTTGTCTTAATCACAGCTGCAAGGAGAACTCTTTATCTTCATTTCATAAATGAAATCTATAAATAATTCCAACAACTGCGTGTCCGGGGCACCGTGTTGTGTTAAAACCAAATGGAATAATCAATCGATCTGGTCCTGCATCAGCATGCGGCAGAAAATTGTAAACCTGTCATGCTATTAAGGCTACTGTATGAAAGCAATATGCCACATGCTGTTTCACGGCGTGGCGAGCACTCACAAGCCAGTGGGTACCTACATTGCATTAACTGCCTTTTGAAGGTGAGACGATAGGATTTACTGCCGTTTCATTAAGCGATGTGATCATTCCCTCATTTTGTCGAGATACCGACGTCGTGCAGTGGCGTGATGTATGCGTGCATGTCAGGGCATTCGCACGGCTTCCCTGTGCTCTCCTTGATTAGCAGAAAAACGGGTGAGCTACCTTCATAGAGGTGTTTGTCATGTTTCCTCTATGTTCTCTTACGAAAATCATCCCATAAGAAAACCTGCAAAGCACAGCCTAGGAAGGGGTTGGTGAGATCTCTAGGTCTGAAAAGCCTTTTTATTACCACGGGGGTCAAAGTTTGGCTTTAATTTCACTCGAGGATTGGATGTTGTCAGACGCTAATAAATTGGCAACGGGCGTGCAAGCACTGGAGGGATTATTGTCTATCAGGATGGCGGCTCGATGAGCTCTCTCTAATGACTGCTGGCAGGGTCCTGCTCCCATGGCAACGCCAGCACCCTTCCTTGCGATAAGGAGTGCGCCCACATCTCGCCTGGCAGGCACCTTGTCAGCATTGAATCAAACCCACCCCACCACCTCCGTCTGAGCCTAAGAAAACCCTCTGTAGATTGATGACATGCACTTCTGCATGACGGCCCATGCCATTCCCTGAAATGCAGCATCTACTTCTGCAGGTCACAGATTTGTTTCCTCACCGACATGGCTGTAGACATGCGGTGACACTGTCTGTGTCATGCACGGGGGCATGGCGATGCAGACAGCAACTGAATTCCGTCGCATTTTGATTCCTGGCTTGTTAACATCGCTCGGAAGCCAGGCTCCTCGCGGTTTGTCGTAACTGAAATGGAAATCGGTGGCTTATACCCATTTGTTTTGTGGGGGATGTGTCCAAGATTATAGCATAGAGAAGGAAAAAAAGGATTAGCATACTTTTAAAAGATAAAAATAAGATTCTTCGCATTATGAGAAAGCAGTTGGGAAAGCCTGCCGGATTTGTGTTTTGAGGAGGAGGCTGCAATAGCTGACACTGAAGGTAATCAAATATCTAAAAAAATAAATAAAATAGAGATAAAATCTGCATTAAACTGAAGGATCTGGAAGCTATCCAAATGCAAAAATGTTGACTTAAGAAGCTATAATTGACAGTGGTGAATACTTAGAATGTTGTTGAGTTGCTCCTTGAAGGAGACCAATCCAGTTTAATTACATGACATTTTGGAGACGTTTCTCTAAAGTCAGTTTACGTGCTACTGGCTGACATTTCCATACAGGTGTTTGAGGCCCATCTCAGTTTTTTTCAGACACCATTAATGGTCATTGCTTGCATGTAGGCTCTGTTTTATTGTTATATTAGGTATGCACTGCCATTAGTTTGCACCACATTTTAAGAAATCCTGCCTGCAAATCCACAAATGTTTGACTATCCAGAGCACTGCCTTCTTTATTCAGTGTATGCGTTGGCTGTTTTCCATAAACACTCCTGCGGCGCAGAAGTTACAGAAGATAGAGAAGCAATTTTACAATTTGTGGCCGACTTTTGACCTTCATCACCGGTAGCTGTTCGGTGTCTGCTTAGACCTTAGGTCACAAAATTGGCATTCCTTGCTTCTTCATCCTCTGTAATGTACCCTCACAGGTGAATCTCTGCCATTGGCCACCTCCAACCAGGTCCTCATTCGGTTTAATGCCAAGGGCCAAGCATCATCCAAAGGATTCCACCTGGTGTACCAAGGTAAGGGTCAAAAGGGAAAAAAGGTACTGTAGCTCATTGTTCTGTGACTGGGCTCTACCACTTCATCATTTTTCACTTCTAGAAACGGGGCATATGGTCTGTGAGGCTGGGTTTTAGAGTATAATGCACAAATTGAATAAACAGGTTTTAAATTGTCCATCAGTCTGGGTATCAATTGTACATCTAATTCAGCTGCAGGCTGCTGCCTCTCTGTGTCATTCCACTTTGGTGGAAGCAGATGATTCATTTAGCCATGTTGATTGTGCCTGCCCCCATTAATAAATGAATCAGGCTGCCATTTGGTTTCTCCACCGCAAGCCTTACTCCCCTTTTGCTCCATAATAGATGACCGGCCATTTAAGAGTGAGAGATAATTTCACCACTTCATTCACAGAGCCGCCCGCTTCCTAATGGAGAAGGATTGCACTGGGCTTGGTTAAGGTGTACTGACTGAGCTTCCATCTCCCTTCATCCCACAGCTGTCCCGAGGACCAGTGCCACCCAGTGCAGCTCAGTGCCAGAGCCCCGGCACGGGCGGCGGGTGGGGAACAGTTTCTCGGTGGGTGCGGTGGTTCGCTTCGAGTGTGGCCCGGGCTACGCCCTAGAGGGAGCCAGCGCCATCGAGTGTCTGACAGTGCCCAACGCTTTGGCGCAGTGGAACAGCACAGTCCCCAGCTGCACCGGTACTATATCCCGAGTGTCAGGTCACATGTCACATGTGTTCTGAGGAAATTATTATTCCACTGTTGCAGGGCAATGGGACAGGTGCATGGGGGGTGGGGGAGTTGGGGGGGGGGGGGGAAAAGAAAAACAACAG
>JAODKL010000047.1:13280904-13300142 GCA_026780765.1 Petrocephalus schoutedeni
GAGTTGGGGGGGGGGGGGGATAAGATAAACAACAGTACAATGCAGGACGAACAGCAGCACAATAATGGACAAGGAATAAGGAGTGACAGCAAATACGTGGTGCCACGGGAAAGGATGTGCAAATAGCCGCAGTGATACCACCAGTACAGTACTGGTGAAGTGCCAGTTTATCCTCAAGCAATCAACTTCTGGCCCAGAAATAGACTTTTACCGTCAAAGACAATACATGAAACATTTCTTACAATGCTTGTGAAATGCATGCTTAATAAATTTAAACCAGAGAAGGATCAGCTTCTCTTCGCCATGCTTTGCATCCTCGAGGCCACAGATGGCACTGTAATCCATTAGTCCTATTCCCTGATGCCACTGCCCACCTGTGAAATTCAGCATAGTCATCAGAAGTTGAAGTAGGGTGGCTGGAAAGAAGCTCGGAAGTGGAATTTTCTGTATTTCCATCCTTTGCCCTGTGGTTCATTTGGTCCATACCTTCCTTATCTCCATCTCGCTCTTTCTACTCTCATCAAGTCCCCTGTGGTGGGAATTTGACCGAGCGGATTGGAACCATCTTATCTCCCGGATTCCCCGAGCCATACCTCAACGGCCTGAACTGCGTGTGGAAGATCACGGTCCCGGAGGGGTCGGGTATTCAGGTAGGGCTCGGCCCGATCGGGGACAGTGCCGCATGGTACCGTCTCCGGTCCAGTATCATTGGCACCTCCCTGCGTCCGGATGCCAGCCAGAGCCAAAGCCTTTCATAGGAGACAGCTGCTTAGCAGGTGATTGCCTGGCTTCATTTGGAGGCCTGCATGCCAGCGGAGCTTGGGACCCTGTGGCGGACAGATGATTGCTCACGCGGCATGTGAATCCCCTGCTAGCTCAGCCAATGAGAGATCAGGCCAACTGGTGCTGGCTTCAGGGTCGGCCAATAAAACGCTGGCTTGACACTGGTACAGTTCAGGTAGGCAAGGTGTTCATATGTAACATCATGATATACAATATCAATAGCTCTCACACTTTTAATGGATTTAAAAATGCATTGATATTTAATTTGATAAAATGCAATATGATATGCAAGAGAGGTGTCAGCTGATCTGCTCTAGCCAGTGCATTACTTAATTCACGGAAGACTTATTTTTCATTATATTCCAGTTCCTGCAAATAAAATACACAGTTGTTGATGCTATATCGGTTGGATGTCTTGATATATGACTTCATTTCTTGGGTAAAAGGGAGCTGGTTCAGGGTATTTCATTTCTATAGGCAGAGGTTACTGTGGCAAAGAGAGAATCACAATGTTGCTGTGTTTGCTTTATTTGAATTTCCCTTGTCTTTATTTTAAAGCCAAAATATCCCCATACAGCTCACTTGAGAGGATATCAGGAGATTGTCATCATAATTCTGCTTTAATTGTCCCAGAGTAGCCATGATGCCTGGTTTAACAAGAGGTACTAGACTACTGAAATCTGAGGAATTTAAAATATATTGTCTCAAACTAATGACGCACCAAGATTTTTTTTTTTTTTTTTTTAATGCATCCCGGGAAATAATACAAATCAGTACAACACCCTTGTTACCAGCTTTACTTCTGGCCATAATAGGGAAAATTATCACCACTGTCTGTCCTTGAGATAACAACATAAATATTTATACTGCAGAGAAAGCAGTCGGTATGTTAAATAAGAGAGGTGGTTTAAAGCAGAATAGGCCTATATGGACAGGCATCCTTTGGGAAGCAGGAAAGTTCCAGTGTAATTCTCTGCTTGAAAGCATGTGAATCATTTCAGGACAGCAGAATTGTTCAGAGTCATCTTGGGTGGTATACAGTTTTTCATACGAAGCAGACATCATACTGCATTCTATAGTATTTTGATGGTATTTTCAAAAGCAGTGCTGTTCTAGTTTTGGCAGAGTGACAGATTTTATCGTGGGAGACAACCCAAGATTGTCGTCAAGATTTCAATATAACACGGAGTACCGAAAATACCACAGTCTACAGTAATGCCGCCCAAGTCTCATACAGAGGCAGATAGGAATCGATGTCCGCAGTCGGATGGGATGCTGCTTGGCACCTGAATCTTTTTTCCGGGGTCCTCACTTCCGCTTCAGCTTGTTTTGCGGGAGTGTGTTAAACGGCGAGGTTTTCACACTTTGCCGTGTGTGTTTCGTGATCACGGACAGCTTGGAGCACAGCTTTCCAAAGTCTCCCATCTGCTAAGAGACAAACTACAAAGTTGTAGATGAAAGAGAGGGATCAATGTCCCACTTTTAAGAATTGTGAGCATGCATGCAAACATAGTGGATAGTTTTTGATTTGGAGGACAGTGGCTGTCTGGCACTATTGTATTAAATCAGATCTTCAGAATTCCAGGCCAGACTCTAAAGAACACAATATCTTCTAGATTGCCTCGAACCCTTAATTAAAGATCAATCTCATCTGCCTCCTCTGTGGGTCCTTTGATGACTGAAGCTTCCCATGTAATCGCTTCACAACTGATCTATAACTGTTCAGGGAGCTGGCTGCTGGGTTGTGCTACTTTAAGGGAAGCTCCGGCGAGCACATCTGCCTGATGCAGATGGGTGGCAGATAGCAGCCTGTGTGGAACGTGAACCGTCCGCTCCCCCAGTGATAAGGTCCGAGCAGTCTACCCCACCGCAAGGTGATGCCTCCCCCTGTTCCTCTAATGTTAATTACATACACCCGTATTGTTCAGTTACAGACTTATATATTGTTATTAATGATTGTTATTAACGATTATTAAGTTTCTGACCAGACAGGACTACGCAATACACTTTTGATTTCTGTCACCTACTTGGCATGAGAGTTTTATGGATCATGAGAGTTTTATGGATCATGTTTTTACGCTAAACAAGTAACACCATAAAAACTTGGATGAATTATTTTCAGTGCGTATGTTGTATTAGTCACTTTCAGTGATTGGCGCTGCGGGAATAAAGGAATAAGGGATAAAAATCTTAACCCAAAGAAGCCATATAAATGCGATGGAACGGTTGAGGAATTTGCTGTTGGGGCAGGAGATGAACGCCAGTCAAAAACAGTCATCTATTCTTCCGTTGTTTTGCATCTGTACGTATCTCGGATGTGACAGAAATAAAAAAAGAATAGTAATAAAAAATGTGCCAAGCTTTGCTAGAGTAGTAAATCATTGTCTGATAGTGCAGTTTAACGTGAAAAAGGATTTCGGCAGAGGAGTGATAGAGGATGAAGGAGGATAAAAGGAGCAAATTGTATGTAATCAGATGGCCGAATGGGTTTAAGTGGAGCGTCTACATTTTCATTCAGATACACCGCTCCCCTGGCATTTCCGAAATGGACATCAGGGTCTTCAGGCTCTGTGCATTGGTGTTTATAAAAATAGAGCTCCCTTTTAGGAACCCGTGTGCGGTAATAACACAAAAATTGGGTTACTCAATGGTGAGACGGCACTGCATTGTGCTCAAGGCGAAGAAAAATCAATGAAAAGAATATACCATTTTTATGCACGCCATTTGCCCCATCTCTTCTCAGCCTTGTCGCAAGACAGACACCGCTAAAAGATTCATTTTTATTCACCTTCTTTATTTGTGCACCTGTTGGTAGGAAGATGTATGGGATTTCCCTGGGCAGCCCAGATAAGACAGTCAAGGCGGATAGACAGGCAGGCCTGAATCCCCACACCCCTGCATTTCCGTCTTCCGCTCCCCTTGCTGTCAGTCTGGCACTGACTCTGTTCCCCTGGTTGCTCCTCGGCTGCAGATCCAGGTCATCAGCTTTGTGACGGAGCACAACTGGGACTCCCTGGAGGTGTTCGATGGAGGCGATAACACAGACACTATGCTGGGAAGTTTCTCAGGTGAGGGGGGGGGGGTGGACAGTGTGGCCAGGGCTCTGCCGGGCTCTAGGCCCCAACCGGCTTCTTGGCTCACTGGTTCCAGAAAAAAAAAAAAAAAACTTTTCAAAGGCTCAGTCTTTGACTTTGAAAAGTTACTTGAATGCTTCTGCAGAGGTAGAAATGCTCTACAAACACAGCTTGTGGCTGCTGCATGTAACTAGATCATTGATGCTTCAGCTTAAATGACTCTAGTTTGTTCCACTCTTGCAAAAAAATGCTTCGTTGGAGGAATGGAGATCAGACAACAAATGAAAATCTTTTCTTTTTCTTTTTAAGGTTCCTACCTAGTTCCTGTCTATCAACTCCCTTAATGATTAGGCCTGAGTTTCTGAGATGTTTTTTTATGACCCAATTTCTGACAGCTTCACAAATGAATATGTTCCACTCTAAGAATGTTCTCAGAACTGAAACTTGATAGTTAGGTCATTGCTTGGGGAGGGAGGTGCCCCAGAGGAAATCTTTGGACATGTAAACACAGACAGACACACTCACACACACACACACTCACATGAGGCAGAATTTGAATTCCCAGCCTGAGAGGTGTGAGGTAACAGTGCTTCCCACTGAGCCACTGTGCCAGCTCCATGGTAAAGCCTACAGGATATAAAAAAGTGTATTTCTAGACATTCTGCCTGTGTCTATTTCTGTAACATCTCTGCATATTGTAGTACTTGCTGTATTCTAATGTATGGAATATATGATATATTATAATAGAAGAATATGCTCAACTAGCTTTTAATTATTAAATCTTGACGACAAAAAAACCTAATGAACCTCCAAGCATGAAAAGAATACTTGTTTCCCCTGGTATATAAACCATAAGTTTACCTCGGCTGGCTGTGGAACTGTTATTACTGCTGTGCTTGTGCTATCTGTCAGAAAATAGTCTCCTAGTTGAATGAAAGAACAGCACTAGCAGAGTAAATTGGGGCCTTACTCTTATGTACCATCAGCCTTAAACAAAAGCCATTGAGATGATGTATTTTTTCTCTGTACTTTAATCCAGAGCACACAGTAGAGTGGCAGAATATACAAGAATTAGCAGATTTGTATTTCTCACCAAAATGGTGCAGTTGATATATCCAAAAGTACACCCTTGGGATGACTCCTGTGAGCCTTGGAGAAAAAAAAAAACGATCAAATCCAGCAGATTAAAAGGAGGGTGGGCTTACCTGTGAGTCTGTGACACCCAGGGCATTATGGGTATAGGAACCGCAGCACTGCCTTAGCTGGGATTTAGGTGACCCCTTACATTTCCTCCCAGTTCTGGTTCTGTCATCGTCTCTGAGCTGTAAGATTGAACATGATAACCATTAATGGTTAATGATGTTGAGAATGCATGCCCTGCGTCCAGTGCTTGAAGCCGAGGCTGAGGCTCAGGCTGTCCTCCAGCAATAACTGCCTTCTGCTGGCTTCACTGTGCAGGCACCACCGTCCCAGCTCTCCTGAACAGCACCTCCAACCAGCTCTACCTGCATTTCTTCTCCGACATCAGTGTCTCTGCCGCCGGGTTTCACCTGGAGTACAAAAGTAAGTTTGGGTTGGGCGGGGCACGCTGGTAACCCCACAGTGAAGGCCCGTTTCGTGAGGGAAAGCTTCCAGCTGCTCACCGGCCGCCATGCTAAGAAAGCTGTCCGGCTGCCTTTTGTTGCTGTCTGATCTGCTGATGATGCCTGTGGACTCAGTTAGACTTCCACTAGGGAAGGTAGCACTGGGGGGGCTGTTGGACTTGACTAAATGTCCAAAATAATGGCACCCCCTCGTTCTTACTTCCTATATTCTTGCTTCCTCATCTTGGCAAAGTTGTGGCTGCGTTTCTTAGCTGTTCAGCTTCCCATCCATTGTTATATTTTTGTTGGAAAGCAGATTTATACAGTGTTTGATACAAACTCCGTCTTGTAAGGAGTGTTTCTCAACCCAGTCCTCCGGGGACCCCCCGACAGTCCAGGATTTTGCTCCCTCCCAGCTCCCAACACACCTGAACCAAACAATCAAGAACACCAAGTACCTGGCAAAGGTGTTGGGAACTGGGAGGGAGCAAAAACAGGGACTGTCTGGGGATAGCCAAGGACCGGGGTGAGAAACACTGCCATAAGGGGATTCCCCTTTGAAAGAGAGCAGGAGTATGGAAGATATGGCAAGTAAAATCATACCTTGCTAATAAACAAACATGAAATTGGCAGATTGTCTTTTGGCCTTTTGAAGAAATCCTCTAGCCAGTGTGTTTCTGCTTTCTGTTAGCTGTGTCCCTGACCAGCTGCCCCGAGCCGCAGCTGCCCATGAACGGAATGAAAGTGGGAGACCGCTTCCAGATGAACAATGTGGTGTCCTTCCAGTGTGAGCCGGGGTACACCCTGCAGGTGCGTTCCTGCTCTTTGCTCGTCCCATGGTCACGATGGTCACTTGTCACCGTAACAGGACTGTAACGTATTACAGGGCTGTAATACAGCAGTAGCAGGGCTGTAAAAGACCTGTAACAGGACTGTAATAGGGCTGTGAAAGAGCTGTAACAGGGCTGCAATAGACCTGTACCAGAGCTATAACAGAGATGTAAACGAGGTGTAACAAGAATGTAACAGGGCTGTAAATGAGGTGTAACAGGGATGTAACAGGGCTGTAATAGGGCTGTGATAAGGCTGTAACAGAGCTGTAACAGGGCTTTTCCAGAACTATAACAGAGCTGTAATAGGCCTGTAATAGGGCTGTAAAAGAGCTGTAGGCCCTGATACTGTGAAATGGACAGCAGCTTTCAAGTACAGGCAGTATGTGCAGTGTGATCCATAAACAGATCTGAGAAGTGAGCTTGATCAGTTAATTGACGGCTAATTCACAATCTCTGTGGTCACAGGGCAACTCCCACATCTCCTGCATGCCTGGCACCGTGAGGCGCTGGAACTTCCCGCCCCCTCTCTGCATTGGTAAGGGCAGCCTGCCACACGCACACACGGGATGTGCAGACCCACACACGCGCATGTTTGTATTCACATCTTTTTGGGGATCAACAATTTCTATGGGAAAAACCCTAATCCCAACAATGACATCCTTAACCCCTACCCAGCCATAACCTGAACGATCAGTAACCAAAAAAAAACACTTTTGGCATTCTTAGTTTTTTGATTGCAGACACAGATTTTTATAAAATGTAGTTTCCCCTTGTGGGAACTGAAAACATGGTCCCCATAATGTAATATATGCATGACACACACACGCACACACAATGCCAATATGGCATCTGCTCTGAATAGCACAGAAAACCATGAATTATTAAGAGGGAAAATTGCTGATTTAAAAATGTTTGTGTTTCAGGACAACCAACACAACAATATCTGTGCCTCTTTGTCATTCAGTTTAAACAGGAATAGGGCATTTATTCTTATTTTAATCATCATCATCGTCGTCATCATCATCATCATCATCATCATCATTGTTATTATTATTATTAGGCAAGGCAAGTTTATTCATATAGCACAATTCAGACATATGATCTATTATATGGATGTATTATGGTTGTTTTGTTGTTACTACTACTACTACTAATAATAATAATAATAATAATATTAATAGTAATAATAATAATTGCTCATCTTATTTACCTAGTTTCTTTTTAACACTGTCCTGTAACAGGAACTGCAATCTTATCTGTGAAAATGTAATTTATATGTCATCCCCACTGCAGCCCACATTTCTGTAATTTTTTTTATTTGCTTTGCCATTACTGTCCCTCTTTCATGGTTTTTTTATGAATTTACCTTTTTTTATTTTATAAATATTTACTGAGATCTCCCTGGATTGTCCCGTTAGTGCCGTTAGGGTGTCTCCGCTCTTGTGCCAGTGGGCGTTTCCCCCTCTCCCTCTCGCTCTCTCTTACCTTTGAGCGATGCAACTCCTCTCTGCTCAGATGCTGCCGGGGGGGTTTAACCTTTCGGTACGCAGTGCTGAAGCCCCCCCACCCTGGGTGGAGCCAGGAGTTTGATGCACTTCAGTCGTGCTGCTTCTGCGAAGTGACACTTGAATCAATCAGCAATTTGGGCTGAAAGGCTGAGGAAGGGGGTTGGACCGCATCTGAGCGTTTTCTCCAGAATGAAGTGCGAGTGGATCGAGGGCCTTGCACTGATTTTAGAGCCCTTTTGATGGCTTTGTAATTGAATTGCCTGGTTTTTAAATGAAATAATTGCTCATTTTCAGATCTCAGTGGAGAGGAGCTGATTACAGCTGTTATAGTAAAAGGCTTTTGGAGACTCCACTATGATATTCAGTCGTGATCTTGTCAAACTTACTTGAAATCTGCCTCAGCCGCTTGCCGGAATCAGTCTCGCACTGATTCTGTGTGGCACCTCTGACTTGTATCTTCTGCTATGATTTTTCCTCAACTTGCTCATCAACCCCTGACCTTGGCCCCGCCCTCTCCTCAGCCCAGTGTGGAGGGGTTCGGGAGGAGATGGAAGGGATGATCTTGAGTCCGGGTTTCCCAGGAAACTATCCTAGCAACAGTGATTGCACCTGGAAGATCTACCTACCCGTGGGATATGGTAAGACTCCACTCATCTTCTTAGGCCGCTTGGGGGGGTTCTACGTGGCTTGGTGGGTTAGGCCTCTGTGCCTGTGATCGGGGAGGCTGCCGTTTCCAATCCCATCTTTGGCAAAATAGTCACGTTTTCGCTTGGCCCTTGAGCAAGGCCCTTACCCCCTCAACATGCCCCAGGGATGCTGGGAAAAATGGTCTGACCCTGTGCTCAGACCCCAAGCGGGTATATGGGAGTGCAGATGGGATATGTGAAAAGAAATATTCTGATGTACTTCTGAAAATGGCAAATAAAGCTTCGTTCCATTTCTCTGGACCGTTACCTCCTACAGAATGTAATCACATGGAAGGACCTGAGCTGGGCAGCATACATATTCCTCCCAGGAGGGTCATGATCCTCTGCATTTCATTTCAGCTTTTTATGCCTAAGTAGAATAAAGATTCATAACACCTTAAATCACTTATGGTTAAGTAAATGTCTGCCCGTTGACTTTCAGTGGCTATTTTACGGGGATGTGACATACCTTGCCCTATAATATCGGTGAGACCTGCCATATTCAGAAGCTCACTATGGGCAGCTTAAACACTGCCCTTTGCTTCTTATAGCTGTTGTTTAACAAGGATTTCTGACATGCAGGCCTACAGGCACTGGGAGTTTCTTGAAAATATGTTAGATTGAACTCTTACTGTTTAATTCTTGGCCAATTCCAGTATAAGCTCACGGCCACATGTTTGATTAGAAAAAGATGCACTACAACTGAGATCATAATCAAACAGTGAATGAGGGCATCTAGGTAAGTGATCATACCATTATTCTGGCACCAGTTCTCAGCTGTGGTGCAGTGGCATTCATAGGAAATTGGCAGGTGACCCTTTTCTCTGCATTGCTATTGGCAGGCGCGCATGTGCAGTTCCTCAACTTCTCCACTGAGGCTAACCATGACTTCCTGGAGATTCGCAATGGCCCCTTTGAAACCAGCTCTGTGATTGGCCGCTTCAGCGGACAGGAAATCCCGCCCTCCCTACTGACCACTTCCCATGAGACTACAGTGTACTTTCACAGCGACCACTCTCAGAACAAACCAGGCTTCAGGTTTGAATATCAAGGTGAAGATAAAGTCAACCTGCCGTTTTTTGGCCATTAAGGGTCATTTTTAAAGGAATGGTACTTTTTTTTAGCGGTCATAACTTTTGATGTTCAGCCTCAGGAAGAAATTCTTGTGTTTATGTTTTTTTTTGTATATTTAATAAACAGACAGTAATGTTTGTTGTTGTGATGCATGTTGCTAGTTGTTGAATCTCTCTGCCCTTTTAGCCTATGAATTGCAGGAATGCCCCGACCCAGAGCCCTTCCGCCATGGTGTGGTGGTGGGCGCTGGCTACAACGTGGGCCAGTCCATCTCCTTCGAGTGTCAGCCCGGCTACCAGCTGGTGGGCCACTCCATCCTCACATGTCAGCATGGCACCATCCGCAACTGGGACCACCCCTTCCCTCGCTGTGAAGGTAGGGCTTGGCAAGACCCATAGGAACTGAAATGCTAGCGGTAAAGACAGCACAAGTAGGAGTATATGTGGGGTACGTGTTTAAGTAGCACTACTGCTATGAGAGGGAGAGAAGTATTAACAGTAAAATTGTGGTGATGTAAGATGAAGGGGAAGCAGTAACGTAAGAGGAGCAGTTATACTCTGTAGTAGCAGATGTTGTGTAAGAGGAGTGGGAGCAGCAGTAATACTCTGTGAGTAGCTGGTGTGTGGTGTGGTGTAAGTGGAAAGCAGTAGTGGTGGTTTGTAGTATTAATGATATTTGAGAAACAGCAATTTTTTTGAGCAGTGGTAATGAGATAATTATAGCACTGGTGATCTTCAGCAGCAGTCATGGCACAAGATTACAATTTTCTTTTTGACGAAACCCAGAACCTGGGGTGGTGCTACAGATTTTGGGCCCCATGAAAGCATATAATATTGGGTCCCCAATCCAGACCAATCCAATGGAAATTATGTTCCATATTTTTTGGGGCCCGTGGGAAGCAGAAGGCTAACCACTGAAAGGCGCTTCACTGCGGCTGTGGGTTTGGAGATGAGCAGGTGAATGATCTGTGCAGGATACTTACTGGGATGTTGGTACAGAGGGGCAGTTTACCAGAATGTGATTGGCTAAAGTTCGGATTAATTCAGAGAAGAGACCCTTCTGAACGGTCTTCTTTTGATTAGCTATGCTGCGGAAGCCTCCTCCATTAAACGCCAGCAAATGCGCCACTGGCATATTCCGTGTGTGATACTGCAATTACATCAAATTATATGACATGTTTTGTCATGATGTGGGTGGATCATTCTAAGGAATCTGAAGCCTTTCTGTTTTTTGGAGCTCACATTCCTACACATTTAAACCCTTTTTCAAGTGTGTTTGCCATAACTTATGTGAAATCTTGGCAATTCCTGCTGCTTGCCATTTTGTATATACTGTATGTTCAAATGAGCCAGAAGTCAGTTGGCCACATCTCTGCTGGTCATTTATAAAGTCATTAAAATCAGATGCCAGCATTTTGGAATTTAAAATGTGGTGTAATGTGTAAACTTTGCAAATTATGAAAAAATCAGGAATCTTCAGGAATGATCACCTTATCCAGTAGGACTTAGTGTTGATGAGTAGAACCAAATGCAGCTAGAATATTCCACTATATCTCTTTATTTCCTCGCCAGTGTGATCTGTCTCAGTGAGCTAATTAAGAATTAAATAGTTATCAGTCTGCTCAGAATGCATAACTGTCAGTCTTACGTGCTTTTGTTCATGAATTCCACATTTCTCTTTCCTGATGAAGATGGGTGGTCCTTGACCTGTCAGGAAATGAAGTCTAATTGGGCAATTGTGGGAGAAGGACTCTGACAAAGAGCGGGCGGAAGCGGAGGCGGCATGCCCGACTCTGCGTGTCAGTCAGGTGATGGCTCAGCTCCTGGCTTTGGAGCTTACTCCAAAGACTGCTGTAGTAGTGTGGTAGTGTAGTGAGTCTCTTCTAGATCTGGGGGCCTTGGGTGCAAGCCCTTCACCCTGCCAACAGGCCAATAGTCTCCCCACTGCATCACTCTCAGGTTATTCTATTTAATGTTTATGGCATCTAATCAAGAATTCTAGGAATGTTAAGGTAGGGAGCTTAAGATGGTCTGTAATTCATATAGAGGGACCAACCTTACTATTAGCCAATGATATGCCTTGAATCAGTGAGTGGCAGGGGGTGGGGCAGTTTGGGGGCCAATCAGCTTTTAACTCGCCCAGTGTCTCTGTGGTCCTGTCCCTGTACAGTATATGCCCCTGCATGTAATCCCTGCAATGTGGGTTTGAAAGTGATGTTTGCCTGGGGTCCCTGGTGTTCTGTGGCTAGCGTGGTTATGCCATTCACTTTGCCTCGTTGGTCCTGACTTCAACAGGGGCCTGAAGTGAACCATCTCATCAGTACCTGGAGGGGATAGACGGCTCTTATCTGGGAACAGGTGGTGAAATCCAGGGAAACTGCAGAACATGAGGCCAGTGCCGGGGGCCCAATCAGTCAGGTCACGCAGCCCATTAAAAACATTTGGGACAATCGGATTACTTCTGTATTTTTCACGGCACTCGCAACGAGACAACTTCCCCTCCTACCTAATACTGTATTGCCTTAATGAATGTTATTATGGCTGAATGTCAGATTTGACCTACTCTGACAGACTTCGTTGTATTGTGCATGGACAAATCTTATTTTTATTTATTTGTTTATGTGTTTGTTTGTTTATTTATAATAAACAACAGCCCCTCATGTACAGAATCCATTTATTGAATATGTTATGGCCAAAATAATAGTTTGTAGAAGTGACTCTTAGAATTGTGGGGTCTTGGATACATTAGTCTTCAGTCATATTTAGCTAACAATGTCTCACAACAATGTGAAGGAAATGGTTCAGAGAAAATTGTCAAAGCAAAGTTGTTAGAAGGAAATTTTAGGAACTCTTTTTACATTCTAACACTTTATAAATCCAGCAATTCATGGTTCTGGGTCTGCACCTTACTAGCCAAATGCTTAATCTTAACATGTTAATACTTGGCAACACTCTACTACAGATGCAAGATGCACTGCATCTACACCAGACTAAAAACCAAATGTCACCGTGATAATGCAGACAGCGTTCCCTCGGGCAAGGTCATGAGGGAGCTTTAGAAGCACAGACACCGAAACCATGGCATCAAATGTCGGCAGTATATAGAAACAGCCTGATTAAATGCAAATTGAATAAGAAAATCGGGAGTAGACTGGAGCGGGGGGTGAATTTGTTTGGTTATCAGCTGATAGCACTGACATGAAAGGATACTGTCAAGCCCAGCATCATGACATTCTCATTTTCTTGTCCTGCGAAAGGGTTTTACTGGGTGGTGGAGTCGGCTGGCAGTGCTGAAGAATAAGGCTGCCTTGCCCTCTATGCACCTTTCTCCTCAAAGCTATTTAGGTTCCTGTGGGCACCCGCCTTTGAGCCAGCCGTCGGCCAATCGATAGCACTCAGCTTGGCGGCGTCCAATAGTAGGACACCTTTTTTGATCAATGCCCCCAGTCGATATTCCATTTGACAGGTGAGGTAACTGGGGCACCGTGCTAAAGATTCAGGCAGATAAGGGGCCGTATGAGGTTTCAGGGTGGCCTGCAGTCATTGGACAAAGAGCCGGCTGCAGCAGGGGGAACCAGGCTGGTGCTTTGGAGGGTTTCACACTGAGCACTGGCCCACAGCTTCTCAAGTGGCAGCCGAGTCCTTCGCCATCCAGGATCCCGCAGTGTCAGTTTTTTGCGGCTCTACGAAGGGATCAGTAAATGGAGCTTCATTTTTTTTCCTTTTATTATTATTATTATTTTGATTATTATTATATTATTTTATTCACTTCACTTAATATCTTGGAACATTGCTTAGCATAATCAAACGGACACCAAATTTTCCATGTGGTTATCTGGGTTGGGACAGTCAGGGTCAAGGTCCTCGGGGGAATATTTTTGGTTCTGTCTTGTTGTCCGGCGAGTTCGGATTTGAAGCCGGCCCCACGATGGCACTCATCTCCTCTAAAGTGCGGTGACACTCTCAGCACCCCGCTCCCGTTTAGAGTGACTCCTCGTGGGAGAAGGTTGTGCCCTTATCTTCCTGGAACATTCCGAGCAACTCCTCGCTTGCTAAAAGGCTTTTTCGGTTAATCTCTGGTCCCAGCGAGCGAGTGGATGAGCGAGTGAGAGAGAGTGAGCGAGGGAGAGAGGGAGCGACCCCCGCTCACCCGTTCCTCACCAGTCCGGCTTTGTCTGCCATGTTTTGCTTTATGTGTATCCCTTTCTTCACAGCACCCTGTGGGGGCAACATAACATCAGACAACGGTACCATTTTCTCCCCCGGCTACCCAGAGGAGTACCTAACCTCGTCTGACTGCACCTGGCTAATCACTGTGGCTCCCGGCATGGGCGTCAGGCTCAACTTCACCCTGCTGCAGGTCCACGGCCCCCATGACTTCATCACCGTCTGGTAAGGAGGCCTCCCACCACTATTTGTTGGATAATCTTCAGTCCCTTGAGGCAAGGATTGCCCCCTCCCCTCTCCTCCTCTTTGATTTCTTTTTTATTCATTTTTATTTCTGTTCTTGCAGTGGCAGAACAAACAAGGAGTTCAGGGTCCAGCACTCTGGATAATCCTCTCTCCCGCTCTGTATCTCAGGCTTGACGTCACTGTGCTCCCCGTTCCGGGTTTGATGTAGGGAGCGCTCCCTGCCTCGGGACACCCATTGGCTGGCACTAACTCCCCCTCTTATCCCCGTAATGCTCCGGGTTCCGCAAGGCTGCCATTGGTGCTGTCAGAGCCTGTTGTTTGTTTAATTAATGAGATGTGACCTTTGGGCCAATGGGGCGTGCCCACCCCGCTCCTCACAGATATGCTTGGGCAGGACCATATGCATATTCACGAAGGGGCTTTGACACGCCCGACTGGCCCCGCCTTGGCATGAAGGTTCAGGACTCCGCCCTGACTGGGTGCCAAGTCCAGCGACCTGGAAAATAACCTGTTCTGCCCCTTGGTGCCAGCCCTAGATGACAGTGTTACTTTTTAATTTGCAAATGATAGCTCATGGCTTTGGTGCCCATGTTTGTGTTTGGGGCCTTGTGGAGCCACCTGGGTAGTTCTACCACAAAGCTGATGTGGGCCAGGGGCTTCACTAATACACATTTCACACCACAAGTTGCTGTCTAAATCGATGGCACCTACATCAGTCTAAAAGCAGCATTGTGAAGATGCGGGTGTTTGTTTGTTTGTTTGTTTGTTTGTTTTTTTCCCCTGCTACACACTGTGATGATCTGAGGCAGCTAGTTGTCCCGTGAGGCTTTTTAGAAGCCATGACCATCAAAGGGAGTTGCAGCAAGGCACCTGCAGGCTGCTGTAGATGCATATAAGTTTCCTTGTCTTTGGAGATGGGGTTTGGTCCACCTAGAATAGAGTTCTGGCCCAAATCCCGTTTGAACCCAAGGAGATCTACCCCGTGTGTTCTTGTATGTTTACTTCCTTTGTACGGTGCGGTTTGTGTATATTTGGTACCATGGAAGCAGAAGTGAAGAGACTTATACTAAAGGGGTTGGTTGACCTGGTTATGGCCACAGTTTGCTAGAAACAAGAGCAGCTGGTGCAAAGGATCGTGGGTAGTCTCTGCGCTCAAGTGGCACCAACTTCACTCCTCAGGGACGGGCCACAGGAGACGGCGCGGAAATTGGGCGTGTTCACCAACACCGAGCCAATCAACCCCCCCAGCAGCACGTCCAATCAGGTCCTTGTTCGTTTCCGTAGCAACTCCGAAAAAGGTGGCCTTTTCAGAATCACTTACCAAGGTAGGCTACAGATGCTCTGTAGAATACTTCACTCTTTTAATTCACTCACAGTTTGTTACAGCTGATCTGCGATTTTATGTACACGTCAGTGCTATTTTCAAAATTTGGGATACAATTTCATGCTTTGTTATTACAGTATGTTCTTGTTCACTCAAATATTGCACGGTATTGTCTAGCTTTGTCTTGCATTCCTGCTTTAACGGATTATCCGCCTTTTTGGTTACGTCTCGGATAGCTTGTTCTTTCATAAGTACTTCTTTTCGGTGCAAATGGGTGACTAAAATTCCTGTGATGACCATTGCTGTATTTTAATATGTAACTTTGTGAATAGTCTTCACCCACCTGCCACAAACATGCCCGCGGTGGTGAAGACGGCGGCAGGGCCGTCAGTCAGCTGTCCTTCACCCCACTGGCTGCCGCCCTCGCTGCTTTTGCAGGCTCGCACCTACATAAACACTTTCCCTTTTAGACACACTTAAACACCCTCGCACTGTGTTTCCCTCCCACTCTCTGCCTCCCTCCATGAATACCTTTCCCATACGCACACGTGTACGCACAGACACCCAGAGAAAGCACGTGGTTTCACCCCCTTCCTCTGTCTCATGTCGTTCCAGCCTATCGCCTCCAGTTCTGCCTACCTCCTCCTATCATCCCCAACGCTGAAATCCTGACAGCCAGCAAAGAGTTTAAAATCGGTGAGTCTGGGCAGGGAGCCTCGAGGCCGGCCGCGCTTTAGGCAAAGCAGTGTCACTAGCTACGGGACGCGGGCAGCTGGCCGCACTAACGGCTGCTATTCCACTCTCAGGATTGGGATCAGTTCCGCCCCTAAGAATAGATCTTCCCGGGATGCCTCGTAGCCAGTAATGACGCCACGAGCTTCTGGATGACAATGAAAAATCAACTTTATTTGCTGTGTGCAACTCAAATACAAGGAACTTGTGCTGTAACTGATCACAACAACCAACCAGTAACAGAAAGTCTATAGGAGGAGGCAAAAGGAGACTGGATGGTTTATGAGTCCTACATACAGATACATGTTAGTAAAATTCCTCTCTCTTTGAGTTTATGTAGCCAGCCATCGTTCTACACCTCGATTCCAGGCAATTCATTTGTTAACCTCTGTATTTTAAATTGTGGAAATTCTAAAATATAGTAAGACCCCCACCTTCCAGCCCAATACGGCTGCTTGTTTCGATTAAAAACTGATTCACTGAGGAACAGATAATCCATTTTAAGGCCTTCTGTAGAACTGAAACAATCATCAATGATTTCATGCCCTTGTAGTTTTCCATTTCCTGCTGAATGGTCCTATTTTCAGGCATCAATTCCATCGGTGATAGATTAGGACAGCCTCCAGGGCCTTCTCGGGTGAGAACGGGTAAACATTCCAAGAATTGTTCAAACACGGGCCAACTGTGGCACGGTATGGCTGGGTTTCATTTCACAGCCAGAGAGCCCATGGAACGAGGCCGAGGGTCCGGGAGAGGCGCGGCGGACGGCGAGGCCTGCTGGCAGCCACCTTCGCCGGTCGCTTTGCGATCATTAATTATGCGTCACATTAAGTTAATTTGCTGATTCAGTGAAGGTGCTGATGGAAGGGCACAGGAAGGGGACGCACACCCACACAACAGTTAACAAATTA
The DNA here is from genome assembly GCA_026780765.1 of Petrocephalus schoutedeni. Lineage (NCBI taxonomy): Eukaryota > Metazoa > Chordata > Actinopteri > Osteoglossiformes > Mormyridae > Petrocephalus > Petrocephalus schoutedeni. The sequence continues at coordinate 13,297,825 of JAODKL010000047.1, forward strand.
AATCTGTAGTGCGGCGTCCTGCCACGGTCACTTGCTTGGATAGATCGCATCATATCCATCAGGTGCCGGCTGTAATCTTTCCAGGAATTTGCTCTTTCATATACACTGAAATGTTTAGTCTGTATGAATGTATCAATTGTTTATAAAGCTTCTTATATAAGGCACATAGCAGCATAACACTGTATGCACTCTCTGTCGGTGACCTGGGTTGGGAATGTGCAGAAAATCCCGAGCCAATAGAATGCTCACGTACCTGTTTCTGCTCTCAGGGGACATTGTCCGCTACCGATGCCTCCCTGGATACCAACTGAGCGGGAACAGCATCCTTACCTGCCGGCTGGGCACCCACCTGGAGTTTGAGGGTCCCCCGCCGTCCTGTGAGGGTGAGCTTCCCCCCATCCATTCTCCCCTCTTCCCATCGGTGCCTCCCCCTTCAGCATTTTTATTAATAACATGTGACTAACAGGGACTGGGTCGCATCCCAATGCCGACAGTGGGCCTTTGATCCTCGCAGTCTTCTGCACTGCTTCATACGTGAAATGATGCTTTATTTGCCATTTGTACATCTGCATCGCACCGCTTCCTTTAGCATGCCCCGTCATGCTCTCCTTTGAGACACACACGCATACAACAGTTGAAAGCGAAGTTTGTGGTCCAAACTGAGGTGAGGCCTGGGGTGTCCCTAGAGGGGGGTAAGGGTCTCGCCCGTGGACCCCCCAGAGACGTGACTGCCGAGGATTGAAATGGTCTAACCCTGTGAGCCCCGCACTGCCCCCCGACGGCACGTGTAATCCGCGAATCCTTCTGCCATGATGTGTCCGTCACAATTCACAGACCTGCTTCTACTGGGTTGCACGAGGGCCGTTTCGAGTGAGCTGAGGTCCCACCCCCCCTCCCTACCGTGTGTCACATCAGCGTGTGTGCGCCACGAGAGGGAGCTCCCCAGCCGGCAGCCGGTGTCCATCCTCAAGGATAAGCCAAGTGGACAAGATGCAGGGTGAATAATGAATGGCAATAATTACAGACGGTGATGCGAGCGCTCAGCCCGGGCTCGGCGAGATGCTGCAGGAGCCTGAGTGGGACCCCGCCCCCTCCTTCACGCCGTAGCACCCACGTGAGGCCACCATAATTGGTCTCGCAGTCAATTACGTGCTCCTCGTTAATCTGCCTCTTCATGAAGGAGACCTCTGTGCAGCAGGCCAGCTCACACAGCTAGGCGTTTACTCACCGTAGACACTAACTGCCAAGAGGAAGCGAGAGAAGAGGACCCACAAGCTGAGCAAGGGAGTAGGGTCATATGCGTGTCAGCATTGTACAGGGGGATGCACAGGGATCCCTGGGTGAGGTATCAGAGGAGAGCAAGGGTGCAGGGATCCTTGGGTGAGTTATCAGAGGAGAGCAAGGGTGCAGGGATCCCTGGGTGAGGTATCAGAGGAGAGCGAGGGTGCAGGGATCCCTGGGTGAGGTATCAGAGGAGAGCGAGGGTGCAGGGATCCTTGGGTGAGAGGATGCTCCAGTGCTTTTGGGCACAAGCGGAAAAGTCAGGGCAGGCAGGAGGAGGAGGGAAGAAGTTGGCAAAAGGGGGAGAGAGTGAGGGAGGATGAGAGGATGAGCGAGCGAGCGCGACAGGGGGCGAGGGAGGCAGCGGAACGCCACAGCGGCTCATTGGGATGCAGGTGATATCCATGCTGCAGCTGCACCTATCGAATCACGGCTTTCACTACCTCCCGGGCCTTCCTCTTCTCCCACACAGACACACACACACATGCACGCACACACGCGGCCCTTGATCAGGCACAGACCACCGTGTAGCCGCACACTGACTCACACAGACGCATCACGCCTGCATCTCCCGCTCACACGCACCCCGCCATGCGTGGATGCTCATCAGCGCCTCAGGCAGTCTCCTCCTGCCGTCACGGTGATGCGAGGCATGCCCCACCCCACCCACTCGGCCAGACGTATGGGCTATTGGGAGGAAGGTGATATTGCTTCGGTGTGACGGGAAACTGCAACATGAATGAATTGTGAGCGTGTACATTTTCATTGATTGATGACCATAGTGGTGAATCCTACCTAAATCACACTGCCCCCTGTAGGTGGTCTGCCTCTAGCATGCTATGAGTAATCCTCCGACAGGTTCCCCCTGCCTTCTCTCTGCCTTGTTTGATGTGCGCTGCACTCCTAAGCAGACTCTAATCAGCACCCCCATGCATGCTCCCTCTGTGACGCGCACATACTTCCCTGCACTCGGATTTTATAATGCAAGCCCCTTTCCTTCTGTCTCCATGGCGATGGGAGTAACCCAAGAAACCCCC
>JAODKL010000047.1:13300242-13311399 GCA_026780765.1 Petrocephalus schoutedeni
CCCAACCCCCGCCGCCCCCCCCAGTCTTCTGAAAGGTTTTTTTTTTCTTTTTCTCCTGCACTACTTAGCTATTTTATCATTATTATTTTTTTTTTAGGATTTATTTATCCGCATATGTATTTTCCTCCACTGATCCTGGCCAAGTTGAGCAGTTGGATGATAGGTGGATGGATGGACTCGTTTTTTTGTTTTTTTTTTTTCTTTTTCCTTTTTTATGTCTGTTGACTTGTTGCAGTGAGGGAACAGAGATGTTTTTTTCCCATATTTGCCTTCATTCTTGAGACTGATACCCCAGTATAAGATGGGAACCGCAATGTTTATTTAACGGATTTATCGGAAATTGCATTTATTGTCTTAGTAATGCAGCAAAGCAAATGAAGCTAAATTAGGAGCTGGTACCCCCAGCGACCTTGAGCCCCAGGGTGTTTTTCGGTTGCTGGTTTCTGCCAGATATGCTGTCTGCTTAGATGTCGGGAGGGTTCCTCACTTCCCACTTACAATTCCCACATATGATGACAGACAGGCGGGGGCCATTAAAGCGCCCGTCTACACACCCACGCAATCCCTAATTCCTTTCTAAATCGGCAGCTGCTCACACTGTCTAACAGTAATGTCACTTGGAGGCCTCGCAGATCTGGCCCTTATCGCCGGCAGGCTCATGTTAATTACCTGCTAACGCGGGAGAGGGGCCTGTTATTTTCTGATCGCTTCCCACTATAATTTGGTTTCATACATTTCACGGCCTGCATGTGTGTATGTGTGTGTGTGTGCGCGCATGCGTCCATGCTGGGACCCACTGCACCAAGTCTGCATGGGCCTTGTGAATCCGGCTGAGTAACGAGCACGCCATCCTCCGCGCTCGGCTGACGGGAAGGCCACCCTCTCCCAGACAGAAGGCTCCGCATTCCTGATCGTGAGCAAGGTCCATTTATGCGAAAATTAGAGGAGACACGATATCCGATGCCTACCTGTTGAGGACTGTCAAGGAGATCCAGGAGCACCGTCCGAGGTCGGCGTGACAGCTTAGCCTCCTTCCTGTGACTCAAATGGGCCACCTACTTTAAGAGAAATGACAAGTCTATTTTTATTTATCTCTAAGTAATGATTATAGCTGTTCCGCATTCCAATTCCTCCACCGTCTTACTCTTGTTTTCACTAATAATGATGATCTTTTTAAGCACTGTCACTGGTACCTTCTAGAACATTGTCCCGGTCCAGCCTAGTGGCATGTTGACCCTTCTGGCCCAGCCTGTGCGTTTCGTGTCCGGGTCCATCTGGTGAGCTTGGTGTCCGAGGCCTCGTGGTGAGCTTGGTGTCCGGGGCCACGTGGTGAGCTTGGTGTCCGAGGCCTCGTGGTGAGCTTGGTGTCCGGGGCCACGTGGTGAGCTTGGTGTCCGAGGCCTCGTGGTGAGCTTGGTGTCCGAGGCCTTGTGGTGAGCTTGGTGTCCGAGGCCTTGTGGTGAGCTTGGTGTTCGGGGCCACGTGGTGAGCTTGGTGTCCAAGGCCACGTGGTGAACTTGGTGTCCTGGCGCGGGCCACGCGGCTCAGGGCATAAACCGGGCCACACTAAAACAGTTATTCCTCCCCTTGCTACCGCCCTTGTTCATGGGACTTCATAAACGGCACTTCATTGCTAATTAGCTCACCCCGAACATTCACCAGACCCAGCAGCTCTGTAAATACTCTGTGCCGCCATGTTAAAAGACCACGTTAGCAGCTTGTTTGCCAGCAATAATTGAGCCCCGAAGCAGTGTTTTATAATTCCCATTTCATTTTCATATTATCCAGAATGATTCAGGGACTCTGGTCTTTGACATGTGGCAGTTTAGCATGCAAAGTGGGCATGGTCTCTGTAAAGAAACTCTGTATAACGGTTACCTAAGTACTAGTATCAGATGTAATGTCACTAAGGCACCAATTCTACAGTTTATTATTAAGGGGGGGGGGGTGCATAGATCACATTTGGGGACCAAAATGTCCTTATTCAAGGAACAAAGCAACCGAATAGAATGACCCTAATGTGTGCAACAAAAATGGGCTCGGATAATCGTGTCATTAATGAGAAGAAATAAACATAATTTCTTAGCGAACATTCTGGGACAACTCAGCTACTCATAGCTTTTTTTTTTTCCTTTATTTTATTTACCTTTTTGCTTAAATCATTTGTGTTTGCCCCATTATCAGCTTCCATTCACTTAGGGTCTAAACTAGTGCTGTGATTAACAGTTATTGCTATGCTTCGGCGTTAGCATTTTATGCCAGTGCTCATATTCGGCCAGAGGCCTGAACACCTCAGCGGCCCCTTCATCGTGGCCAGGACTTCAGTTAAAGTTACCCATCTCAGCTGATTTGTTACCTGTTTTATTACGTCTATGAATTGCAAAGTAAGCCTTGGGCTTTCTGCTGAATTATTAAATAGCTGGTTAGATGCTGATATCCTCTGATAAAAATGGTGATTATATTGATAAAACAGCGGAGCACTGCTCCCATTATTCACAGCACAGTTAGAGGATCCTGAGAACAAGTGGGCTGTTTAAAGCAGGGCTTTAAAAGGGCGAGGAAGCAGCAGAGAGCTGCGGCATCCTTTTCCCGCTACCGCTGCACCTACAGGACACTCGCTAATTGTCCATAATAATAGTCAGCGCGTGGGCGGCATGGTGGGTTAATGTGCTCTGGCCTGGCTCTGTGAGCGTGGAGCTTGGATTTGTATGGAGTTTCCATGTATGTGGAGTTGGCATGTTCTCCCGGTGTTGTCGTGGGGTTTTCACAAGATGGGTGAATAATCAGTAGGTAGGATCATGTAAGGCATTCAGTCCAGGAACTAATTTCCTGAAATCTGGAAGAAGTCGGTAGTGCACGGTCTTGTTTATGATGGATGGACACCACCTTGTATCAAGAGGAGGAAGAGCTTGAAGAGAAGGTGCTGAGGTCAAAGACCGAAAGCGGCTATGTGGGCAGCAGCATCCTTGGCTGCTGTAAGTGGGTAACTGCCATCTAGGACAAGCTTTAGTCCTGGATAAGCCTCAGTCCAGGACAAGCCTCTGTCCTGCATAAGCCTCAGTCCTGGATAGGCCTCAGTCCAGGTTAAGCAGTCTAGGATAAGGCTCAGTCCAGGATAAGCCTCAGTCCCAGACAAGCCTTGGTCCAGGATAAGCCTCAGTCCTGGATAAGCCTCAGTCCTGGATAAGCCTTAGTCATGGATAAGTCTCATTCCTGGATAAACCTTAGTCCAGGACAAACCTAAATCTGCACAGACAGTCACTCACTAGGCCTCTTGGGGTCCAGCAAAGTGGTTCAAGGGCCTAATATCAAGGGATATGGTGTCTCTGAGAGGGATTAGAGACCACAACCCCCTGGTGCCACTCCATTTACCTCGGCTAGCAAACTGTCGCATCATGTTATAACCCTGAGCCCATCTCCTGCTCAGAGTATCGATTTCTGAAAGGCGTAATGCTGATGCAACCCAGATCAAAGCGGCAGTGAATAAACCAGCCCCCAAGCAAATAAGCAGGAAGAGGTTATGTGTATAGGTGTCAGTATAACCACTTACTGTAATAGCACCATTTATTATTTTATATTACTGTTTAACCCAATACCTGAATGTAATACTTTGCCATAACAAAGACACATAACAGTCTACATGACCACTAATTATTATTATTCATATTATTATTATTACTATTATTACTGCACAGTACTTGGTTTAAAAGTATGATAGAATGCTGTGTCAGTTTTTTATGCCAGTAGCTTGAGATCTTCTCACGGGTATCAGTATTGTTAGTCATGGAAAAGTCGTGCCTTTACTTTTGAATAATGCAGCAAGATGGCGACTCCATTGTCTCAGAAAAAACCTGAGAAGCATCTGTTTTTATTGTATTATTATTATTTTATTTATTTATTTTCCATTATACTTGGATGGGCCTTTAGAATTCAGACAGCTCCCACTGAAATAAGAGACAGGCTTCATAGATTTGAACAAAATGCCTGTGACAGGAACACTGCAGAAAGCCTGATAATTCAAGTTAAAGCCACGGGGAAATGTCACCATGCACCCGGAAGGAATACAAATGACAGAAAGTGAGGATCAGAGCCCTTTTCACTGCAGGCGTTCAGCGTGGCGGCATCGTTACGACGGCACCCGGGAGACCTAAATGTGCGCTTAGGACAGGCCGCCTCATCACCGCCTCGCTTCCTGATGGCCCGCCAGCTGCCCGAGCCCATGGCACGGAGCCTGGCATCACGATACACATCTTGCGGAGCTAGCAGATAAAGTTCCTCTGAATCATACGGTGGATTTTATGTGGGTCGCAAACAAACAACCACCTGGCTCATAGGTTATATGTAATGCCAGGTGGCATTGCCTGGACGGGTTATTCAGTTTCAGAACAGCTGCAGTAATCTTGTTTTCAATTAAGATCTCTGGTTTTGACTAATCAGTATGGTTCACAGTCATGAGCTCATCTCATCTCCTGTCTCCACTCACCGACAATCACTTGTCTGATGAACGTGTGATGCTCACCTTCTGTCGCTGCTCACAACAGTCACTTATCTGATGAAAATGTGTTGCCTACCTCCTGTTTCCACCCATCAACAGCCACCTGTCCAATGAATGTGTGTTGCTCACCCTTTCTTCACCCACCAACAGTCACCTGTCCAATGAATGAGATCCTAACGGACTCCACGGGCGTGATCCTGAGCCAGACGCAGGGCAGCGGCTTCCCACACTTCGAGACCTGCTCCTGGGTAGTGAAGGTGGAGCCGGGCTACAACATCTCCCTGACCATCGAGCACTTCCAGACCAGCCGGCAGTTTGACGAGCTGGAGATCTTTGATGGTAAGTGTCTCCAAGTGGGAGCCGGCCTGCATCCATGAATCTCCCCTGACAGGGACGAGTATAAGTGTCCTTTTTATGGTCGTAAATGCATTAGAGGATGATTTCCAACTTTATCTGCAAGATTATTGTTAAGGATTTGCATTTAGTTGACGCTTTTATGAAAAGTGACTTATAATTTTACATAACCGGATATTTTACTGGAGCTATTCAGATTGAGTGCCTTGCTGAGTGGTACTACAGTCCATGCCCTTAACGAATGCCCTTAAACCCATATGGGATGACTGTAGCCTACTCTGTAGATTGGCTGGTTTAATGCAGTTTCTAGTAGTTCTACCTGTTCTGGATAAACCAGGAAGTGCTGGAAGTCCTGTCCACTATGGTTTTGGAGACTCGTACCTCCCACAACTGCTTCCTAATTATTTCATTGTAATCGGCATGATTTATTTTGCAATGAAACATAATCTTTCCCCTTCTGCTTTTTATAAACGAGATTTTTAAAAAATATCTAAAGTAACATGACAAAGCATTAAGAACATATATACACTCGCTGCCTCATTCAGTGTATTCCATAGCCCTTTGACTCAGTCCAGTCTGACTTCTGCAAATGCATATATTATTAGCACTTACACCCTGCTCTGTGGCTTCCACTGCAGTTTCTCCGTGAGCACAATGATTTCTGATCACCCATTTGTTCTCCAAGGTGCAAAAGAACAGATTTCTGCTCTTTAGTTACTTCTAACACAAGGATGCCTTGTGCATCCTGATTAGGCAGGCTAACATCTGACCTGAGTCGCAGGTTAGAAACAGAGGGATTTAAATATGTTTCCTAATAACTGGGTGGAATTTATGTGCATTCCTTCAAGCAGGTGTCTGCGTCGTAAATGCATGAAACAATTTAATGGATGGTTGACTACAGTGTTTGATGGGGACCAAAATGTTGGTGTAAGGTTTGCTAATGCTTCCCAGTCAAAGCCCTATCAGGCTCACAGTGCGTAATGTACTCTCTGTAAATACTCTCCCATGTTTGACTTTACCTGATCAAAGGAAACATTAACCAAAACAAGGTTTTAGCCATAATGTTTTATGCAATACATGACTGGTAAAAATGACCCATAATGTACAGTGAAATGTACAGTAAATTGTAGAATGTAGATCATTTTCATACTTAACTATGGCTGTTGCTCAGAATAACCTCTTGGCTCATGTCTTAATTGCTTATTTGGCACTGTGCAGCAAAAAAAAAGTTGTGTTCATTAAAATGAAGATAAACTTTATTGATCCCAGGGGTAATTTCAGCTGCATATAGCGGCAGGTATGTAGAGCAGACGAATATACATGAAGAGCGAAACAGACAAAGTGCAAAGACAGTACACATGGTGCAAACATTCAGGAACAGAATATCCTAAAACAACATAATAATAATGGAACACCCGTGTACAGTGCTGGGCTCCTTTTCTCTTCTCTAGGTCCTTCTAGGCAGAGTCCCCCACTTCTCACCTTGAGTGGAAACTACTCCTCCCCCCTGACCATCACGAGCACCTCCAACAAGGTCTACCTGCACTGGTCCTCGGACCACGCCTCCAGTCACAAGGGCTTCCGGATCCACTACGCAGGTGCGACACCACAGTGGGCCACAGCGCTGAAATCACGCCTCTCCCCCTGTATGCCACTTGTCTTGTCACGCTGTACCGGTCCCTCGTTATCCGCTCGCTTTCCGGGTCCGTGATCCTGACACTCACAAGGTGCCTGTTTCCCCTGCCCAGCTGTTCAGGTAATTTTAAGTTTTTGGGATGATGTTTTTGATTTCGGGTATGTGACAGCCTAGATTGTTCTCTCAGTATGTGCTCCACTCAGTACAAATACCTCGGTGGGAGAGAAACAGATGGCTGGACAGATTCAAAGCTTTTTCTTTGCTTAATCAATCTATCTTTCATCTACCCAATTTTTTTTTTCTTGTTTCCAACTGTAATGAGCAGTTTCTGTTCCTTCATTTTAGACAATTCATTTTGCTGTGTGACCCTCTCCCTCTGAAAAAGGTGCAGACCTCACACTAAGGAACCGGTCCACACTGGAAATTTCTAATTGTAAACTGAAGGAAATTTCCACTGTTTACCAGACATAGATAAACAGCCACACCTCCCATAATTATAGACGACCCCCCCCCCCCCCTTATTAGATTAGTCAATGCAATAACATATGCTCATGTGTTTGATAAATGCGAAAGCGCAAAGGACCTAAGGAAAGTGTTCTGGAAAAATCTTGTCCTATGTTTGACAAATTTGGATGCAGTAGCTTAAAGTATCACAACAGGTTCTGTATGGAGTTACAGACTGTACACAATCAGTCAGCTTGTGGGTAAACACATTATATAAACATGAATATATAAATAATGTACTGGGCTTTTCTTCATTTCCTCTGTTCCATGTTTACTTGCTTATTTGGCTGCAGCGCCATGCAGTTTTATTCACTCATGCAGTATATTTAATTGGTCTTTCTCACAGGTAGAGTGAGACTTGAACTTTGAACCTTTAGGTCAACGGTCTTTGCAGATACTTAGAAATGGATACAATCACATTTTATTTTTCTTTCTTATTTTTCTTTTCTTTCTTCTTATAAGCATCCCTCTATTATTTCGAGGGAATGTTAGACTTTTTCCTTCCTTTATGACCTTGTATACCAGGAACTCTAATCCCTGCAAAGTTCCTCCGGGGCACGAAGGTAGTGTGCACTGCAGTCGCTTCCACACACAGCGGTCAGAGGTGACCTCAGAGTCTCTCATTTCTGATCCATAAATGGCCGGCCCCTTGGGCCAGTACCTCAGGCTTTTAGAAGTCTGGGAAGGTAGATGGAAAGAAAAAGTCATCGCTGAAGGACGAGGAAACAAAAGGGATTGTGCAGGTGTGAGTGACCCTGGCCCTGAATTTCCCTGCTATTTCTGGGTCCTTCCTTCCATTGTTCACTGTTTTAATTTAATACAAAGCACTGGAGTTCTATGGTTGTTCACATATTTAATGTTTCTCAAGCTGCCTTTGATGGATGAAAAGCTCATATATATATTTTTTTCCTTTAGATTTTCTGCCTCAACAGTGCAATTTGTTTGAGAGCCCTACGACTCATAAAAGCAGACATATATCAGACCGTTATACAGCCGTAACTTTTTATTGCCACAGCCTTATCCGATTGTCTGTAGGGTGCTAAAGACTTTGGCGGCAGAGAATTGCCCGCGGTGGCTGCTGCTGTCAGACTGGGAATTAGCATTTTTATTGAGATGTTATACATTAGTTCTTATCAAACGTAGTGGTTGAGATGCAGTTCTTTCCACTTCCTGCGCCAGCCTTATCTCCTTTCTGCTCAATTACACACTGCTCCGTAAAATCTGGCGCCACGGTCATGTTTAAACACAATCTGAGTCACGCGGATACCTGCTCTGACCGTCTCATGATCACATGGACAGGTTCTGACTTACTTTTCACATGGAATGCATGAGGTGACTGGAAGTTGTAGTTTTGTCTGCCCATTTGACATTACAGACCAATAAGACAGCTTAGCAGGCGAAAAGGTGGGGTGGGGGGGGGGTGGATTTGTCCCCAGCAGATGTCCCCTCAACATGATAAAGACATGTAACTTTTTACCTTGTGGGGACTTTTTTTTGGTCCCCTCTAGGATAACCTCGATTTTATTAGAATATTTTATTATTAAATGAATACATTTATTACCCAGAGAAATGAATGGAGCGTCACCATAATGATATGAATACATGGGGGGCAAAGACATGCATTTAGGTTAGATAGCTCCCCTAATGTGCCTGTACCCTGAATATATGTGCATTGTTGTGACTATATGTGACTGCCATCAACTCCTGGGTATACCCCTGACTTATGTCCTGTCTTGCCTGGGATATTCTCCAGGGCTCCCCCCAGGGATAGGCAGCCATCAGAAGGACAAAACAAATTCATTATTTGTAGCTCTCAAAAAAAAATAAAAAATCCGGTTCAGTTTATATTTATCCAGGGTATGTTTCAAGAGCTTAATGTGATATGAAACCTGTCTCCGTGATGAGAAATTGGGACAGCTCACTCATCTCACGCTGTTTGACTCTTCCAGCCTCATACTGCAGCCCCCCAGACCCCCCCTCCAATGGTTCGGTCCACAGCCTGACAGGCACCAAGCTGGGCAGCACCCTGCGCTTCAACTGCGACCCGGGCTTTCGCCTCATTGGCCAGAACAGTGCCACCTGCTCCCGCACCCCCCAGGGCCTCTACCAGTGGAACACCCCGACACCCCTCTGCCAAGGTACATATGGGCTTGCCTGCCTGCTGAGGAGTGGGGCGTGTAGGTGGGGTGTTTCTCTCCGGTGAATCGTGGGCTAAGGCTGTGAGGTCAGAGTGTAGACAGAGTTTCCGTGGAGGACAGAGGGTTGTGCAGGTAAGCGGGACAGGCCCTCGCTAACTTCTGCAAAGCCAGTGTGAGGATGTTTCTGCAATTCTAAGTGCTGCGTTTCCCCAGACGGCTCTCTCGTGTTTCTCCTTCATCCTGCCTGACGTGGGTAGATGGGTGCCTCCTCACTTTAAGCTGCTCTGAAGATGGGAAAACAGCCTCACCTGTGGGAGCAATTTAACGGGCTAGTGGGTACAAACTCCCCTTAAAGTCTAGACGTTTGGTTTGCGGTTCTGGTCCGCCCGGGTATCGCTCTTTTTGGAACAAGGGGAGATTGTCTCCTTTATGCCGTTACCGCTTTTAATCCTTTTATCGACAGTTATGACTGTTCACAGACATGCCTCTGTTTTTTTGTTTCGCTTTTATCTGTGTTTCAGCTATTCTGCTTTTGTATCCATGTGTCTTTTTCACTTTAACCATACCAGAGAGTTATCCTTATTTTGGAATTTCCGATTAATATTTTTATTTGCTGAGTTCTGTTCAGTTGCCTGTTACATGTTTTTTAAATTTATTTATTTATTTATTTTTTAAACGGTACTTTGTGCACTGTTCTACAAGCACATAGGATTTTTTTTTTCTGCATTTCCCGTCATGCTCTGGCATGGGGGACACAGTTCAGGAAGGGAGTGCAGTAGGAACCACTTTTCTTGCATGCCAGAGTAGTTTTTGTGTTTACAGACCTCTCCAATAATGATACAGCTATCGCCAGGGGAATCAAACCAGCTACCTACTGGACAGAGGCAAAGGTTCCTAACCTGCAGAACTGCATGCTACCCTGAATTGTTCCATATAGCTGGATAAGTTCCAGAACGTTTAGTTAAACGTCACAACACTTTCTGCCCAGGTGTTAGTTTGTCCATCACGCCTCTCGCTCTCTGTCGCCCCATAGTGGTATCTTGTGGGATGCCGGCATCCCCAGTCAACGGCAGCGTGACCGGGCGTGATTATACTGTGGGCACCAAGGCCACCTACCACTGCAATCCCGGCTACCAGCTAGCAAGCCCCTACACCGAGTCCATCGCCTGCCAGGACTCTGGGAGGTGGAGCCCCGCTGATGCCCCGCCCCGCTGTGAACGTGGGTCCCGCCCATATCATTCAGTCGCTTATGTCGTTATTTCCATCGCAGCCTTACATCTGGGTAGCCGCCAGCCACAAAATAAATCTTTTGAAAAGAACAGTGAGAAATGAACTCCAGCATGTGTTGGTAAGGAGTCTCAGAGCAAACACAGGTTTGAAAAATATTTGAGAAATATTATGTTTAATTAAATGTAATTATTTTTACTAGTGTCCCAAGAGTCTTCCATGGATAGTTGTGCTGAAATGGAGAATAGCAGTGGCAGGTCACACGTCTTTAAGATTGTCTGATGGAAGGTGCTTCCATTTTTTCTGTGTGTGATTGGGGCTGGTGTATGTCACAGTCTGTTACGGGATGACAGAAGATGCCGTTATGTATTCTAGTGCTGTACACTGTTCAGTACAGTCCGTTGTCTTGTTAGATAGTTTTGGACAAAAGTTTCAGTTTACAAACAAGGCAAAGAATAAGATATGGCCTCAGGGTTTTCTAGGCTAAGAAAGCCTCTGACCTCTGACCCCGTACGTTTCAGCGGTCACATGCCCCGACATCGGCCACACGGCGGTCGATCATGGCAGATGGAGGCTGATTTATGGCACCCTGAATCAGTATGACTCCATGATGATGCTCAACTGTGACCCTGGCTACTACTACCGCGGTCAGCGAGTCACCCGCTGCCAGGCCAACGGAACCTGGGACTACCCAGAGCCCCGGCCCATGTGCAACAGTAAGGACGCACTTCCGCACAAACTTAGGTTGAACATACAGTATGTATATTTATATATATATATATATATATATATAAATATATATA
>JAODKL010000047.1:13317396-13342560 GCA_026780765.1 Petrocephalus schoutedeni
CCCCCATCAGCAACCCTGTCCGCTGGAGCTACATATAGTTCAGCCCTCTGAATCCCTCCAGGGTGACCGACAGTTGACTGTAAGCACCAGGCCATCCCAGAGACCTGTAATCCCAACACGGGTTATCTTATAATATCTGTGGATCAATAATCTGCTGGTGACCAGCCCCGATCAGTAATCCACCAATCGATCTCTACCGGCCAAACTCCCCCCCCCCCCCTCCAGCTCAGGTGTGCGTTCAGTGTGTGGGAAATGGCACGGTGCAAACCTGGCACGCCGTCTTCTTCCGAGGCTCCATGCCTACCTTACATTCCCACCCCCACCCCCCATGATCCCCCCCCCACTGGCATCTGGAACAGCAGGAGCCAGTCACACAAACCCAGACGGGTTGATATCACAATTGATGGCGTAGATATTTTCAGGAGTGTCAGCCTCCCACGCCAGGGCAGACAGGTGCAGGACCGTAAAAAAAACCCTTGTTGTACTGCTTTTCCGATAAAGGCAGTAAACACCATTAAAGTGCTGCCTCCCTGCCCACTGAGGGGGGGGTAGTGCACACACATATTAGATGTATCACCGGCAAGATTCTTAAAGTATTTCGAGAGGGGCCTGACTGGAGTGGGGGGTGCTAGAAACAGACAAGAGGGTGCAGAGATTATCTGAGAATTTGCACACAAAGGAAGTGAATCGGAATGAGACCTTCTCTTTGAAGAGAGAGCCCTGGTAACTAATGGAAATCTTTAATCCGCAGCGGCTTCCTGCCGTGTGTCAATCTCTCTCCTACTTGACTTTTACCACCTGCTGCTTCTCCACATTTACACACTCTGCTTTTCATCTTGTTTTTTTTTTTTTAATTCAGTTTCTCTCAGCATTGGAAATATACAAATAAAGAAGGCTCTGCGGGTTAGGGAGCTATGCCCGTGTTCATTAGGTTGTGAGTTTAAATCCTAGTCAACAGGCTCATTTCACCGCTGGGCCCATGAGCAAGGCCCTTAACCCCCAATTGCATCTGACACTGGCTGACCCTAGTAAATAAAAAATGTAAAAATCAACAAGAATTTCTCCTCTTATCCAAAAAGTTTCTGATATCTTGCTGGATGGCTAGAAGAACACCGTAACCCTCTCCTCAGGGGTATTACAAATTCATTAAATTTAGACTACCAGTTCATTTAATTAATTAACTTATTCGTTATTAAACTGTCTTCAGTGTGGATTAGCCAAACAAGTGGCTGAGTTTAAGAAATATCTGGGTGTAGTGTATGGTGACAACAGATTCTGTGAGTAGACAAACACAGTTTCATACTGACATAAATATAATTTTTGGTGGTAGCCTAAGACTTTTGCGCAGTACTGCTTTAAGCTAGCATGTCTCCATTACCCATCTGGCATGTTCTTCTTGGAGTGAAGCTGGCTGCCTCTCCGGGTCGGCAGGGAGGCTGTGCTTCAATGTACCTCACCGCCACTGCCTGATCCCTCTCCTGTCCAATTGCAGGGGATTCCCCGGGCCTGTGCGGAGACCCCGGCGTGCCGATTCATGGCATCCGGCTGGGTGAGGAGTTCTCCACAGGGAGTGTGGTGCGTTTTAGCTGCGAGCCAGGCTATGCACTCAAGGGCGCCCCCGAGAGGACCTGCCTGGCCAACGGGACCTGGACAGGAATCCAGCCTGAATGCCACGGTACGGTTCCTTCCATTGGGGGTGGTGTGGTCTGAGGAGACTGACTGTCAGGTGCGTTTTGTGGTCTGGGTGGCTTTGTTTCTGATCCTGCTACTCTGGGTGCAGAGGTGTGTGTGTGTATGTGTGCGTGTGTGTGTGTGTGTGTGTGTGTGTGTGTGTCTATGTAAAGTACAGTACATGTGTTTATTGTGTGTGTGTGTGTGTGTGTCTATGTAAAGTACAGTACATGTGTTTATTGTGTGTGCGTGTGTGTGCGCGTTTGCATAGATCACATTTGAGGACCAAAATGTCCCCGAAGTGTGGCTAAACCTGAAATTTCTCTACTTTTGGGCACGTTGTCCCCATTTGGATAACCTCAATTTTATAAAAATCTGTGAATATATTAAAAAACTAAACATGCCAAAAGTCCTGTATTTGGGTTGGTTACTTATGGTTAAGGTTAGGGTTGGGTTTGGGGTTAAGGGTGTCGTGATTGGGATTAGGGTTTTAATGGAATTAATGGAAGGTCCCCATTTAGATAGGTATGCTGAGTCTGTGTGTGTGTGTGTGTGTTTTTCTGTTGGCCCCCGCCAGCAGTATCAGACGTGATGTCAGCCATCCCGATTTTCCCCTTCATTTCCTCGCTCCCACAGGCAGCAGCTCTCCACTGTTCCTCTGTTTGTCATCCTCTTTTCTTTCCCATCGATCCTCCTGGCCCAGGTCCCCATTTCCTAACGGGGGCGGGGATGACAGAGTTGTCCCTTTCTGTCACCGAGCTGTCACCTGGGGCGTACGTGTTTTTTTGTGTGCGTGTGTTTATGTGTGTGTGTGTTGTTTTGGGTGGAGGCGGTGTTGTCTTCTGCCAGGTATGCCCGCTTATACTCAGCTGGTTTGACGATGCCAGGCCTGACATCCCGTCACCAGTTTGGGGGGGGGGGGGGGGCCAAGAGCAGATTCTTCTCTAATGGGGAGGGGCCGCATTTGGAAAAAATCAGCCAGGCTCACACTGTCACACATAGGGGCATCCGAGCCAAACTAATCACCCGGGACGTCTACTGAGTCCGCCGGGTCTTCAGCCCCAGTGCCCCAGGCTCGTGAGAGAGAAAGAAGAGTGGGGTTTGGCCCCGCTCCACCGTCCCAGCATGTTAGCATGTTAATATGGGCCCTGGAGGAAACTCTGCGGCGGATGGCGAGGATGCCTCCACGGTGATGCCCCAGCCTCTGTTTGGAAGTGGAATATAGCGGAATGTGAAGATTAAGATAAAGATAAAGGAAGACCACTGAGCCATCATCTTCTGCTGTCTTCCTTCTGCTGTTTTAATCTTATCGGGGGGGATGTAGCTTCCCTTAAATGTTCCGTGGCAGGAATATAGCGCCGGGCAGGTACTTACATTCTATCAAAGTGGAAACCAGATCCTAGTGGCTGGGGGGGAGGGGCCTAACTCAGGCTGGTAGATACTACAGAAGGTCCTCGCCGTGCTGGCTGTCACTGTCACAGCGGCAATTGTGACAAACGTGACCCTTTTTTCCCCTCTCACCCCCTTGCATCATATTCCTCGCAGTCCTCCGACCGGCAGAATGCCCAAGCTTTGGCGGTCACAATGGCCCTGATTCAGAACCAAGTCGGGACCTCTGCTGCCATCAAACGAACCACCCAGACTCTCAGACTCCATTTCACTATTTTTCGGCATGTGTTTAAGGCCCCTGCAGGTCTAATTTAATTGGTCCAGGAAGAGATGGTGGATTTTTATTGTGCACCTTCCTAGGAAGCATTGCCTGGGAGATTTGTTTGATGGCCAACATCAGTCCACACTGGTGGGCCGGTGATATATCTTTTCAGGAGCAATTACGATCTCTGTGTGCCTCTCCTTCTCACTCTCCCATCTTCTCGCCTTTTGCCCCCCCTAGTGGTGTCATGCGGCAATCCGGGAACCCCCCGGAACGCCCAGGTGGTGTTCCATGACAGCCTGGTCTTCTCACGTTCTATCACCTACGCCTGCCGCGAAGGCCACTACTCCACCGGGCTGCTGACGCGGCACTGCACTGTCAACGGCACCTGGACAGGCACCATGCCGGAGTGCACAGGTACCCTGACCCCAGCCAGCCCTAATCCCCTTAACGCGGCTTTGCATATCACCCTGAACATGCCCGGCAGACGCAGAATGGATGAGGGAGAAAACGGCATTTATCGAACCATGATTTCATCCTTTATCCCCTGACAAGGAACGCAACGAAGGTCATCCAGGAAAGCGATGCTGATGGCTTCGTGCTCTAATGTTACAATTAATGGTCCCTGTCCTCCTCCTGCACCCCCGCAGCCCCACGACGCATCGCCATTCACCGCCGCCTCCTATGTCACAGGCGCCTAATGCCTCCGCGTTAGCTTCCAGTGCCGGCCTTATCCATCTCGGCGAGGTCCATAATGAGGCAGCTCTGTTTCTATGGCGACGTATCCCAGCTTGCCGAGCCAGATCCCAGAGCAGATTAAGTCAGGTAATCCTGACTTCTCTCTGTACAAGGTTTTCGGGAGTGCAAGCAGAGGTCTGCGTTGTGTACCGCTGGCAGAAATCCTTCACATTTCTAGCGCGTTCTCGTCCTCATGCATCCCCGTGATGGCTTTGCGTCACCTCAGCGCGGCGTGGCGGTTTGTGTTCGTGGTTGGTCCACCTTAATTGCGAAATTAGTCTTACATACGTTCCGCCTTCCATCGGAGTTGAGCGCGAGACAGGAGGTGGTCTTGCCTAATTCTTTGGATCTCATGGGTCGTGCGTCACGCGATGCACGCCAGCTTTGCTCTAAATCTGCTCCAGGAGAGAGAGCGAGTGCAGAAGAGCAGGGAAAGGGTTTGTGAGCTGGATCTCTGAAGCCGTCGATGTAATCCACTGCCAGGAGAAGGTCTTCTGTTATCAGAAAAAATCATAAAAACTAAAACTAAAAACTAAAAAAGTAATTCTTCTGGAAGGTTCTCTGACCCCTACATGTGAATTACTGTAATACTTCAGATACTGCACATATTATTATTCTATAACTTCGCACGTAAATGTGTCCGCTCTACAAGTCCTGCGGGAAGTCTGTCATCCTCCAGGTCTGACTGCCAGACCTGCCACAGCAAGGCCTTTGTACACATTATGTGCTTGACTAAAACTCGATGCTGGTTCTGATTGCGATTGCTGCTCCCTGCAACTGCCAGACATTTACTGATTTATTTGTTTGCGTTTTACCAGTGCCCTCTTTACTCCGCGCTGGGATTTAACATGTCATTAGCAGGGGTCCAAAATCCACGTCAGTCACAGGGAAGAAAGGTCGCGGCTCATTGAATAAAAACGGCCTGAGTGAACAAGATCATATCGCTCCCTAAAATAGGCCCTTACAAAACCGAATTAGCTTCCTGTCATGGAGCCGACCAACTTGAACCAGATTACTTGGGCTAATTCTTGTAAGCCCCCTTTGTGGAGGGATTGCAGGGCTTTCGGAGAGTTTGATTAATCTACCCAGCGAAGGCTGGCATCGTCACATGCGGCCAACACGTTTGAATGAGAACTCACCACGTGACTGTGTCGGCCTGTGAGGCACACGGGAAGTCCGCAGGGCATCATTTGCCCAAAGGCAGTTGACTTGCTCTTAAACAAACCCCACCCCCCAGTTACACTGCTGTTTAGAGTGAGGGGTGTGTGGGCGGTGTGTTGCCGTTTGAATCCTGTGGCTGGCAGAGTAATGTCAGCGTGGACTCCTTGAGCGAGGCCCTTAATCCAAATCCCCCCAGGGACTGGCTGACCCTCCTCTCTGATTCTCACCCATACATCACTTTAGACAAAAGCCTCTGCTAAGTAAATAAATAGCATAACTCTTTTCTGGGACTTTTTACAGAACCGGAAAGGCATGTTATTCATCACCTTGTTAATTATGCCGGTGGTTCTGAGGTACAGTTGGTTTTCAATGGCTCCCATCTCTCTCTCTCTCTCACTCTCTCTCTCTCTCTCTCTCTCTCTCTCACTCTCTCTCGCTCTCTCTCTCTCTCTCCTTCCCTTCCCGCCTCTGTACGCAGTGATAAACTGCGGGGACCCGGGCATGCCGGCCAATGGCATCCGCCTGGGTGCTGACTTCACCTACCAGCGCAGCGTGTCCTTCCAGTGCTTGCCGGGCTTCACCATGGATGCCGACCGCTCCTCCGTGCTCGTCTGCACCAAGGACCGCACCTGGAACGGCACCAAGCCCATCTGCAAAGGTGCTCATCATTCTCAGTCCATTAGCTTACAGCGTTTGTAAGACCCTCATCGCCGAGCCCCATTCAGAGTACCTCTGCCCACTTTCTTTGTAATCCTCCACTTGTCTTTCCCCCTCTTTGTCACCTGGTGTCAAATCTCTAATTAGTGCCATCTTAAGTGTCAACCTCAGCTTGACCCATGTCCGCCCCCTCGGTGTGGCCTCTGTCAGGCTTCTACTTCTTTATGCTGCAGCTGAGCAGGAGCAAATCTAGGATTTTATACGGTGCGAATATAACAGGGGCCGTAATTCATACAGAGGGGCCAACCTTATCATTAGCCAATGATATGGTCTGTAATGGTGAATGACAGGGGAGGTGTACTCCAGGGGCCAATCAGCTTTCAGCTAGGGCTAATGGCCCCGCCCATGTATCCCTATGTATCCCTATAACGACACTAAGCTACACAATGAAAGCAGTGCCTCCTCAGCCCAGATGACAGAAGCTCCACTCGTCCCATACCACAGTTTCACTGTCTGTTGCCGTATTCTGTGATGCTGCCGTTGATTAAATCCCCGCCCCCGGATTGTTCTGCAGCCATCGTGTGCGGCCCGCCTCCCGCCATCCCCAATGGACAGGTGGTCGGGACAGACTTCCAGTGGGGCTCCAGTGTCAGCTACGCTTGCATCGAAGGGTACCAGCTCTCCCTGCCGGCCACCCTCACCTGCCAGGGGAATGGCAACTGGAGCGGGGAAAGGCCCCAGTGTTTCCGTAGGTCTCCCGCAAACACCCCTGTCTGCTCCCCGCATGTGTGTCCTTGTCCTCATCTCTGCTGCCGTTACGGGCTTCTGTCAGTCCAGCTTCAGCCTGTATGCCCCAACCCCAGTCCATCACACCCCCCCCCCCCACTTGCGGAGCCCCAAGTTCTTCACTTCCGACATCTCTAGCGCTCAATCTGCTTATTTTTATACATCCTTAAATGAGTTTCTTTTAATGATGGGTCCAGTTTTAAAGGAACGATGTGGCTGTGGGTCCCGACTGACACATGCCTCCACCTTTGCCATGTCACGCACGTGCGGCCTCTCCCATCCTCTCTCGTGTCCTGTCTCCCATTCTTTTTCCCATCCTCTCTGTCATCCTCTCTCCCATCCTCTTTTGTGTCCTATCTCCCGTCCTCTTTACTGTCCTCTTTCCCATCCTATCTCCCGTCCTCTCTCCTGTCCTCTCTCCCGTCCTCTTTACCATCCTTTCCGTGTCCTATTTCCTGTCCTATCTCCCGTCATCTTTAGCATCCTCTCTGTGTCCTATTACCTGTCCTCTTTCCTGTCCTCTCTCCCGTCCTATTTACCATACTCTCCGTGTCTTATCTCCTGTCTTCTTTCCTGTCCTTTCTCCCGTCCTCTTTTCCATCCTCTTTCCCATCCCCTCTCCCATCCTTTTCCCTGCCTTCTCTTCCATCCTCTCTCTTTCGTCCTCTTTCCCATCTTCTCTCATGTCCAAGCTCTCAGCCTCTTTCTCATCCCCTCCGTGTCCTTTTTCCCATCCTCTTTCCTGTCCTCTCTCCCATCCTCTCTCTCATCTTATCTCCCGTCCCCTCTCCTGTTCTCTTTCCCATGTTCTCTCCCATCCGCTCTCTCATCCTCTCTCCCATCTTCTCTCGTGTCCTATCTCCCGTCCACTTTCCTGTCCTCCCTCCCCTTCTTAACCCTAATCCTGCCTTCCTGCCATTTGGTCTCTCTCCCCGCGTCCCTGCACAGCGGTGTTCTGCGGAGATCCGGGGGTGCCCGCCCAGGGCAGACGGGAGGACCGCGGCTTCACCTACCTCTCTTCCGTGGTGTTCTCCTGCCTCCCACCACTGGTGCTGGTGGGCTCGGCCCGCCGCTACTGCCAGGCGGACGGCAGCTGGAGCGGGACGCAGCCCTCCTGCATAGGTGAGAACCCCCCCCCCCCCCCCACTAGCCTTCAGATCACTGGGAGTTGGCACCCCCTCAAGCTTGAATCCCAGCACCCCAATTATCACTGTATAGTATTTCAACAATTTATTTGTTTTTTTTTTTTAAAGCATCTCGAGTCCTTCATAGAGGTGTACCTGTATAAAATTCAGAATTTGGTTGTGTGGTGTCTATAAACTGTCGTTAGTATGTTCACGCGTGTGTGCTCTGTGACGCACTGCCATCTTGCTTGCGGAGTATATTTTTCTGATTGCCATGGTAGGGAGCCCATTGGGTTTTTAACCAGCATCCCTTTGGCTACAGAATGAACAGCCTCGAACCCTTTAAAACCCGAGCCTGCTGCCCTCTCTGTAATGTCTCCTTATTATGGCCAAGATTCAGCATAATGGTTTAATGGTTTAATTTTGTTAAAAGCATGTGCGTGTCTGTAGCTGTAATGGATATAGGCTGGCCGCTGTGTTATTTATACAGCCGGGCACAGTGTGGCTGATCCCGGACTGTAAATGGCCCCCTGGCCCACTGTGGACGAGACCCCCCATGCTGATGCTGTTTGGGACATGGTAGGCAAACCACATGGATGCAGGTGCACAGTGGGTATAAATCACTTCTACGCGCCATGGCTGAGGACTCAGTGATGATGTAGGGTGCAGCAGAACAGAAGCTGATGCATTTGTGCGGTAATTTGTGCGGACTGCTGGCCCCGGCCAGATACTGAGCAGCACCCCTTCGGGCTTGTCTGTTCCAGATCCCAGTCACACCAGCTGCAGTGACCCTGGGCCGCCACTGTTTGGACTCCAGAACAACACCCAGGGCTACCAGGTGCGGGAAGTGTGTGTGTGTGTGTCTGTGGGTTATGTATATATTACATTGTGGGGATGTTTGTGATAAAAACCTGTTATTTTGACATTGTGGGGGACCATTTTTTCCAAAAAATACAAATGAAACGAAAGGCTTGTGTTTTGTTAGGTTGCTTATGGTTAGGGCTGGCTAGGCGTTAGGGCTGCGCGCGCATGTGCCAGGTGCCGCTGTGACGCTGTGCTCCTCCTCCGCAGGTCGGCAGCACCCTGTTCTTCAGCTGCAGGAAGGGTTACCTGCTGCAGGGCTCCATCAGCCGCACATGCCTGCCCAACCTCACCTGGAGCGGCATGCAGCCCGAGTGCATCGGTGAGCGGCCGCCTGTCTGGGGCCTGCCCCGTTCCATCTGTGCGTGTGTGTGTGTGTCTGCATGCGTGTGTCCATGTGTGTGTAAATTGAGCATAATATCTCCTCTGAAATACGGCTTGTAATTAAAACCCTGGCAAGATGATGACGCCTCAGCCTGATTTCCCGCCGTCATTAGGACTTCCTTTCCCCTCTCGAAGTGCCCAGTTTCCTTGCCTTGCTTTTATGGCGACCCTTCCTTACTCCCTTCATAAAAGGGAGCAGAAATGTGGCAGGAGGAAGCAATGCCAGGCTGCTCTGCTGAGTCGAGAAGGTGTTTGGGGAGCGTGTGGGCTGTCTGGCAGCTGATTGCTGTAGTGCGGTCAGCGATACAGCTGAATGCGAGCTACCGCTACGCCCTCGTTTTCCTCTCGTAGCGTTGTGACTCGCCTGATCTTGTTCTGCTTACTTACATCACGTGATCACCTCGCTCTCGTTTTGCGAGCAGGCACGGGCGTCACTAGGAATTAACTGTTTTCCAGGACTTGTGAGACCAACCCAAGGGTCACATCTTAATTAAAATAAATAGATATGTATTATGTTTAACCCTATTTTGAAATGCAATAATATTATCAGTCGCCAAACAACCAGCACCCTATACAAAGCCCTGCTAGGATGTGAAGCACTGGGGGAATCTTATGTAGCACTATGTAACATAAACATGCATGAAAGGCTTCTTGATATAAATACAGCTCCCACAATGCATTGCTGGCATTGTGTTCTGTCTGCAGATCCACGGTAAGCGTTCTTCAATGCCTCCATTTAAATAGCTAAAGATTTCCTCAGAGAGACAGAATGCCTTCGCCTTACTCGTGAAAGGCTGACTTCCCATACAAACCCCGATAGCGGCGTCGGAGGAAATAGGAAATGGCCTGGTGCCTAATTAATGTTTGTTACCACCTGCTGTTTCAGGGACTGACGGGTGCAGCACTGTGGATGTGTAGAATTCAATAGCCCTAGTGTCGGTGGCTGTTTATAGCGGAGTCTGACATACATAGCTATACAGGCAGTGTTAAACAAAAAATAAAAAACAAGCAGAAGATTTTTGTTCAAGGATTAAAACACGAGGCACTAGACCCCTGTGTGACCATGTAATGGATATTGATTGATGGATGGATGGATGGATGGATGGATGGATGGGTGGATGGATGGATGGATGAATATCCCATATCTGTATTCCCTGACTGTTCTCTTAAAGCAGCTCTGACTGAGGACCTTGCTACAGCAGAGTATCCCCGCCCTCAGCTCAGAAAGCACCCACCCTCTAGTCCTGCATTCAGCTCTGACACTAGTACGTCCTTCAGCATTGCCCCCCTCCCCCTCCCTCCCATTCCCCCAGCTCATCACTGCAGCCAGCCCGAGCTCCCCGCCCAGGCCGACGTCAGTGCCATCGAGCTGCCCTCTCTGGGATACACCCTCCTCTACTCCTGCCAGCCTGGCTTCTACCTGGCGGGCGGCTCAGAGCACCGCACCTGCAGGGCTGACGGAAGCTGGACGGGGAAGTCCCCTCTGTGCTCAGGTATGCGGCACGCCTGCCTGCCATCTTCCACATCTATGACTGCAGGGGCGGTCTGTGACTATGGGGATGTGAGGCTGAAAGCTGATTGGCCTTCTCCCCGCCTCTAACTGATTCAAGAAATGTTATTGGCTAGTGATAACGTTGACCCCTTTTATGAGTTTATGAGTATAGTCCCTCTTATTCCCCTTCCAATCACCCTTGGATGAATTTTAAACTTTTATATTTAAAAAAATAATAATGGTATATACATCGGTGAGTGTGCAGAACCAGAACCTGGCAGTTGAAAGCTATTGACAAATATAAAAACACAGTAAAAGTTTTATATGCCATATCACTGTATAATGTAATATTTAAGCGGAGTTAATAAAAATAGAGTTTGTGGCTTTTGTTAAATATGAGCGGAAAGAGGAAAAATCAGCCCTCTGGAGTGCGAATACAAAGCGTGGTGCCGTGTCACATGCTGAACAGCTCACACAGCAGCACACCAGTGCAAATGGTGAGCTTAGCACGAAGCGTAATGACTCGCCGGTTGCTATTTGCACTGTAATGGCAGTAGCAGTCCTAATAAATGTAAAATATGACTTTAAACACTTCCTCTATTCATTGAGGTTTGTATATTTATAAGGCATTTGTCAGAAATCAGGCGTCAGATCTTTGTTCTCGCCTCCCTGTGCATCCCCTGCCTTTCACGCACTGCCTTCTACCCCCAGTGTCTGTTTGTGGGGTGGCACCTTTCTTTTTACCTGTGATTTACAGTCACTTTTACAGCAATGCAGACTTCCCAGGACTTGGTTTATCTGAGAGCACATATAAGCTTTAACAATACAGCATTCATTCATGTCTGTACTAAAGGCATTCATTTTATTATCTTTTTTTTATTTGAATTGAATTTTCAGTGATTTTGTCTAAAAAAGTAAATATAGTTAGTTCTTTTTTTAGAATGCACAATAAAAATCACATTAAAGTTAGGTGTGTGTATTTATTTGTATCATATATGTATGTTTATTCCATATGTATTTACCCCTGTGTTTGTATGTGTCTGTGTTACTGGGTCTGTGCCATGTGTGTTTGTGTGTTAACATTTCTTTATCCCTCTGTCTCTGTGTCAGTACTGTATGTGTGCTGTATGTGGGTTAGTGTTAGTCTGTGTTTCTGTGTGTGTATCGGTCTCTGTGTCAGGACTGTATGTGTGCTGTATGTGGGTTAGTGTTAGTCTGTGTTTCTGTGTGTGTATCGGTCTCTGTGTCAGGACAGATACACACACCGAAACAGACTAACCCAAACCCACATACACATACAGTCTGTGTGTCTGCACATTTTTATGCACGCATATGCTCTTCTGCGCCTTTTATTGAAAAGCAGTTGTCCTGTGGCGTGCTCTGGTGACTGAGAGAGCACGACTCGCATCAGTACCACACACTTCCTGTCCTTCCTTGTTATGGGATGAGACCCCCATTGTTTGCACACTGGAAGGGGCTTGCCCTTATTTCTTGCCTTTTGTCATTCCAGCTGATACCCGGCCGAGTGGGACGACGATTGGAACTGTCCAGGAACCACCGAATGGCAAGCTCCCAGGTGAACACCATTGTCGCTTTGCTCACCGTTCACGGCGAGCTATTTTCACGAAGCTGGCAGGGCGCTCTGCAACGGATTTATGCCGGCCGCCATTCCGTTAGAACTCGGCGATTGATGTGATTTCTAAAGTAATCTGGTTATTTCACTCTGTCTGTCTACAAAGGTAAAAAACTCACTTTGAAAGTGAATAAATCAACTGAAATGCAGCCAGTTGTCGATTTTTTTGGGGCCCTCGGTGCTTATTGCTGATAGTGTGTTGCTCCATACACAGTAGACTGAGTTTGATGCTACCTCTGGTGAAGTTCGCTAAATAGCAGATAATGAGCTGTGCCTGTAGCTGGAGGCCAATTGTGATGCAGTATGGGCATGTGTCTGTCATGCCCCTGAGAGCACAACCTGAGAGTGATAAATGGTCATATGTATCGGTAAGAACATTTCTGCTTAAACACTTAACAAACTCGGAGCTGCATGGCTCCAGTACTTAGGCTAGTCCACTGAAGCCTGTATTAGCTACTCCCCCTATTGGAGGAGGGTGGTAATATCATGTGATATATTAATGCCCCACCCCTAGTCCCCGGTGGCGTCTTTGCCAAGAACTCTCTGTGGAGGGGCTCCTACGAGTACCTGGGGAAGAAACAGCCTGCCATGCTGAGCATCACCGCCTTCGAGCCGTTTGGAAACCGCGTCAACGGGACGCTCATCCACCACAGCGGCTTGGAGCTGAAGCTGGCCGGTAAGCGGCCGGGCCTGGGGCCTGGGAAGGGGCCAAGAGAAAAGGGGGCGTGGATGGTATGTAACCCCTACCCCTTCTTCCTCATGCTTCTCTCCCAGGCATCTACAAAAAGGAGGAGTCTCACCTGCTGCTTCAGGTGTACCAGATTCGGGGGCCGGTCGAAATTTTCGTCAACAAGTTCAAGAGCGAGAACTGGGCACTGGACGGCCATGTAAGCCACCCCCAGACTGACCTGCAGGGCCATAGCTAGAAATTCTTTACCCCCCCCCCCCACACACACACACACTCAGACAGCTTTAAAATTTTACATCAAATTCTGTGTATTCCAGGGCTCCTGTAAAGTTCTACCCCCCGAATCTGCCAGGGTATCTATGCCCTGCCGGCATGACGTATTTTTAAATCCTTGGAAAATCCAGATTTGTTCAGGGTACCAGCCCATTTTCCTGGAAGCAATGAACGCTTCATATGATGAGAATTTAGGGATATTTGAATGATGTATAAGGAAACTATTAAGTGTGGTATAGTGTAATTAAGAGTCGAGTGGTGATCTCGAACGATGGAGCGTATCAGTGTGTCCCGATGTTAGCCCACGGCTAGCTTTGCCGTGACCTAGGAAGTTAGCACAGCTTAATCACCCTTGTGGGGCAGCGGCATCAGGCGGGGGGAATCGCGAGAGGCTGTTCCCCGGTCTCTCGCGTAGATGGAGATCCATGGGAAGGGCACCACGAGGGCTTTCATCCCAGGCCACATTACCGCCGATTGGCTGGCACCCCCTCGCCAAGTGCCAGCGGCTGATAGGAAAGCCCGGTGAAATTTCCTTTTAATTAAAATGTCAGTGGGATCAATGTCTGGCAATCAGTGGCAGGCGCCTCGTCCCAAATACACCGAGGCGAAGGAGCTAGAAGGTTGTAATTAAAATTCATGTGGGTGAGGAGACTTGCATGGGTGTGTGTGATGGAAAAGGTGCCTTCAGCGAGAGATCGGCATTTGTGTCCCACAGGTATCTTACATGGCCTCTACCAACTCCTTTGTGTATCAAGGCTTCGTCAGAGGAAAAGGATTTGGCCAGTTTGGACTTCAGAGACTTGGCAAGTATATCATGTAGCACACTGACTGTGCTCAGCCACTTGTTAACTGTATGTAATACAGTTTGTTTTGTTAGCAATTAGACTGAAAAATGCATTGATTTCTTTTGGCTTACTTCTTGTGTATTGTACTTACAGGGATCCGTCTCAGATTTAGTGTATAAATGTGCGTCCACGCTCGATTCTCTGTGCTTTGTCAGTGAGTGTCTGTGATTTCTCCAAAGACTATCTCCTCGTGCATCAAAGATTAGTGCATTTGTCACGCATGGACTGCAGAGTTTTTTGACCAAAGGCCTGATGGCTTTGCCTTTTTGTGGATGTAGATGAATGCATTTTTCCTCTGTTCCTTACAGCAAAGACTTACAGCAAAGACTCTTCTACACTTCAAATAGTAGCAGATCAGTAGCAGAGAAAGTCATGTTTGGAATCCTCGCTAAAGTGTATTAAATAAAAAAGCAATGCTATTTTCTGGTGCAGTACATGTTAAACACTATATAATGCATTCAAAGTTAACAATTGTTATGAAATATTCACATTTAATTAATATGAAGATATGTGTCCTGTGCTGCCTGAGACGTGGCTGGATGATAGGCGAGCTGATGACTGTAATCACTAACAAAAATAGACTAATAAGAATAAAAAGCTGTGCTTTGATTTGCGGTGATATGGAAAGGGTCTGGATCACTCACCGTGCCAATTAGGGCAGCAGAGGAATGTCGGTTGGAGGCTTTTGCTCGACGGTTAAGCCCCCAGGACAGGTAGCATATTTGCTTCGGTAAAATGACTAAAAGCACACCTTTAGATTAAAATGTCGGGTGAGAAAGTAAAAAAAAGAAAAGGTCAATATTAAAGACATATGGAGAGGAAAATGGGACGAAAGAAACAATTTAACTGTGAGATTTGTTTGTGGGAGTAGGGGATGCCAAGCAGGGAAGAATTTAGCCAATTCCCCCGCTGTGAAGTAGGGCCCTCCTTCCACATAATAGCAGATGCCTGGCCTGTCCTCGTCCAAACCTGGGACAGATTGTTCAAACACCGGATTTATTAATAAAGGAGGGGGCCACCGGCCGACCGTGCCTCTATCTCCTGCCATAATGAAGGCGGATAATTGGATTTGCTGTAATTCAGCTTTGACTTCATTTGAGATTGTTGGCATCGTGTACAAAGTAACTGCAGCTTCCTGTGTTTTATTATGCCTAAATTGAAAAATGCATGCAAAATTGCTTAGTTTCCTTAATGTCAATAATTTAAAATCATCCCTGGGATAATGGTATTAGAACCCCCCCCCACCCCAATAGGTAATGAATTGCTCCTATAGCTCCTTGTATTGCTGGTAGGCTTTATAAAATATACTAATGCAGTGTTTTTTTTTTTTAATCCTCTTTTTGTTGTTGTTTTTCAAAAACAAAATGCAAGCTTTGTAGTTGGGTGAAATGAGATCATCGTATCCGTCTAGCTCTCATTAGATTGGCTGATGACACCTGTTACTCAGTCTTTTAAAGGCTTGGAAGTCATCTTCAGTGCTGGCTGTCTGACCATGGTCTTTGGGAGGTGTAGGGTGCCCTAATTTTCAGCCTGCTTCTGCTTATTTTAGAGCAATGTTTTTTTTTTGGATTGTGCGTTACCTTACGGACTGTTCCAGCTGTGAATCGCGCGATAATTAAACGCATTTTCCAAAAGTGAGTATTCACTCTCAGCAGCCCATGGTGGCATTTCCGCTGATTCCAGTCCGTTCTCCCGCAGATACAGAGGCCCTGGACCCAAAAAGTAATAGCCCTGGCTACAACTTCGCCTCCAACAGCAGCTCTGTGGCCGCAGCTATATTAGTGCCTTTCATAGCCATGATCATCGCCGGATTTGCTCTGTACCTCTACAAACACAGGTGTGTCCGCCATACCTGGAGGTGCAGCTGTCACAGGTCTGGTACACATTTGACTGTCTCTCGCTCAGAGCAATGTGCTGTGGAATTCTGCCAGTCTTACAGCAGCTAAGTAAATAAAGTTATATTTGTAGTAAATAAATTGTGTATCATAACTGGTTGTTTGCCCCATGTCAACTGTTTGGGAGATTAATTCTTTATTGCCCTGCAAAACTCCCTCTTGTCTGTTAATAACCTCCATAGTTTAAGCGGTCAGGTTTAGGGTCAGCCTTATTTCATGGCAAACCCTTATTCAGGCTGCGAGCCGAGTAGCCAAAAAGCACATATCCCCTAGCCTGAACTGAGAAATCCGGGGAAGGCACAGGAAAAAGTGCTGCACGCCTCCCACAGGTCATCGCAACGCTTGGAAATTCCACTGTGGATCCTGTACATCAGGCTTGAACACAAAAAAAACTGTTTTCCTTGCTTTAGCGTCTTGGATGGGTTTGTGCTGAAAACCAACATATTAAACAAAGCAAATGTGTAATTATATATTATGTTTGAAGTAACATAAAAGCCTTGCGTGCAGTGTGACGGCTTGTGAATGTGCCGAGGACATTTCGAATGCAGTAATTAGTGTTTGTTTTTACTTTCCATTAAAAATCTTCTGCCCTGTTTACCGACGCCCAGGAGAAGACCCAAAGTCCCATTCAACGGCTACGCAGGCCACGAGAACACCAATGGGAGGGCCACCTTCGAGAACCCAATGTACGACCGCAACATACAGCCCACGGACATCATGGCCAACGAGACGGAGTTTACCGTCAGCACCGTGTGCACGGCGGTATAGCGGCCGCCTCCCTCCTCCCCCCCTGCCAGGGTGAGTAGCAGCTAGCGGTGATCAGTGACAGGGGGGTATAAAAAAGACCAGGCCAACCTTATCATTACCCAATCATGTGTTTTGAATCTGTGAGTGAGCACTCTGGGGGCCAGCCCACTTTTAGCTGGGGCCCCTGTATATGCCCCGATATGCTCAATGCTCATGCTCCTCCCAAAAGAAAGGGCTGTTTTTACTTTCATCCAATGAAGAGTGTCATTTCTAATCTTGCCCTATGCTCCTCAGAGCCCCAAGCATCCTTCCTTCACAGTTACGAGATTAAGCAAAAGTTACACGCGACATGGATGGAAGACACCTCAGTGCCTCCACATGCAAGCAGCAGTTTCATGTCCTTTCTCAGTTTCTATTGGCTGAGCCCTGTGCCTGTCTGATCTGGCTGACAGCTGTCCTCTGAGCCTAGGAATTCCTCACTGCTTAGCAGTCTGGTGACTGAGATCCTGAAACTGACTGTCTCGCTCTCCCCTTTGCCACAAAGTGCTGATTCAGGCCAGAAGAGATTGCTTCAATCCAGTTCCTTAACGAAATATAGCATTTCCTGTGGATCTACCGAAGGGTGCCGAAAATAAACCATAGACTGTGAACTTCCCAGAAAGTTTGGAGTAATTGGATTTTTCTGTATTCCAGGCGCTTCTCTCATTTTGATCTCCATCTGAACACCACCACTATCTTGTGTGCTAAAACAGACTCAAAATCACAGTATCTTTAACGGCCCTCAATAGTGAAGTTGAGGAAAGTTTCACTGGCTTGTGCTATTGACAGTTTTTTAAGAGACCGTTCTGTGATTCCTTCGCAGAACAGATACTGTACGTGTGTAGGAAGAAGGAGAGCTCTGGTGATGTCTTTTCATGGAATCTCCTTAGTTTTTAATCTTTGCTGGTCATCGCCGGGTTCAGTGGGTTACGCCTCCCACCCTATGATCAGGAGATTACCGGTTCGAGCCTCTGTGGGACAGTCGCTTCTGTGTTGAGCCCTTGCACAAGACCCTTAACCCTCTGAAATGCGCCACGGGTGCTGGGTATATGCCCTGTCCCTTCATTCAGACCCAAAGCTTCTCTCTCAACCATACGTGAGAGAGTATGAGGGTATCTATAAAAGTAGCATTCCAATATAATTATACTTGCACATGACTAGCATTTCAAACCGACATGTCACTGATGTTGTCTGTCTTCCTCATCAGGCTCCTGTTTGTTGCCACACTGTACCCAGAAGCGAAGACTGTCCTGTCACATCACACGTACTCATCGTAAAACCCCAAAACACTCTCAGAGTTCTGTGCTGCCCCCCTCACTGGAGTACCAGCCTCTCAACCCATTTCTCTAATCGGAGGAAGACCAACAAGATCGAACTGCAATCAGAAACGTGGAGACTTGTAAAAAAAAAAAAAAAGAGGAAGAAGAAAAGAAAAAAACTTAAACATTCTGAATCAGTCTCATCAAGGAATGGAAACAAACTCGCCAAAACAGAGAGTTTCTGTCTTCTACTGTTTTCAGTTGCTGGAGAAAAGGGCCTGCAGTTCATGGCACGGTGGTGGACGTGGTGAAGCGCTTTGCTATCAGGCAGTGAAAGCGAGGGATGCTTTCTGTGGGACAGTACCTGCCTACTCATGCACTCTCACCGCTGCAAGCAGTGGCCGTTTGGCTCTGCCCCGCAATCAGCTTGGAGGTGGTGGACGTGCCCTCCAGACGATGCATCCTTTGCTTTTCTTTTTTTTTTTTTTGTTCTGTGGTAGAAGCGGGTGTGCAGCTCTTTACGCTTGTAGCGACTCGGAGCGCCAGCACCCCGCAGTGCTCCACTGAAGATCTGGATATCCCACGTCACACAGAACAGTCCCGAGTAAATCCCGCTGCGGATCTGCAGCTTCACCCCCTGTTATATTCTGAAGGGTGGGCTTCTAGACGAGGGCCCCCACAGGTGTATGCCTGATATAGTGTGTGGAAATGTCACGGCCTGCAGTGTGTCACTGAGGAAGCGGTATTAAAGACTTGCTTTTTGTATGTCTGAATGTGTGAAAGAATGTATATTTGTTTGCGAGTGTTTGTATATTTAAAGTAAATCCCAGAACCAAATGCCCATCAGATTTGTGTTTCCTGTGCACATAAAGGGGACTATATATTCAGTAATCCCCCGGGAAGTGCAGAAAAATGCTTGAAATAAGATTCGCATGTCAACACAGAGGGCAGGAGGGATACCGCCCCGCTCAGATGGAAAAAGGTGTTTCTTTTTCATGAGGATCATGGATGACATGATGGAATTCAGATAGGATTTGTCTCAGGAGATAAAAAAGCAACTGAAGGCTACACACAAGTATCCCCAAGGCTTTGAAAATAGGTAAATAATCACCGAATTATGACAAAGGCAGAATGTACTTGTTTCGCTGCAATCTTGTGCTGCGTTTGCTCTGCCTTTTTGTATGTGGGGCACTGCAGTTTTTATCACGGCCAGAAGAGGTTGTGGTGCTGAATGTTCACTCTGCAATCAAAAGGCCTTCTGAGTGTTAAAACTGGCGTCTGGTTTTGGCTGAAAAGGAAAGGGGGGCTACTTCTGATTCATTCTGATTCAAGGTGCCTCCTCTGTTTTTATTGGACTCTTTGCTTGAAATCATGGGCAGATGTTGTCAGGATCGATGCTATGAGTTTTTTATAATGTATAATGTTGTTTCACACCCTGAGATGACCATTATCAGTCATGTTATGCGTGTTTTATCATAGTATTAGGAGTATGGACACAGGTGACTCCTATGCGAAGCAGAAAGGAAGTGATGTCGCATTTGAGGAAGTCCAGCATGAGCGATGTGAGGCGTTTCGTTTGCTCAGATAATTTGCCTGGCTGTCGACCCTTTCCCTGGAAACCGACGGCAAGGACACTTTGATGTCAGTTAGTGTTTCATCTAGGTTTCTGCAGAAGTAAATCGTGAAGCCTGACAGGAAGTCATATCACAAATTTCAAAGTTCGTGGGCCTTGCTGGCCGCTCACTAGTAGACACACTATACTGTGTTCATTTTTGTACCTTGATATTAAAAGAAAATACTGTACGTTGATATTTCATCAGGGCTGTTTAGTTTTGCTCAGCAAAAGTGAAATAGCAGTCTTGGGTTCCAATACAGAAATACGGGAAAATTGAGTGCAAAATAGATGACAGTGGACTAATTCAGTTTACTTTTTTGGAACTAGTTTTTTACAAATTCTGTACAAGGTGATGGGCAATCATTTACAGGCTCATTTTTTATGGTTTATTTTGCAAACGTTTTTAAGTTAAAACCTATGTAACTTTTCCCAAGTTTCTCCCGGCTTTATATGTGAAGATGGGCATAGCAGACACACATTAGGCATGCCACAGCACCATGCTATTGTACTGCTCACACATAGTCTAATGGGTGATTGTTCACCTGAAAGAAATTACCAAAAAAACAAATTAATATGTAAATGATTTCTGATCACTATTTTGGTTGGTTTTGGTTGTGCGTGACGCCCCTAACAGTTACCCAACGACACACTACAATCTGATGCCTTCTCTATCGGGAGCAGTCAAGTGTCTCTGCAAGGATTGAACAAAGGGGGTTTCTGAAACAAATGATTGTAGAGAAAGTTAGCCGTTTCACACAGCCACGGTAATTCCTTATAGCATTGTATTGCTTTTAAACGCCTTATCTCCGCTGTGTGAATTGAATGTCACCTGCTGCTTATTAGAATATCGGAATGGAAGGCGTATGAGGAAAGTAAAGATTATATTTCACAAAAGATATATAAGGCAAAGTAGTTGGAAGGTGCAATATAGCGACCAATCACCAGTCACTTTAAAATACATATGAAATATGGTGTTTGAAAAATCTGAGGTTGGTCAGTGTGGCTTAGTGGGCAGCATTATAGAGTTTGGGGTGGGGGGTGCCCTGCCTCCAGGTCTGTGTGTGTGGAATTTGCATGGCCGACATATTTATATACATATGCACACAAGCACACAACTTCATTCTGGAGCAGGAGAGGATTCTTAGCAAGAAGAAGGAACAATGATTTATAGTCAGAGTCACATGAGGGAGGGGCAGTGGGGGGACAGTGCTGTGGCATGCCCCCCCCCCCCCAACTTGTCCTGCGGTGCACTGATTCCTTCCCTCAGTTAATCTGCTATGACACGCCCCAACACATATTCCCCATACTTGTCTCAGATAAAATGGGCCATTACAATATTCAAAGAAACATTAACAGATAAAATACATTTAGCTAGACCAAGACCTAGACACAGCTGATTGAAATTATATGTAGTTTAATAATTACATATCATATATAGTAATACATAATCACCATTCTTTTCCGCCCACATCTCCTGGTGGGGTTATGGTTATTATCACATATACACCAAAAATCTATGAAGGAAGGTTTATATTAGAAAGACTGTCACAACCCAAGCTGAGTTGGAGCCCAGCTTTTACATGCATTCACATTCTCCTCAGGAAAACACGTTAATTGGATCATGCCTTCAAACAGGAAACCATGAACCCTATTGTTCCTATTTTGCCAAAGATAAAATGCAGACCCGATAAATGAAGGTGAGGTCAGACTAGGTTTGTCATATGTTTAGGCAGATCGGATTGTATTATTTTAAATTACCCCGAAAATGACCTGATTTAATGTAGGTGCTGTGTTGTTTATACCACATATATCCTGCGTCTCTCTGCACACTGCAGTTCACGGCAGCAAAGATTCGACGAGCCTTGCCTGTCCACATATGCATCTTTATAAATTTATGTGTTAGCAGAGTGCCTGGCTCTATCAGGAAGGATCTCCGAGAGTTATTAAGTCGTCCTTATAGCTTGTTCTGTCGTGACTGTCAGAATAAGTATGCTTAGGTATGGAGCTGTTTTCCCCTAGTTTGCCCTGTTTGTGGTCACGGTTACTTTGCATTACGGTCCAATTTAAATGTGCCTGCTCCCCTGCAGTTGTTGCACATTTCTACGATGTTGCGCATGGAATTTACATTTAAAAGGCATATCTGTTGAAAGGCCGCATTCTGTCGCCGGCAGCACGGACTGACCCCCCGCTCTCATGTAATTCGTGCTTGCTAATGTGCTCTTCCAAGAGGGAATAGTGTTTGTTTTGCCCCCACCTTTATATTCCAGGCTTTAATTGGGCATCTCGCCACCACACTGGATTTATTTTAATCGTCACAGCTACGTGCTGAAGCCTAGGCCCACAGGTATTCTGTGAGGTAGCAGGATGCCTCCAGGCGGGATCTCACGAGAGGCCCTGGGCCAGCTGGTCCCTGTTTGGCCCTATTTTCTTTTCCTTTAAACCTCTTGAGATGCTTCTCCAGCAGACCCCTATGCAGTCGATTCAGATACATGAAAACCATATACATTTAATTGTATCAATATATTTTCATTGTATATAACAAATTTTTAATATATATATATATATATATATATATAAAGGTAAATATATAAAATATATATTTCATATAATTGCAATTATATATATAAAAGCTATACTAAAAAGGTGAGAAGGACAGTTGGTATTCTGATATATTCATCCTTTTATTTACACATGAGGGTAATACCTGTTATGAGAGATGCACTGTGACAACTTACAGATTTTCAGAGGACGTGTAAAACACAAAATGGTATAATGAGAAGGTAATAGTGCTGAGGTCAGGGGTGGGGGCCAGTAAGCACTCTGCCATCGTTAGAAGGCAGAAGCATGATAGGACAAACATAATGTGATGTGTGTCATTGCTGTCTCCGTCGTGGTACATCGTGCTGCTCTCCAAAATGGGGTCGTGAAAAATGAGCGTTCGGGACGTGGTCTTAATTCACGTGGGAAGGGGGAGAGAGGGAGGCCGGCTGAGATGGGAGAATCGGACGAGAGGCAGACCTACAGAGACACCTAATGGGAGAACAAACAAACAAACGAAACCCTTTTTGTACAGAGATATATTTTTATGAAAATAAATTTGTATTATAAAAAAGAGAAAAAAAGACTGAGCGACCTGTACATTGTTTTTCATTATTGTAGTACAAAATGCTAGTGGGAAATAAAAACATAATTATATATATATCAGAGTGATATATATGTAATTCATATAAAAACCACGATTTTTTTGTAAATGTAATAAAGATTGTAAATAGAAGTTTACATACTTAGTGTACATATGTAATACCAACATGGCTTGTCTGCAATATATAAAATGTATTTTATCCGTCTGTATATGATGCTATGCATTGTGTTTAAGCTTATTTTACTTTCTTGAACTTGAAACCTATTTTAACGTTTTGTTTGTTTTTTTTTTGGAATAAAATGTTTTAAAAAGCATTTGGTTTTGTGTTCCATTATTTTTATATATATTTGCAATGATCTGCTTGACCATGAATCAGTGTCTGGGCATGCTGTATGTGAAGTGTAACTTTATCAAACGTAACTTACTAGTCTGAAAACATGTTAGTACTTGTTGTATTTACCAATTAACCCAGTCAGGTGGATGGATTATGATCTGGTTATCAGTTTACTTAAGAGGTAAGACTGTCCGAGTGTGCTCTCATCAGCATACAGGTTATTATTTTCGTTATTTTTTTCAGAGATGTTTTAAATGTTTGATGCGGCTCAAACTTGGCAGCAGCCTCTCATCCCTCACTGTGAAATCTTCATCGGGAGGTATATTTGGGGGGAAAGAGAACATCATTGACTGCACGTGATTTGACC
Source organism: Petrocephalus schoutedeni (assembly GCA_026780765.1). Taxonomy (NCBI): domain Eukaryota; kingdom Metazoa; phylum Chordata; class Actinopteri; order Osteoglossiformes; family Mormyridae; genus Petrocephalus; species Petrocephalus schoutedeni. The sequence continues at coordinate 13,340,759 of JAODKL010000047.1, forward strand.
TGTGTGCCAACTCTGCTTGTGAAGCTGGCAATTAAGCGATAAATGCATTTGTACCGACCTTTAAAGAGGAGCTAACTCCTTTTGTGGGTGTCTCTTCCAACTGGAGCTGGGTCAGTCCTGCTTTGTAGAGAAACAGGCCCATGAGAGCAGCAATTAAACAAAAAAAATACAATAAAAAGCAGCCTCTGTCACCTGCGAGTGATCACCAGCAATTAATCAGTCATTAGATACAAGCAGCAAGTTAAACATCAACATCTGGCAACCTGAAGATTAAACAAATATCCAGCAAGGAGCACGACAAAGCTCCTAAAGTCAAGCAAAAATAATGGATGTTATGCTGCCCAGATTGCTTCTAGGTGTGCATGTGGTAGCAATGGGTTGGCGCCCCATCCTGGGTTGTTGCCTTATGCCCGTACCTTATGGAATAGGCTCCGGACCCCCACAGTTCAAGCGGGGACAGAATATGGATGGATGGATGGATGGATATTCTGCCCAATCTATAATGCAGCGACTGCACTAATGTATAGGGAGAGGGCCTTGGCTATCTGCAGTTTTATGTGTATTGTTAAGTACAATGTACACTATGTAGGAAGCCAGAGGTGTGGATGCGAAGTTTGTGCAGCGGGAACACTAAATATAGAGAAGTGGTGAATGTCAAATAACATGGGGGTGGTAGCTGCCATCTGCAATGAGCTTGTGGGAAATGAATGCACAGAGCTGTTATTCTGAGCCGCCTTAACACTAAAATCACACTAAAATCGCTGCTCTATTCATTCATGTGCAAATCACCCCAGATATAGATTAAGAATGAGGCCTATGGATGATAACTAGGCTGATGTCACTGATGCATTGTTCCAGGTCTTTATCAGGCTCGTTTAGTCGCTGTGCAAATCACCCGGAAACCGCACTTGGCGCCAGGCTTCGCGGTGATGTCAGATTGAGCCCGTCATTTTTGGAGGCTCTCTCATGTACTGATTATTCACGGCAGCACCTGTCAAGTCTAACGAAGGCACTGGACGGGTGCATTTTCTCTGGCTGGTAAAAGAGCGGTCCCTTCTTTAATCACTTTTTCATTTCACAGCACTAGCCATTACAACCAAATCTTACTCACAAAAAAATGCCAGATAGTTCATGTGTCCCGAATTTATTTGCACCATCTAATGCTGCGACATGCATGCACCCATCATGGATCCCCGCTTGTAATGTGCAGGGTCAGAGAGCCGATCCCAAGTACAACAGGCGCTAGGCATGGAATGCCCCAGGACAGGGTGTGCTCACCATTCATACCGACAGAATCTGATGACTCGATTTTGGGGGAAAACCAGAGAACCCGGGGGCCCGTATCACAAAGCTGGATTTCTTGCTTAGCCAAATAACTTGTCGGATTTAAGGTACCCCGGTGTAAAAGGACCATATGCAAGGGGGAGAATATGCAAGCAGTACTAACCACCAGACTACTTTGGCAGAATCCTGGGTTAGACCGCCCAGTAGTTGACATAGGCGATCGTCTAGAGCAACATTTGACTGAGGCATGCAAAAGAGTGACTAAAATAACTCTAGCTGCATACTGTGACATTAGTTATTTACACTAGTTTTAGTATTTCACTACTTTTCTTGTGAAACAGATGTGAGCTAGCTAGTTAGCAGCCAGATAGCCTGTACTACTGGGGCTGAGCAGAATCTCACTTCGGGCGCCAGAAGACCCAGGGTCAGCGACGGCAGCCCCAACATCCATCCATCCATCCATTTTCCAACCCGCTTATCCTGTTCAGGGTCGCGGGGGGTCCGGAGCCTATCCCGGA
>JAODKL010000047.1:13343318-13371000 GCA_026780765.1 Petrocephalus schoutedeni
AGGAAACCCCACAACGGCACGGGGAGAACATGCAAACTCCACACACATGGAACTGGGCCGGATTCGAACACCCGGTCTCAGAGGTGTGAGGCGACAGTGCTACCCACTGCACCACCGTGCCGCCCCTCAGCCCCAACATTTTTGAGTATTTTGTCTTTTTTCTTGCGTGTGTTTTCTGTGCTCTGATTTGCCATACATCTGCAATGCATTGCACAGTGAAAGTGCAGCGATATCATTAGTGGTTTACGGCAATAAACGCCACCTTGAAATCTGTGTGAAGAGTAAGAACAGGGTTAATTGTGGCAAATGGTGGGAGCGTGTGTGTGGCTCATCTGCTAGATGACTGATCTGCCACGAGACACTTAACGGCATCAGCATTTGTCTGCTTCACTCGGAGAGGCTGAATATGACGACAGAGATTAACATGTCTGATTAGCTCTGCTTGCCATTTACCCAGTGCAAATTAAGCAGAATGTCGCTAAGTGACTCTTCAACAGGTTTTTATGATTAAAGTAGCTAAATAAGTGAATTTGGTCCTAGTGATGTTGTTGTGTCCTTCGGAGAGGCAGTAAATGTGAACATCCAGCAATAAAAATGGGCTATATATATATATATATATATATATATATATATATATATATAATATTACATAAATGACCTGTAATTCTGGCTATTTGCATTACTTATTAAAGGAAATAGTTTGCATGTGTGAGTGCCCCGCTGTTTCTGCCTTTTCCAGCTTTTATGGGTTACTGTTCATCCCTGTGAGGACAGCATGGAGAACAGTGAAACCGCAAGAGAGGTGACATTAGCAAAACAAGCTGAAAAATGGTGTTGGGGGGTGGGGGTGGGCATGCAAGCTGATTGGTCCGTCTGAGTCTGCATTGCTGCCCTTTAACTTGCAATTTTCAGCCCTGAGATGATTAGAATCTTTGGCCTGGGATACCTCATCAAATCCAACGTCTCGCTTACACTTTCGTCAGGTGAATTAACGGCAGCTGAAACCTAGGCAGAGCTGTCCGGGTAATCAGCCCTGATTCTGAGCACACCAGACGCCCCCGTTCAAGCCTCTCACCAGCCAAATGTTTATGCCGCTCTGACCCAGATTTCTGCTCCAGCTACACTCTGTATTTCTCTTGTTCTATTTTTTTTTGCATTGCACTGTTACACAGAAGTCCTTTTTTTCTTGTCTTTTTTCTGTGTTCCCAGATTGTCATGTGACTCCCTCAGGAACCTTGGGAGTCTTCCTGAAGTATGCAGGCTTCCCATTTATTTTTTGCAAAAAGGATGTCCTTCCAAATATTTAATTAATTCAGTTACATCACAATTATATGTCTAATTTTTACCATGTCGTGAAATTATGCGCATTATGGCCTATTTTTTCTGTCTCCAGGCCACCTGTACCATATAATAATACAGTTCTATGAAATGTGACTAAAATTTAACCTAAAATAACCTTCTATCATTGGATGTTGGTCAAAAGAGTGGAGTAGCCACAGGGTAAAATGTTCAACTGGACTTTGAGGACTGCGCATTGAAGGTTCTAATCTAAGCATCCATTGAATGACCAGCCAATACTGCTCCATTCTTACTGCCACATAGGTGGCGGTGATGATTTTAAATCCACAGAAAAGACAGATTGTGCCTTATAAAAGTGTTTGAGAGGATCTTTGTTGTGCTGGAGCCACAGACTCTCCAAAATGCCCCAGCATGCTGTCCTCCTTAATGATTCAGCTCACCAATAAATTAGGTCAGCACTTTTAAAGGAGCACTTCCAAAGTAACAGATAACTTTTGCAATGTCACACAAAAGTACCAGAAGCATCTTGACCCCTCTACTGGTCTCTCTGCCTTGGGAGAGAACACAATGTAAAACCTTCTTCTTTCCTGTCTCTTCGCCTCTCTCGGCCTCACACTCTCATTGCTGTCCGTTAACTAACCTTCAGCTTCAATTCCTCCCAGATGGTCGGTATTGTCCCATTGAAAATGGTATAAAGGCAGCAAACCGACTGCTTGCAAAACAAAATTTTGTAGTTTCAATAGATGAGCTTCTCTCAGACAAGAACAGGATTATTACTGCAAATTACTGCTCTGCTGCCCAGCTGTCGATAGGGGACGTGGTGACCTAGTATTTGGTGAGGTTAAAACCTTTCCAGATTGATTCATTGACCACTTTCGCAAAGGGGCTGACAAATGCTTTGCAGGTTCACTTGGTCCCAGCGTCAATTAATCACAAAACATTGAGTGGCTTGATCTGAGTCGTCACCAGAGCAAGAACTCCATTGGCCCCCATTTAGCCGGCTGGAGTCAAGGTTACTCACTGAATCACATGAGGATGCTGCTCATTGTTAGGCTGCATGGGGTACTTGATAACAAAATGATAATTGCCAGGGTTAGTGGATTTTCCAGCGCTTGGTACGTGCTGCCGCAGCTTTGCGGCGGTTGCCCGGCTTTGCTGTCACACAGGCACCGCGTTTCGGGAGCTGCTCCGCCTGAGGGTGATCTCGGCACTCGGCTCAGTTCCGACAGGGCTGCTTCTTCGCTCCATTCCAAACTGCTGCCTTAATTGATCAAATTAGTACTTAAAACGTGAGCGTTATTTAAGCTGAGGCAGGTAGAAACATAGCGAAACTGTAATCGGCGCAACTTGTGTGAAGCTAATAAATAATTATGCCAGAGTAATAATGAGGATTTCCCCACAGGTGTTCAGCTAGGTGAGCTGGTGTCTCTTTCAGCGTGTCCTGAAAGATTGTCCCCTGCATTGTGCCTTCCCGGGACAGGCCCCAGGTGCTACCAGGACCCTGCAATGGATAAGAAGCAAGGAAAACTGATGGATAATGAGAAATGGAAAGGTGAAAACATTCTGATTCATGTTTCCTTTGTTTTCAAAAGGTGGATTCAAACAGGTAGATTTTTATTTACAGTACCAGTCAAAAGTCTGGAAACACCTACTTAAAAACATTTGTTTTTCAACCATGTAACAACCCAAAGCACACCTCGAGGCTATGTAACTGCTGTATCATCTTCTGAACAAGTAGAGAGATGGAGAGCTGTGACAGATGACCTGGGCATCACAAACCTCGACCAAAACCCAATAGAGGTTTAGTGGTTTGGGGTTTGTTGGGTTGAAGAGTAAGAGCATGGTAGTAAGAGCATTTGCCCAGAACTTGTGGAAACTCCTTCAGTACTGTAGGAGAAGCATTCCAGGTGGCTACATCTGGAAGCTGGTAGAAAGAATGCCAAGAGTCTGCAATGCAAAGCAAAAGGAGGCCATTTTGAAGAGTCTAAGATCTGAGAAATTTTGAGACTTTGAACACTTCTCTTCGTTGTGATACTTGACATGAATGATTTCATTGCCTCGAGGCCATTTACTGTAAGGTGAATAACAGCTAAAATAGAGATAAATGCATTAGAAGTAGGTGTGTCCAGACTTTTGACTGGTACTATACATGTCCAAAATATTTTACCAACCACTTCCATCAACCCCCCCCCCCACCCCCGAGATATGACCCCACCAGTTTTCATTTGAAAGACACTCCCATTCCAACCTGCTAGGCCACCGTTATATTTCTCTATCATTTTAATTTTTTGTTTCCACATCTGAAAGCTTAGTTAATCATCTCAAATTAATGAATTAGGGAGGGAATTATCAGCATGGGGGGGGTGGGCAGAGGGCCCAGGCAGATGTGTAACCAGTTTGTGTCTCACTAACAGTATAGCCCTGTGGGTGCAGATGGACCCCCAGTCAGTGATAATTAAACCCCCTCCCCCCGATTTAAACAATTACTGCGCCGTCCATGCAGGTGTTTGAGAAATGGGGGGTGTCAGCCAAGTGCACGCGCTCCACCAAGAAATAAGTATTCCAGTGAAATGATCCTTTATCTGCTGCTTGCAGTTAATACAATTATGGCTACATTGGAATGCTCCTTTTCAGTTCAATTCAGTTTATTTTCATATACTGTCTTTCACAACGGGCGCTAAGGTGCTTTACATGGGTGTCATTAAGCGAGAGTAATACAAAGCAGGGATAAGAAAAGACAGAGAAATAAATAAGGAAAGGTAGATGAGAACAAAGGAGAGGAATCAAAAACTCCCAAGTAGGGAGAAGAGAAAAAAAAAAGCTCTGGGGGTCCAAGGTAACCTGGCTGCCCAGCCCCCCCCTAAAGGCTAAAAGCAAGGTGAAAACTGTGGTGGAAGGCAAAGCCAAAGTCCATCGATGAGTCAATTCTCCACGCCTGCCTTGTGTAGGCTGGCAGATTGAAGGCTGCACTCACAATGTTGCAGGTCGTAAGTCACATTCACGATGTCACTACTACATGGGACTGAACCAGGACTCAGATGGGGCCCACCCCGGGCACCATCCTGACATGTGGGAAGGCAGGGAGCATGGATGGTCAGGACATGCATTAACACACTAATGGACAGGTATAGTGGGTAATGGCATGTACAGCAACACCAGCAGATATAGTTATGGTGTGTGGTTGCGGGTAAGGTGAACTGAAGTAACACGTCTTCAGTCGAGATTTAAAGACTGAGAGCGATTTGGCAATCTGAACATAGGCTGGCAAAAAATTCCACAATATAGGGGCCCTGTAGCAGGATGCTTTATCGCCAACTGTTACTTTATTTATATGTGGAACGACAAGGAAACCTGCATTCTGTGATCTGAGTGGACCATGTGGCTTGTAAATTTGAAGTTATTCTGTCAGGTAGGCAGCTGCTAGGCCTATAAGTGCCTAATATGCAAGCAGGAGAACTTTTAAGTCAATCCTGAAGCTACAGTAACAGGAAGCCAGCGCAGGGAACTGAGTGCAGGGGTTATGCGTTTCAGTTTCTTGCTGTGTTGAATAGTAAGGAATCGTTGTAGTAGTGAGTAGGAAGCATACCTTTTGTACTGCATCCACGTGCAATTTGAATGAGAGGCTTGTGTCTAAGGTGATGTTAAGGTTACAGGCTGAGCTGCTGAGGGATAAGTTCAGCCCTTCAGAGCTCTTTTCTCATATCCAGTCTCGTTTCCCCGTGAGACGGACACACAAAAACAGGTGAGAGCAAAGCTCCAGGTTCGAGCTCAGGGTCAGGCTGTTTTTTTCCGGCTATCCGGTGCCCCTGCAGCATTTAGGGGGGTTGAGGCCCTCGCTCAAGTGCCCAGTGGGGATGTGGCTATTCTGCCGAGGCTCAAACTAGCAGCCTTTCCATCACAGGCCTAACCGGAGAGCCGAAGGCTGCTCCTGCTCCTGTGAGCAGGCGTGCTGCCTACCCGTCCAGCGACACTGGGATCACTGTTTGTTTCATCTCTCCCTTCTTCTCATGTGTGTGTCTTTCTGTTCTGCTTCACTTCCCCTGGACCCCAGAGTTTCTAATTGCAGCTCGTTCATTCGATTCCCAGTTCAGTCATGAAGCTTTTTTTTGTTTGCCTAATCAGGTTTGCATTCCCTCTATTTCCATGAAAAGAGAAAAATCTCATGCTCCTAGTAGGTTTGCATAGATCGCATTTGGGGACCAAAATGTCCCCAAAGTGTGGTAAAACCTGAGACATCCTTACTTTTTTGGACATTTTTCAGATCCCCATTAGGATAACCTCAATTTTATAAAAATCTGTTGGTTACTTATGGTTATGGTTAAGGCTGTGTTGTCGTGAGTGGGATTAGGGTTTTTCCCATATAAATGAAAGGAGGGTGCCTGTTTACATAGGTATGCGGGTCTGTGTGTGTGTATGTGTGTGTGTGTGTGTGTGTGTGTGTGTGAGACGTACCTGGACACTTTAAACCACCCCCCCCACAGTCCTGACCTGGAAAAAATTTGAGAAGAAGGATGGATGGATGATGGTTTAGAAGGATGTATGTATTCAAAATTATTAGTCATGACTTGTAAAGAATGGATGGAAAGTCCAGAATCTGATAGCGGCACAATACTTTCAAGGTGGAACAGAAAAGCACTGTGCTTAGTCCTGTCCTTCACCACATGTGACACCTTGTATCTCTGCAGCTGCCCGCAGGGCCTTTTGGTCTGTTTCTGTGGCTCCTTAGCCTGTTGATGATAAGCCATGAGATCATTGCTGACAATCATTTTCTGGCTATTTCACTCCATTTGTCTTTCCTGGGCATTTTTTGTGATGCTATTGTGATGATATGGACTCGGTCAGTCCTCGCCTTCTCCCCATTTCATATCATCACCACTATTATTTTAACAGAGGCCCCTGCGGTACCCTGCTTAGTCTCTAACTATTGTTAGGTGGTGCACAAAGATTACACTGACCTGTGTAATATATCCCGAAGGCCTTGAGGCTGGTACACCACTTTTAAAAGAGGATCATTTTCTCTCTTTAGACCAGTTATTGTTTTTTTTTTTGGATATAATTAGACAGAGATGGACTTAGTCTCACCCAAAATGAACAGAAGTTCCTTTGTCAACAGCAGAAATGTCATTTACAGGGTTTTAAAGGGTTTTTTCACTCTTTATAAATAGTAATTATCCTAACCCGAATCTCGAAAATGATTCTAAAATAAATTCACGGGTGAGTTCACGGTCGAGTTCTGTGTCAGTCCAGTTCCATTGCATTCCCAACACTCCGATTTTGGTTGCTGAAAATTCCTTTATTAGACCATGATCCGAGTGTTAGTCTTACTGTGTAGCCTACTTACCCATATAAATTATATTCACCTCTTCTTCAGTCCACCTCCTTGACACGTGCGTGGATTCATGCAAATTTGTTTCAAGACTTCTTCTTATGACACATGCTATTATCTAAATGAAACAGTACCAGCATATTGTCTTCCTAAAAGTAATACAATTCAATCTCAAACTGCTGACATAATGCCACAAACTTGTGCAGCTTTTAATGTCTCTTCTTCAGACATCCACATGCCCGTTAATGTGCTCTGTGCTATTTAGCTGTTTGCATAACGGGCCTCGCACCTTAAATGGCATGCTTTTGAATGTTCACTGTGTCTGTGAAAGGAGGACAGCGTATCAGGAGAAGGACAGACTGATAAAGTGCATTGGATTCACCTTATCGCCACAGAGAGTGTCGGCTGGATCCCGGCCAGCTGCACAGCACACTCGCAGAGAGAGGGCCCGGAGAGAGGGCTTCGGAAGCAGGGCCTGATAAAGCCGTCCAGGGCTGGGAGAGAGGCGTGGCCTTTTCCGACCAATGAGAGAGCGCCAAGCTGTGACAATGATTGCAACACCACATGCACTGCCAGAAACGACTCTGCGTTATTATTAAAAGAAAGTCGTTCGCCTCTATGAATGTATATTATATGCGACTGAAACAATACTAAGAAGGTATGCCGATATCGATTTGGAGCATTTCTGAATTGACAATTAACATTTTCAATTAAGCCATTATGCCATTATGTCACTTCTGCACAGCGGAACATAATTTCTCATTGCTTCATACAAATTTCCAAAATGTTTCAGTACATATATGTAAATAGTTTTGTACAATCGTCGTCATTTGGCACAATTTTCAGTTGATTTAGTCTTCTGGGTCAAAATAGATGATGTAGTTTCCCACTGTGAAAATTTTACACCCAAAGCTATATATATATATATATGTATGTGATCATCGTGTTAACCGCCCCATGCAAAGCAGTTAACAAAGCTATGAAAATGTTTTAAAAATATATTCCCAGTTGAAACTGTTGCAGCATGACTGTGTCCCAGTGCACAAAGCAAGGTCCATAAAGACATGGTCGGGTGAGTTTGGTGTGGAAGAAGTTGACTGGCCTGCACAGAACCCTGACCTCAACCCTATGAAACACCTGTGGGATTAACGAGAAGGGTTTGTGAGCCAGGCCTTCATGTCCAACATCAGTGCCTGATATCACAAATGCTCTTCTGGATGAATGGGCCAAAATTCCCACATAAACACTCCAACACTCTTACGGAATGCCCTCCCAGAGGAGTGGCAGCTGTTATAGCTGCAAAGGGGGGACCAGCTACATACTGATGCCTATGGATTTAGAATGGGATGTCAGAAAAGTTCCTATGGGTGTGAGTGGCCATGTGTCCCAAGACTTTTGTCTGTATATTGTATGTGCATGCAATCTTTCATATTGATGTCGGATCATTCAAACATAGGCCAATATGTGATGTTATTGAATAACTGGAGGAAGGATGTACAGAAGGCACCATTTTTGTACACATTTAGTTCTTACATGGCCGAGTGACCATTTCCACCTTCAGGATAGGTGGGTTTCTAAGGAAAACACTCTTCCCCTAAATGACAACTTCAATAAACATTTCAGAAATAATGAAATTTGACTTTAAAATGAGTGTCCAGTGCTTTCCAAACAATTCCTCTAAATTACGCCTTGTGCATTATTTGGAGGCATATGTTTATTTTTCAAGTATTAAAAAGTATTATTTTCTTGTCAGTACTTTCTGTGGTTATAACTACATTATAATCTATATTTTTATCTCTTTTAAAGATACATGCATTTTCAGTTTACGTGCCAACTACACACGCTTGTCAGATAGTATATCTGTAACAAAGAGTTTTCTGGCATTTCAGAGTCGTGTAATGAATCTGTCTTTATATTCCATATGATAATAACAACTGGGAAGCATTATCTAGAAGATGAGGTACATATTCCATGTAATGTGAATTTACAAATTCACTCACTCACATTGTCACAGATGAAGGACAATACAGTTACCAGTCCACTCGTAATTTGCACTGTAGAAATGACATTCTGATTGTCCAGCTAGAAATTTTTCTGAAACATAAACTAGCAACTTCACTGGATTTCTAAGTATTAAAAAAACAGAATCACTCAAACGCCATTTTCACACATTATTCAGGCAACCAAAATGTGCCAGTCAGTAATGTAGTGTTAATGCACTCATTATCAATGAGATACGACCTCTCTTTCAGTTTTGAGATTTAATTCTTTAATACCATCTTTCAAAAGAGTGAAGGAAATATACATTTTCAATATCTTTGGAATTTGTAATTTTTTTCTGCCAAGGTTAAATTGATCTATATCAGATTAGAATTAATTCTGCCTTCTACTCAAATCTGCATTCAAACAGTGATGGTTGAGTATTGAGAATCAAGCATGCAGCCGTGAGCCTGGTCTGTCAGTTTTACTCTCTTTACTTACATGAGTTTATGTTCACTACATGCCTGACACCATGTTAAATTCCTCAGAAATCGTGAGTGATTTTCAGCTTTGAAAGCGCAGAGAAAATATTTTGTTTGGTAATAACCCAGGAAAATTTATTCAGCAAAGCTTAGTATTGCTTTTAATCAATTAAAAATAATACAGTACTGAATGTTACGAATGTTACTAAAATCCTTTGTTTCTTTTACATTGCTCCTGCATATGCGTCACTAATAGTGCCACCAAACGTCTTTGTGATTTACTGACTGAATTACGCCGTAATGACTCCATCGTTTGCAGTTTTATACAATTCTGTTGTCCTTGGAATTGAGCCTTGCTGGTGAAAATTATGCTCTAATTAAAGGACTCTCTCCGGAGTAGGGTGGAAAAAATGAAGGTAACGATCTCTTTTTTCCTTTTGGTTATCAGAAAAAAAAATACATTTATTATGTCCTAGCATGTGTTAAACTCCCACCCATCTGCCATGCAATAAAACTGAGCTGTTAATGAATACCACTGGGTCATGGACAAGAATAAAACTGGGGAAATTAAAGCAGTGAGCACTGAATGTTCATGTGAACCCTAAGAAGGTGGTGCTGTGGTCAGCCAGCAGGGGGTGTTCTTCCTTCCAGGCAAAAAAAAAAAAAACAAAACAATGGTCAGTGAAGGGTTGGACACATGCTGGGGAGCATTTTTATGTAGCCATGTTTCAGACCTTCGCGTGAGGCATTAAAGCTCGACGCTCACTGTGTTATTAGTAAGTATCAGCAAGCAGAATAACAATGATTTGCAGACCAGATTGCTGCTTTACAGTCACACACTCTGCTCAGGAACACATCACTTGGACTCTCTTAAAACTTTTGACCTTTTAACTATTGCATTACTGTAGAAAGTGCCCATGATCCCACAGGCTGGACATTTTCCCCCGCGGCCATCTAATAATCCCCCCCTTTAATTACCAGGAGAAGCCTTTTATGGCCACAAACGAGGTGAGATGTTCAGTGTGCGGAGAAAGCTTTCAGCCTTACCATGAGCAGAGAGGCTCGCTGAAGATCAATAAGGTCCCTTTTATTAAAAAGTTATTTGGGTTCTATATTTTAAAAAAGCTGTGCGGCAAGGAAGTTAACACCTCAATAAAAGATGGACAAAATTGTCCTCGTTAGACAACAGCAGGCACAAGCCGTGTGTATGTTGGACTGGACTGTACCCCTCCAGTCCCCCCTTCCAGAAATACAAAATCCCACAGCTGGATGTCTGTGAAGATGTACCTCATGAAGACCATGGACGAGCCTTTGAATAGCTGATGGCTATTTAGCATACAAGCAGGCAACTCCCGAGTGGAGGTGGCAGTGTGTAGTGGCGCTCTGGGAGAGCACTGTTATGGACGCATTCTCACGGACAGGGGGCTGGAACATCGCCCTCACAGGTCCCAGCATGCAACAGTAGAAAAGCGTTAATGAGCCTCTGCATTCTCGTGTATTCATTGTATTGCACTTATTTAACATTAAACATTTATCTAACCTCTAAAATATGGAAGTTAGAGAAATCCAGTGGTACAGGCAGACAGCAAGACTACCTGGATCCAGGGAAGACCAGCCATTGCTGCATTTTAGCATACATATAATTTCATAGTTCACAAGAATGGAAAAACTCCGGATAAGACCAGCAAACTTTGAGGTGACCAAGCACTTACTGCCACACTACAGTATGTGCTGTAACCGTAATTATGCTGTTCTGATTTCTGTACATGCGAGTAATGTATAATTTTCCCCAGTGCTTTTGCTTTACACATCAGTCTCGCAGTTCGCAGATGCATTGGCTTAAAAGCCTCCCCTCACTTAATGCTTCTGCCTTGATTCTCGAAGGAACATTGTGAGCATGTCACTCAATCGTGGTTGAAAGGTGAACGAGAAAATCGCCCATCCTCAGGACGCTGGGGGATTCAACCGGAGGGCTGCATCTCCGCAGACAGCGGCGGCATTTGTATGCGCGTGGCGTGGCGTGTGGGAGTTACGCCTGCCCTGTCTGCCACTCTCGGCTGGCTGGACTCCGAGCCTTGGCACAAAAACATCACTTCTGCTGCATTATTAACCTTTTCTCTTTCTGCAGCCTGCCAGACTCACCTGCTTTGATTGAAAGGCCTCAGTCACTCTCTGGTTTAATGGAGGCCACTCGTGGTGCTAATACTCTGCGATAGTGTGGCACTTGGTTCTATGCTCATGGATGTGTGAACCACTGCTTCGACAGCAGCCTTCATTATCATTACAGGCTTCTGTTTTCTGATGGTTTATGTTGAGTGCCAGTTTCTGCTGTGATTCCCGGTGTGCCTCCTCGGAAGTGGGGGGTCTTGGCTGCCCCAGAAGTTGCCCGAGGGCCGTGTTCCCCTGGAGAAGGTAGTACTGATCTCAGTCCTAGTGGGCTTCTCCCATTCCCGCACTGCTCAGACAGGTGTGGCGGTTTCTACAAGCCTGCCGATTCCTGTATGTGACAGCTGGCGGACTCTGACTGTCCTTTTCCAAAGAAAAATACGGTTGACTATCTGCCATATCTCAGGTGTGCCTATGGCCATGAGCTGCCTCAAAGGCCAATCTGCTATGACTGTGGGGCTCAGATGGGCAAAAGCAGTGGAATAAATGGAAAACAGCCCCTCGTTGTTGTCATATTTAAGTTCAGCATGTGCGTTTATGTGGTCTGTGCTGAATCCCAGCTCGCCTGGAGGTTTGCTAAGTCCCTTCCTCCTAATGGACTGGTCGGTACTGTATCTGGGGTATGTTCCAGGCAGCGTTGCCTGGGAGTAGAAGCTGGATACATATCCCTGTGTATGAGTTTCCCTAACTGCCTTCCTAGAGTAAGCCCAGGTGTTCCTGATTACTATTATAATTTTTGCCTATTTATATAGCAGCTTTTTGCTGGAACATTTCAGGTGCTCAAAGGTAGAACACCAGAACATCTCCTGTGATTTGAATATGTCTGGTGTCTCAATTATCCATATTGGGCTGACCTGCCTTTGGGTTTTGTTTGGTTGGTTTATAACGTAATTACCTGCCTCCCATATGACAGGATTTAGGTCACTTTCCTTTCAGCCTGATCACTGTGAGCCAGGGAGAGGCACAGGAACAGTGCAGGGCTGGGCCTGGGTAAGCCTTTGAGTTTCCATGGTGATCCATCACCAGCGCCATTCTCAGTAACACCTCACTTAATTAAACTCAGCTGGCCTTGATTGGACTAATTGCCTTGTAAGGCTTTTATGTGAGGCCACTCGGGTGGGGTCTGGGATATTGTGAATGTGTGAATGTTGTGGACAGGGATTATTTGAAACGTGTGCCAGGGATGGATTGGCTTTTCTGTGGCTCTCTCCTTCATTAGCTGCCTATGCAGCCTTTTAATATCTGGATGGCTTTTTCTTTATGGAGTTGGTTTACAAAAACTTCTGGTCTGGGAATGGAGATGGAGGAGCCATGTTTTTCTTAGGTTGCTAGGCCTAAACTGGAGGTGTGTGACTGTTTCAGACATGCGCGATAAGCACACACCTATCTTGTGACAGAATTACTCAGGATTGTGATTCATGAGTGTTGAGTGGTTTAGACAACATGGCTTATTTTATTATGCTAAATGTGTTAAGAGCCACAATGGTATGTATCTTGTTTAGTCTAATCCCCATGGTAGATAACATCTTTCCCACGCTGCCAACATGTCCATTAGTAGGTGTGAGAGGGGGTTCACTTGGCCCCTGAAAAATGAGTGAGGTACATATGCTGAGATCCTGTGAATGTTAAATAAACTTGCATAAACCATTCCTCTCTGCTGTGTGTGTGTGACAGGAGTATCATAAAAATGCATTAATTAATAGAAGTGGGTTCTCTCGCTACAGGCTAGGCCCAAGACCCAGAAGGGCATGGGTTCAAATCTAGGGGCTGAGACTGATGTCACTGTTGAGTAAGACCCTTAAGCCCAATCGTCCCTGGGGGCAGGGCACTGGCTGACCCAAACTTGCTCTCCTGTATATATGTCTGTGTAACTTTCGAGGAGCAAGATGGAATAGGTGAAAGCTACCCAATTTCCCCACAGGGATGAATAAAACATTGCTGTAATTAATTCCGTATTTTCTCTACCAGTGGTGTGAAATCCTACCAATGGAAACCCAAAGCCCACATTTCCAGGGAATACATTGGAAATGATACATGCCAAGGTATTCACCTTGAGGTGCTCGAGACATACAGTAACAAGCACTATGAGTTTATTTGCATTATTTGATTGGCTGCCATGGCATTAAAGAGGGCATCATTAGAGTACCAATGGCATTTTAGTATGGCAGTATAAGTGTGTGTCCTTTTTCTGAAGAGCGATGGTATGTTCCTCACTGGCATTGCCTTCTGCCAGAATCTATCAGGATGCAATGTAGCCCAATGCTGCAAGCCTGCAACCCGGGGCTACCCAGAGCAGGGGAACGGCTGCAGGGAGGGTGCTTGCCAACCATTAGAGAAGCTGGAGTTATGTGACTCAACATGTTGGGTTCGCCATGCCGCCAGGCAAGCTCTTCAGCTCCCCGTTACTCCCCAAGCCCCGTGGAGCAGCTGAAACTTGTCGTCTTTACCGTTGTTTTGTGTTGCTGTTGTCTGGCAGAAAGCATATTTACAAGGACTGTTGCGTGTCTCATTTCATTTGAGTGCAGGACGATCACAGGCCCAGCACTGCAGTATGTCACCGATGAGCTGGAGATAAGTCTTCTACCTCGAGAAAGCAAACTCTCGCCACAGCCTTTTCTGTAGATTCTTGTGCCGCTATAATGCATAATTAATGACTTTATCACCTAAATGTCAACAAGATACACAATGATTTGCAGTTTAGGGAACAAAATACTTTGTATTAAAACCAGATAAACTGCTATTCCAAAACATTAGCAACTTCCACGTAACTCATTTGAATATGCATTTATATTAAAATGAGTAAACACAATGGAATGAAGAAAATGGTGTATTCATGACAAATCTATAAGAAATCTAATAATCAAGTAGTAAATCACTGTATTTTTGAAAGTAATTGAAATCTATACGCCTTCCATACAACACCATTACATTTACTTCCAGGAAATAAAGAGTACATTATTACTTAGGACTCAAAAGAATAATTTATCTCCTATCCAGAGGGGTAGGGGTGGAATTGATGATAATGATGATTTTGTTTATTTAATCACAGACTTAAGGTCAAGGTAATCATGCTATGAGAAGCATGAGGCTTAAGTCTGGGAATGAAGGTTAGAGAGAAGGCGTGGTCACTCGGCGGACTCACCGAGACACGACCGCAGCAAGAGAGAGACAGCAGAAAGAGCTGGATATATATTCAGTCACTGAGTGAAGTAACAATGTAACCTGCTGGGTGGATGCTATTTGTTATCACTGTTTTCCTCATGTTATGTCAACTTTATGCTGATGTCTGTGCAATAAACACAAATCTCCACAGCCAAGCCTAAGTGCCCTGCACTCAGTGGAGCCTCTGCAAATTGACAATCCCAGAATTTCCCTCTTGGGATGAACAAAATATAATAACAATTTACTTCGATGAAGTAAATTTTAGTGAAAGCAGAATAATAAACATCTCCCGTTTGTAATTTATTAGAATTCATTCATGATGAAATTTCATGATGCAACCTAAAGTAATTTAAATATAATAATTAGAAGAATGTAGAAACTGTGAGGCTTGGAGGTGCAGAAGACCTAACTCTTGCTGGAGCTGTGCGGAGTTCATGTAAGGCAAACGCCAAGAAAGTGCCTCTTTGTGAGTCATCACTCACATTTCTCCTTTGTTTTGCTGCTGAATTTATGCAACGCCCCCTCCTTACTTATTCTCCTTATATGATATTGCAGAAACTGACAAATCTTTCAGCATGAGATTTTTCACGGTGTTGTTGGTGGTGCTGGAGGTGTCGGGGTTGGTGCTCCTCTGGTCCTGTCCTCTCCCAGGCTTTGTGTGCATGGGGTTTGCATGCTCTCCCCACCAGTGCTTCCTCCATGTCCCATCTTCCTCCCAAAGTCCAAAGACATGGACCAGAACCTTGTCTATGGTTCATCTGCTGTGTGCTTCCTGTGATTGGCTCACCATAATATTGCATCGGGTAAGTGGCTATGGAAAATAAATAGTTATTGTTAGATTGAGAACAGTAATAGCTTTTGAATCGATAAAATAAACACTTCAATATGTTTTGAGAATCCATTGGAAATGATAAGTGGTCCTGCCTGAATGTGACAAAACAATAACGCCTTAATACTCCCCCCTAATACCTCCATACATATTCATTTGGCCGGACAAATTCTGGCTGCAGGATGACTGCATGGAAGTACTTGGTTTTCTGGGTGGCAGGCGACTCTGTAGGAAACAACATCAATTAATGTTTGGGCTGCTAGTTAGTCATATTGTTTCAGACAGTGGAGGCAATTACATTAGAAACAATGGAATTTTTTGCATGCGTTTATTTAATTTTCACAAAGACCTCACGCAGAGCATAGAACTAAAAACTATGCGCTGCAAAAAAGGACTTTTAAGGTGGGGTTAAATGGTACTTTTTTATATTAAAGATGACATTGACTCAGTCAGTAGCAAAAGTACATCTCCAGGGTTTATGGTTGGAAGTCTGAGAGCAAGCAGTCAGACAAAATTGGTGTCTCTAAATTTCCTGCAGCATGTGCATGTGTGGACCCTGCAATAAGCTTCCAACTTATCAGTCAGTCTTGGGAGCAACTTGGGTTAAAAATCTCTATATGGCCCAATGGTGAAATCAGACTGCCGGCACTGGGATTCAAACCCTTCCAATCGTGAGTAAAGTGTTCTAATCCATTGAACCATAGGGTTGGGCGATAATCAGCTTTCAAACACGAGATGTCTTTTAATAATATCACGATATACGATATTATCATTCATACGACTGTGGCACTAAGCAGACCAACGAAAGCAGAGAATGATAAGAAACGTAGCACCTTTATTGATTTCTTAACAGGCTATTTTCAGAGACTGAAGGAGTCCTAAACCAATTACGACATTGGAAACACAAGGAAGTCAGATGCCAGACCGTTGGGTACACACACGGTGGGGAATTTATACAAAGCTAGGGACACAGAAGGATCAATCAGGGTTCACATACTGTATGACATGTGTAACATATGCGCTACAATCGGGAAATATAACTGTTTACAACAACAACAGAACAAGGCGCTATGTACACGTCACCTTTAGCTGGTGTCTCTTAAGCGCCTGTCAGACATGCACTGCCACCTGGTACTTTTATAGACATTACTTAGAGGGGCTGTATATGTGAACAGAAATGGCCGAAGCAGTTGTACTGGAAATTTAACCTGCTAGATCCGTAATACAATATCCGGATAATTTCCAATTGATCCTCTGGTGTGAATGGAGAGCAGAACATGTCTGAAACAGTTGTACCGAACATTTAGCATACTTTACCGCCCCTGCCCTGCTAGATCCGTAATACAAAGTCCGGATAATTTCCGAATGACCCTCAGGCGTGAATGGAGCAGGAGAATTTGGCGTGAGCGAGTGGGTGCGTTAATGACGTTTCAGTCATGGCGCTGGTGCAAAAACGGAAGAATATGTAGCTGATTTGTGCTGGTATATTACGGAAGCATATTGCATTCATCTGGGGGAAAATGGTTTTGTTTTTCCGAATGAATGACACAGTCATCCTGTTTTTACGAGTAATATTTTCCTGTTTTTCTGAATTAACAAGACAACTTTTCTGGTTTTCATGATGTGCGAGTTTAATCCGCTTTTATATTTTATCTTCGTTTCAGATGAATATTAATGTTTCTAAGTAGTGAAGATGGAATTGTTAGTTTATCAAACAGGATCACTATCATTAATTCGGAAAAAGAAAACCGTTTTTTTCCCCACACGAATGCGATACGCTTCCGTAATATATGGCTTTTCATTATTGCGCTGATATTGCAGGTACGTCTAAATAAATGTAGAATTGATATAAAAGCTAAAACAGTGGTCATTGTAGAAAGATATATTTATTATGTGTCATGTCCTACCTGCTGCATGCTCTACTCCAGCGCCACCCCGTGCACCAACCGGAATATTTCTAAATGTTGTAAACGCAACTACGGAAAATGTCCGGAGTTCATGTATGAACATGGCTTTAACTACAAGCAGCAAGGGCTGATAATAAACAAGAAAACCATCTAGTATTTTTCTTAATGAGCAGGTCAGCCATCTTTGTTTTCTTCAGTGCGGGTGTAACACGTGTTTGACGGTTATCGTTTCAAAGTGAAAGTTGATATCGTTATTGAAGGTTGCCAACATTGCCGCGATAATATCGACATCTCGCCCAAGCCTACCGAGTCACAGTCCACCACCGTGAGCACGGACCTTTCAGTCATCTCTGCTGGGGATGCCTACACTTAAACTTCGAGAAGAAATCCTCTGCTAGACAACTGCACAAGAGTTCGTCCATAAAATCCAGATATGAGCAGCTTCTAGGACACGCTTTCTGTGGTCGGTTTTGAGCATGCACAAGACAGGTGTCTTCTCTGTTGAGCAGCCCTAACTGGCAGCTGCAGATTGCACTCACAGTGCCTCCAAACGGAAGGGCTGCTTAAAGCGTTTTTAAAAAGGGGGTTTAATTGACAAGCTGCCTTCCAGCTGGCTTCTAATAGGTCGCTGCATGAATCCCCAAAACTCGGAAAATAAGCCATGTCAGGGAAAACTACACTTACTTTGGTCTAAATAATGCTTTCGATCAAACCAGTTAAATAGCTTGTCATTAGTGTTGCCCTAAAGTCAGCTGAGAAACACCCACCCCTCCGCACCTAATGGATTCTGGAATCCTTCATCATCTTGCTGTGGCTGCTGAGGTAGTCATGGCTACGGCAGTCGTCATGGCTACCGCAGTAGCGATAGGCTGACGTGATGACAGTCCTGCCATTCCGCCGGTCACCCGGGAGCCATGTGCGCCATGTGCTTGGGGGCTTTCAGTGACATGTCAGGGTCACATGCCAAGCTCTGTCACTCTGTTCGGCAGAGTTACAGTTCAGGCCAGCATTGTCACGGTAGAACTTTTCAGTCGAATGAAGTGATTGACCTGGGATGCTGATGCCATTTTAGTCGCAGAGGACCTTCAAAGTCAATAGGAGACATGGATTGCCTGGAGTCACAGCGCCTAGTGGGCTCCTGGGAGACTCATCCCTCCTCACCGACACATATATGAATATTTCTTGACAGAATCCTGATAAGATGACTCCAGCGATATCCTGCTGACACTGCAGTCTTCATCTTGGGGATGCTGGAGAGAATTTATCCATGTACGATCACCTAGCTGAGGAGCTTAGATTTGAAGACTTGCCCCCCCCCCCCCCACCCTATCCCTCCCCTCCAATCAGAAGCACAGATACACTGTAACTTCCTGTTAGAATGCAGAGCTCATGACCCGGAATGCATACAAACTCCGCTCCTCTCCTGCCCTTAGCCAAAGTTGGTTATATAGCTCCTGTGACTTTGTCAAGTATGATAGATGGATGGATGGAAGGAAATAAGTAAGGAATTATGGAGCTCTGTGTTTACTAACGTAATTCAGGCTGAGTCCTCATGTGTACAACTTCTTAATTTAACTAACAAATTCTGGGTTTTAATCTTCTCTCAAACCCAGACTCATCACTGCTTTACTACTTTGTAACCTGCTTGTTAAGTATAAATCACTCTATGCTTTCTAGCCATAAAGGCTTTAGTTAATTAACTACCATGTACCATAATCTTTCTTTGAAAGTTAAACATTTGTATTGTGGTGATGATCCTGGAGTAAAATTTGATGTTTATATTCATAATTAACTTTGAAAGTTGTTAAAATGGTTTATGAATGGTAATAAATGGCTGTAAATGCTATCATATTTATGGGGTTTACATCTTATATAAAACCAAGTGTGAGTGCAAACAGGTGTTACAATATAATCATAATATTGAGTAATGTAGTTCACCTTGTATAAAGTAGATTGCACAGCAAAAAATTGGGGAAAAACGTAATTAAAAGTAATCAAATTTATGGGTGGTGCTGGTGATTCCTGGAGGAATCCAGTCATAGTCTATTTATCAAAATGTTGTCCTACCTTCCAAGTGAATTATAGATCTTTTACTTACAGATGCTCTTTATGAGACTAGGGCAAAATAATCTCAGTCCTATGTTTTCCCATGTGAACGGTGGGTGATTTTGGAAACATTGTCAGTGTGCATGGATTTTATGTCAGCACTGATTGAAGACAGAGTTTAAGGTTGATTAATACTAATATCCACCAGGGCATAGCGATTGCTTCCTAGATTAACCTCTTTATCTGAGTCTGTGACAGATGACTCAATTTTAGCCATATTTGTGTAAAATGAGTGATTCAGGGAGCTCTACGGTGAGTAGTGGGTAGTGTTTAAGGAACTACTGGAAAAGTCATCTGCTGTCACAGTCATATGTGGACAGAGGTGGGTAATCCAGGTCCAAAGAGTATAAATCCAGACCAGGATTTTGTTTCTACCAACTAGTTGAGCACTCTGTGACTGAGACTCTTAATATGCAACTGGTTGGTTGAAACAAAATCCTGGTTACTTACTCTTACTCTTTGGACCTGAATTACCCACCTCTGCATATGGATATGATTTTTTGGAAATATGATGAATAGGTGCTTTGGTATCTGAGAAAACAATTTCACATATGTTTGCTTGCTATCAGGATATACCGGTTTATGTTGCATTTATTGTATCATAACCCAAAACAAAGGTGGTAAATCAAAGTAGGTCTCACAAAGAAGTGGCGGGAAACAAGGTCACAGGTGTGCCAGTAGTGTGCAGAGGTAGCATGTGGGCAGACTGGGCGTCACTGGATTGGGCATGGTCGGATTAGGCATGGCCGAAGTGGGCATCACTGGTTTGGGCATGGTCAGACTGGGCGTGGTCAGATTAAGCATGGCTGGACTGGGTGGGGCCAGATTGGGGGTGTGGCAGAATGGCAGCCTGGCTGAATGCAGTTATGTTGGCCAAATGAAGCTTCATGAACCTTTTCTTGACCCCTCTACATGACTCTCTCGGTCTGCTTTGGGGCATGCTTTGAGCCCTTTTGAACAGAGAGCACCATCTACTGGGATCAAAAAATACAGCAAATGGTTCACAAAGTCATGGTTTATAACTTTTACTACTGAAGTACAAATCATAAATAAATCATGAACAAACTGCTACTTGAGATAAAAGATGGAAAAATTAATAATAATAATGAACAAACATGAGATCTGTATTTCACTTGTTATTCATTACTTATTCCTTTAGTAGTTCACAAAAGTTTACAGAATTAACAGATATAGTAACAAGTATAGTAACTGCTCGAGATAAAATATGCATCACGATTCATTTATCGTCAATATTTAATTAAGACTTAGTTTGCGGTTAATTAATACATAAGTAATGGGATAATACTATATTATTTGTACCCTGGCAACTAACATGTTACCAACCAATTTCCTACATGTGTGGTATACATTCTTTAAAATACTGCGATAACCATATCTTTCTGGGTCATCTGCGTTGGTTTGAGGCCAATCTCTCGCTTCTGTAATGGCACCCTCGCCTCAGATGTCTGTCAGCTGGACGAAAGATCGCCAGGAGTCCCTGTGACTCTGTGAGCCAGAATGGAGTCAGGACGAGAGCTTGGATATCCTGTCCACTTGCTCATCTTCATGTATTAGTTTGGCAGATGCAGAATCCATCACGGGATGGGAGAAGCCACTTTCTTTCCTGTGTAATTTGCCTTCAGGGAAAGAACTTTCTGTCTGTAGTCTCCGAATGCTTTTGGTCTGTAGTTTCTAATTGCCCTCCCCTATGGTTCAGTGCTATTTTTCCCTCTCCTACTGTACATGGCACCTGCATGTGCTAAGTCACAATACAACAAAACACCTGGTCCCCCAATGAGTCCCTTGGAAGCTTCCCTTGGTGCCGGTGCTCTTAACTGGGCAGGCTACCATACGCTGTTATATAGCTCATATGATATACTGTGCAATGTTCTATAATAATGTACAAATCTTTTCAGTGTGATTTCCTTTAATTCACCACATATGCCTCTTAACTGCATGAAGAAATGTAAAAATATGCTTTCTTAATCTACCTTGATGACTGCCTTTCAATGATTTATAATAAAGTACTTAATCTTCACTCAAGGGCTCCTCTTTCCTTCAGTTTTTAAACCACCTCTCTCTCTCTCTCTCTCTCTCTCTCTCTCTCTGGCTGCTTTCATCATTTCACATTCTTGCCCAGTCCCCACTGTTTCCAAACCTTGCACAGTATGCTTATAACTTTAATTTTCTTTCCCCCAGTATTCAACTGAAAGTTGTCCCTGGGATAACAAGGTTCGACTTTAGGACAACTCGTACTTACGAAAAGACAGCCAATTTGACTTGACAGCCTTAGGGAATCGATCATGTTCGTAACCTATTACACAGGTACACTAAAAGCTCTCATAACCAGTAATGATGTCACAAGGCCTACTGAATTAACTATTGAATTGTTACTCTTGAAATGTTACTCGTAAAAACATTTCTTACACTTACTTTCAACCTTTTATACACACATGAATGATCAGTGTTCTGTTGTAATATGATGCAACATTGGATATTCAATGCAATAAAAGAGATTTTGTGATGTAAACAATGTCAGAACAAGCAGAATGGTTCTGCGCATTTAACATTTACTGTAAAATGCTCTTAACGTGCAATTCTAGAGCATAGGAATACACTCTGCTATTGACATGCTGGCTCTGTAATGGCCGCCATAGCAGAAGGTAACAGGTACGATGAGCAGATGAAAGTGCATCTTCTGCCGGCTGTTTGATTATGGGCATGTCAACATCACGTCTGCCAAACGATATACAAACCTAAAGGACTCTCCTTTTTATTATTCACAGGGTGAGTCGGAGAATTCAATCACAGGGCCTCGCGATGAGGGATCTACGTGCAAAGTAATATATATGTGCTGGGACGCCTTGTCTCCTGCGCTTCGATATGGCCGTATCGCCGCACAGGACCTAACAGAAGTAGCTCATTTCACGCCTGGAAACACAAAAGCTGTGTGGTTTGGTGTAAATGGCATATTTGCAGGTGGCCAGAAGATCAGAAAAGTCAATGGAAAGGAAGGGTTAGGGTCAGTCTAGGAAAAGGCGAATTGGAAATTGAGCCACATCCTTTTCACTGTTGTCATTTAAAGGCTAAAATCAGCTCAACTCAAACACACCGGAATGGGCACTCAGTACTGAAGAGAGACGAGTGCCCTGGCCTGTACTCCCACTTTATGACTGCACACCCAGTGTAAATCTCTTAAAGCCACATGGCAGACAGTGGCATTTGTCATTGTAATTAGACTGCCCTATACAGGCATGTTTCATGGATGGGTGGGGGGGGGGTACCTTGATTTCCAGGTCAGCTCACAGGAACCAAGGACAAGGGCAAATGGCGAGTGTGGGGGTGGGGTGGCGTCCAGAGTGAGGGGTCATCGGCTTGACTGGTGCGCTAGATTGCTTTCTTGCATTAAGGGACAAGGGTGGATGTTAGGGAATTACTGTGTCATCCATTTATCTCACAGGAACGGTGAGAGGCTCCATTGTGGAAGTGAATTTTCACAATGAATTCTGCAGCCTTTGTGTGTGCACAGGCATCAGACACGAAGAAGTAAAACACAGCATCGAATCTTGACAGGAGATTACACCAACGATGTCACTCGAAAGGGGATTTCTTCTCAGAAATCACAGCTCGATGGGTGTTGAATAACTCCCTCCTTTTTCTCACCTGCATTAAATCACGTTGACAGATTAAACATTCACCAATTGTTTCAACTATGTATTTCTGCCACCTGTGAAAACTGCTGCAACTTCACAATTATATCTCAGTCTACAGAGTGTGAGGCACCAGGGCAACATCATTAGCATCCCAGTTCGCTTGACACTGTCTTGACAGTCAAAGAAAAATGGTAAACAAAGTCGAAGTAAAGAAAATCTGTCTAAGGACAAAATATTTTAAGACAACTGTAAAAAGACCCAATTAAGAATAAACATTGGCCTGAGGCCAATTATTGGCATTTGTCAAGTAATGAGAATCCTACTTTTTGACAGAATGTGAAAAAAAACAAGCCTTTGTAGATTTTTGTTTTCATAAAGGATTTCTCTCATGACTTTCCTGTAAATGTCACAGAAATTGTCCTTGCTTTGGCTTATGTGCTTAATTGCTCATTTTGTATTTGCAGAAATATATTCAAAAATACCTGTTACTGTTCCAGTCAGTTGGTTGAGCTTGTTGGCTTGGTGTAAGGCACAGCAGGGAGTGGATTAATGCTGTCAGTGACAGACTGTGATGACTTTTAGGGCTGATGAAGTGTCTGACCTTTCCCTCCTCGTGTGTACAGCAGAGACACCATCTCGGTGAGAAGCTCTGGCAGCTGTTTGTAAAAGTAGGTGGTCCTTATTGTAGAGGACAATACTCCTACCAGGAAAGTGAACATTCCCGTGAGCATACTGTATTCAAAAGGCTCATTTGGACATTAATTTTGGCTGACTTATCTATTCCCACTCTATTTCAATACAACCAGTCCTCAAGAAACACTGACACGCAGCTGCCTGGGATGAACTTACAAATGCATTATTTGTTAATATAAATAATTCCACCAGCACTGTTTCTACGAGTCGGATGAATATGAATATTCAGGGTTTACTTGTCTAAGGTACACTAAAACACAGCTCTCGCAGGATTAGTATCGAGCTGGTGTATCGCCTTGTTCTATGTATTTAGGAGCAGGACTGCCGTGGAAAGTTCAAGTGTTTATGTTCCTCCCATCTGACTTTGTGTGCTGCCGGCAAGCCAGCCGGAGCCAAATTTCGGCAGTAAATAGGGACAAATTTGATCGCTTCTGTCACTTTTTTCTGGTGCGAGTCATTGCTATGGTATGGCACTGCAGACCAACTGGGACGAAATGGGACTGAGACTATTTGGAGGTGAGCTGCAAACTGGTCTATCTGCTACTTAAAGCCCCATATAAAAATCCCCATCCAGATTGGGCCAGCAGGCGTTCAGCCTGTCCCTTATTCCCAAGCCTCATTCTAGAACAGTCTGTTTCCAATTAAACTCTGATTAGACCTCTGTAAGATAAAACCTGAAGGTTACAATGTCATTTTCCACTGTTATAAAGGTAGCAGTAACCAGTGGAAGTCATCACTTCCACAGGTATGGACAAATGCCCTACTGTGGGTGGGGGGGGGGATTAGGGGATGTAAATTTTGGATCATTATTAAGATTGCAGGCGTGAATAATTACGGAAAATTAACCACAAGTAAGTTAAAGGGCCCCTATTATGCTTTTCTGGTTTTATTTTTCCTTTGGTGTGTTATTTCGCTTTCTGTGCATGTAAATGGTCTGCAAACTCTTAGGGCCTGAAGTATATGCCAAAAGGAGTAACTCTCACCACAGAAACCACGTTTCTCGAAACGACCCTGAAACACCTCGTTGGACTTCCAACTCTTACTCTCATGACATAGTGAGGTCACCTTGTAACACAATTCTTATTCACTGCATATCTGCAAGGATCTGTCTGCAAACTGCAAGACGGGCAGAATGTGTAGGACAAGATGACCAATCCGACAAAATGACCAATCAGAGCACATTGGGATAATAGGGGGTGCAAGGCTTACAAAGCAATTCAGAGTTATTGACAGACTGAATAGAAATGTACAGTATGAGAAAAATTGTGGTTTTGGAACACTGAAGCATGAAAATTAATTCTAGTAGACCCCAAAAATAAAATAATGAACAGTGAAAATGAGCATTGTAGGGCCCCTTTAATGGAAACTGATACAACTTTATTAATAAAAGGCTGAACTTTATCCCTGTATTTTTAAAACAATTGTGTTTTTTAGGCAAGGCAAACGATGTTGGTTACTCACTGGGTATTGCGACTTGATATCGACCAATCAGCTGTATTTTTAGACCGTATATTTAATGTTACCTCATCAGCAGCAGTAGCCTAATCTCAACAAGCATTGCAAATGTGAGGTGAGCAGGCCTCGACAATTTAGAAAAACTGTAGAGGCACAGGGCTGCATCTGAGGTTTTCAGAAGCAAACAGAGAAGCTGACATGACTTTATGCCCCCCCCCCCCCACCCCCCCTTACTCAGATGCATTCCACAGTTTATGCAACCATGAGATGCCCTCGAAAGCTGGTGCTTTTTTTACCTGCATATCTTTCTGAAAGGGCCTCTCTGGGGGCAAGGCTGAGGTTCTCAGGGAGATAACTGATAGGCTGAAATTAATGTGAGAAGGTAACAGCATACTAAGGGATCGGCAGAGAGATGGTGAGCTGAATCTTAGTTTGTTACATGTTACGGCTATACTGTCATGCAAGCCTACAGCCAAGGTAAACATCAGCGTGTCTGTCTGACAGTGAAAACCCCCGCAGGAACATTAGGCATGACCATAGCACTAATGCCTTCAGTTAGCTCTGCAAGTATGGTCTGTCGAATGCGCCATCAGTTTATTTAATAAAAATAAAATAAAAAAAAACTAAATGTTTTAGGTCAATAAAAGAGTTGGAACGTACTTAAGCACTCAGCATGTCTGACGTCAAGCATTGATTCTGTGACATGAAAAGCGAGGTGAGATCCAGTGTTTATATACTAAAGCAGTGTTTCCCAACCCAGTCCTCAGGGAACATCGGACAGTACACGTTTTTGCTCCCTTCCAGCCAATCGGGAACACCGAATACCTGGTACAGGTGTGCTGGGGGCTGAGAGGAAGCAAAAACGTGGACTGTCCGGTGTTCCCCGAGGACTGGGCTGGGAAACACTGTGCTACACAGTCTTGAAAGGAGCTATTTTAGTGCAGCCTCCCATTGCACTATAGCCGGGTACGCATTGGAAATGAATTTAAACCTGTGTTAACCCTTTTGTGTGT
Organism: Petrocephalus schoutedeni; assembly: GCA_026780765.1. Classification (NCBI taxonomy): domain Eukaryota; kingdom Metazoa; phylum Chordata; class Actinopteri; order Osteoglossiformes; family Mormyridae; genus Petrocephalus; species Petrocephalus schoutedeni. The sequence continues at coordinate 13,369,390 of JAODKL010000047.1, forward strand.
GCCCCCCTACTCATTTACAATGGCTGTTCTGTGCAAATGTAAGATGCTGGTCACCACTTTGTCCATGGAGAAGCACAGCTGAAGGTGATCAGGTCTGACCTTCACTAGGTCAACACCAGCAAGGAAATCTATTTTGGCATAGAAAAACATCTAAAAAATCTACATCTGTTATTTAATCATCCCTGCATGAAGCAATTCGGTTGGATATATTAGTGTTCTACTTTTAATATTTTAATTTAAATTACACAAAATGAAATTTTCACATTTTAAAATGAAATTGAGTTTGCGATTATGCAACTGACTTTGAAAGCAACCCCCCGAGTCTTATCATTCCAAACTCCTAAATACAAATTCAGGTTATTTGGCACTAATCTTCCTCCATACACATGCCTGGGGATGCAAATGTAGAAGAAGGAGAACTGAAGCAATTCAGCTGATGTAAATATGGTTCAGATTTTATCAGGGGGCAATGATGTTCTGAAGATGCAGATTAAAATATGAAAAGCGAGTGGCCTGTTTGCATTTGAAGTGCTTGAGAAGCTAATGCATGCATTCATTCACGTCTCATTTACGAAGTGCCTTCAAACACCTTTCAAGAAATTCTTAAACACCTACGCATCACTTGTTCCTATTGGCACTTATGCCCGTCGTGAAAACATTAAACATTTCCGTAATGTTTTGTCAGGGAGGTATACGGCTTTAAACCCCTACTTTAAGCACCCTTACATTTAGAATGATTAATTTAATAAAACTACACTTTAAATAGTTAAATGTTTAGAAGATTAAAACTAGCTGATTTGACTTTACTATGGACTGCATAAACATTAATGGCCAAAAAGACACATTTTAGTGATGCTCTCATATTGGGTTCATGTTTAAGGTGCATTTAACTTTTTGACACAGATGTGACCAGTGGTAGGTCCCCAGGCATCAGGCTCCCAGCCAAGCCTAATTATATCTGCTACCAGGGCAGGGCTGAGAGAGCTGCCAGTTGCTTGCTTGGCCTAATGGTGCCCCTGTCCCTCAGCCAAGCAGCTGGGCTCCATCCCAGGCTGATCTCTCTGGCCTTGGCTGGACATAGCCACGGCCGACCCAGAATCAAATCACAGCCGGAAAGTCTTGAGACATGAAATGCTACTTTTTTGCCATTAGCACAAATAGAGATACATTGGAATGCTTCTTTTCACATATTGCATCGTTCTCTCCTTTGAGAGACACACATATACAGTTGAGAGTAAGGCTTGGGGTCCCAGTGCAGGGTCAAGCCTCGCTATAGGCCCCAACAGAGATGTGACTATTCTGCTGGGAACAGGATTCAAACCAGCGACCTTCTTATCACAGGCACAGGGGCCTACATTCCTTCATACAGCAACATACCTAAATATGTATAGACTAGAATTTCATACAAGAGAAATATAGCAAATGCTTGCTATAGAAAAAAGTCACATTTCATTCTGTGGCCGAAAATGCCTTGTTGATGCCAGAGGTCAGAGAAGAATGGCCAGAGTGGTTCGAGCTGATAGAAAGGCAACAATAACTCAAATAACCACTTGTTACAACCAAGGTATGCAGAAGAGCATCTCTGAACACACAACACGTCGAACCTTGAGG
>JAODKL010000047.1:13423449-13442248 GCA_026780765.1 Petrocephalus schoutedeni
AACATTTACATTCTAGCATAACATTTTTAAAATGCAAGCTCATGGGGGACTTTTAATTGCCTGTTTTGCCGTGTGGGTGTTAGAGGGTGTCAAATTCTCTGGAGCACAGTGATAGATTCTGTGACAGAGGTAAGCATGGCCTCGCAAAAGCTGAAATCCATATCCACTGCATAAAAATAACTGAGAAGAAGCTCTTTAAATTTCTTTTTAAAGATCAGAATGTCTTTTTTTTATAACATACTGTACTTAACATCAACAAAAGCTGTAAAAGTATAAAAAAGTATGTCTTGGACTGCTCAAATATTTTCCAAAGCAATTGATGTGCTACAGTAAATATGACATTCTGTTGTATAAACTGCACACACAAAACATTTTAGTTGTCTTTCTTTCTTCCATAACCAAGTTTTCACTGGAGGGTCAGGGTGAACCAGAAGCCCACCATGTATGCACTGGGGAAATTGTATGATTTTTAAGGTGGGTGGAATTGGAGGGGCCATAATTCTTTCGGCAGACCTTATCATTAGCCAATGGTATGTTTAGAATCAGCGAGTGACTGGAGAGGTAGCACTGCAGGGGCCAATCCGCTTCCAGCTGAGGCCAGTGCATGTGTGGCCCCACCCCTGTATACATAACTGCAGAGGAGACAAAACAAGGGACACCCTGGAAGACCAACCCACAGGTCTGGAGGCATGATGCTACAATGATATCCCAGAGCCACCTCCAAGCCCTATAAAAAGCTGTCTGCTGCGATTATTCTTGCTCACTTGCTTTGGTTTTTGCTGGCCTTGGCAGAGACTCCCCCTACTGGGAAAAACTGAGCGTACAGAGTGGATCTCTGGAAGTGCCTTTCGTTGTGCTCGCATCAGGTTGGTTACGGGTCCGTGTCCTTAACTGCTTTCCTCACTCCTGCCCACAGGGACGGCGCCCGAGAAAAATGTGCAGATGATCATCCTGGGCGGGACGTGACTGGGAACACAAACTGCGACGATCCTGACATAATGACTCTTCTCCTCCCAAGCAAAGCTCTTTCTTCCATGTTCCCCAGTATGCAGTGCGGCCGACGACCTGAGCAGTGGATAATTGGCTTGTGGAAGGAGGCTTATATCTGCGGGCTGCCAGGGGCATGTGCTGAGCTCCCAAAAAGGATGGGGAGGGAATCGTGGCTCCTGGGAATGATGACAGGTTGAGGTCATGAGGGAGACACTCTCATCAGCACCTTAAAGCTCTGCATTTGAAGAACTGCGCCGGTATTTATTTACATTAGTAAGCCCCGTAACTCGTGGTCAGTTCATGCTCATTTTAATAAGCCTGACAATAATTCTACAAGAAGCTCTGCTCAGTAGAATCTGGATCACTTCCCTTTTATAAACCAAATCTTTTTTTTGTTGTGTTTTTTCTTTTTTGGAAAATGTCATAGATATATTGCAATCATTTCTCTTATTAGCAGGGAGTGGAGAGAGGAAAGTTCACGATGCAAATGAAGGGTATGATCTTCCAGAGTGTGGTTATAAGCTTTTGAAAGTGTTAAAAATAAATAAAGACCCGGTGGGATAAAAAAAAAAAGGAGAGCAGCTGGACTGCCGTGGGTAGGCTGGGTGAGGAGGAGAAGGTTAAATATGATAGATAATGGGGGGGAATCGCATACACGTGTACGGGTTATTAAACTGGATCTGCAGAGAACCAGTGGGCTGGCTGTAAATTAAAAGCACATTACCGCACTATAAACCGAGCGTGTGATGAAGTGAAATAATGGTGAAATAAATGACACACTGCGGCCGGCGTTATTTATTTATTTATTCCCGCGGAAGCTTCTGGTGTAAACAGGAGGTCACTAAACGCGCCGCCACGGCGGGAGACCTAATTCACTCGTACGCTCTTGCGGGTAATAAAACACCTGCTCAGTAGAAATTGTGAGATTTGTTAATCTGCGTCATTAGCGGAGGGCAGTGCGAGCCGAGACGGCCCTGCACGCGGGCGCTTTCCGCGGGACTCGCGGGAGGCGCGAGCGTCTACTTCCCGGCAAACACTCGTCGCTCACAATCAGACGCGTGCGGCCGCGCGGCGCCAGGCGCGTGAATATTCATGCTCACGCTCGCGCAGGTGTAAATGCGCGCGCCGCTCGGTTAAAGTGCCGGGGGCCGACTGGCGACGGATTGACGAATTATGTCTTCCGCCCCCCTCGTAGCTTTTTCAAACGCTCATAAATATGCAGCTCAGTCAGTTTATATTCTGAGTCGAGTGATTTAGCTGGCCGGAGTTTACACAGCCTGCCGTATAACTCTTCCTTAAGCGCCAGAGAAGCGAAAAAAAACCTTAGCTATCGACCCCATTGGTCCACGAACTGACAGATGGAGGGAACCTGATAAACTGTTTTGCAAGCCATACAATCAGATAAAGCAGCTGTGGCTTCTGCCCTTGTCAGGCCATAAATCGAGACTTTAATATGAAATCGGAGAAACCTGCATTTGCACGCTCCCCAAATTGCTCCTCATTTCTTGCAGTGCCGCTTGCTCAGTATAAGAAAAGTTCTGCGGCATATCTTTTAAAAATTCTGCAAACAATCGCGCAGCGGGAACATTCCTTACATAATTTTCCTTTCATGTGCCTGTGATATCCATCGATATACTGTAGGGTAGTGCGCAGAATGCCTTAACTCGTCTAACATCATCTGAGCACTCGTATTGACAAAGTTGTCTTATAAGCATACAGCCTTCTTGTGGGGAAAAACATGGTGTGTTTTTTTTAAACTATCCTCTCATCAAAAGCATAAAATGTGGTGAATGCGGTGTTATGATAAGGCTATTAGCTGTATCTCTGCAGCTCAAAAGCAGGCCGTGTCTCTGCAGATGAAAAGCAGACTCTGTCGCCACATCTTTGTAATCGGCTGAAAAGAAAAAACAAAGGGCACTGCGTGTCTTCAAGGTGGGCTTTAATGAGACCTGTCCTTCATGGGATTCGTTATAGTTTGTAAGTGTTGGCATGGCATGAAGGGGTCATAGAGGGTACCTGACTCCATTGCTGTGGGCGAGAAAACACTGCAACACTCCGTTCAGGTCCAGAGATAATTCATAGCTTCAAACATAATGGTCTCAACACTGATTTTTATAAATAAACGCCACTGACTAACATACCCTGAGAGCAAGTTTTTTCCTTACTTTTAAGATACTTTTAGAGTGTTTTATACATTTTATCTCTGGATCTTCCATTTAAAAAAAAAAATCGGTTTTCAGACTCTAACGCTCATATCTATTTTAGTAAAGCATGGTAAATTTTATGCTTAAGTGACAAGTGATAGATCCAGATTTCAGAGCTCAGTGAAGGGAAAAAAAATAAATTGCATTTAATTTTAATACAAATAGCCCACCCAGCCTTTCAGCGTAAGAAACCAGTACTGTCAATTTGGCATGTTGCCGGGCAGTCCATCTGTGGGTACCTAAACATTACATACATCACACACGGTCAAATACGCGGGAACCTCACTGTCACCGGTCCATGCAGGTATTAGCTTTTTGGGCTGTGGGAGGATCCCAGAGTACCTGCAGGGAACTGACATTACCTCAAGGCCACATCCAAGCCGCACACAGAAATAAACTGAAGCTTAAATCAAAGGTACCGACTGGGGGAGACAATGCCCGTACATTTTTTTTTAAATCATATCTGGAGGAGAAGCGATGAAGTATTTCTAACACAGAGAGAACGATATAGAATGGCAACAGTGGATATGTAATATTGTGTGCCAGTGGGAGGGAGAGCCAGGCACAGGGCTGGATTGGATTCTAGGCCTGCAGATGCCTCTGGTTTTGGGAACTGGGGGTATCAGGGTGAAAACACTGGGCATATTTTGATAACGTTGTTTAGAACCCATTGTTTTTCTTTTTTTTTTTTTGTTAATCTTAAGAGCAGGCCTTTCATTAGGAAAAAGGCCACTCCGGTGCTCCTTGGTATGTTATTCATTTGCATCTATTTAGCAGATGCTTTTGTTCTGAGAGCCTTACATGTGTGGGTCAGAAAGCTGGGTCTGCCAGTCTCTGGAGCAAGTGGGATTAAGGGCCTTGCTCAGTGACCCAACAGTGACACCATTCTGCCAGTCAGGTGAGCTGAACCAACAGTGACATCACTCTGTCAGTCAAGTGATCTGTACCAACAGTGACATCACTCTGTCAGTCAAGTGATCTGTACCAACAGTGACATCACTCTGCCAGCCAGGTGATCTGTACCAACAACCTTCTGACCACAGGAACAGAGGCCCAAGGGCTTAACTTTGGCTTGCACATTGTGAGGGTTGAGGCCTCTACCCTCCTAAATTTGTGCCAATACAGAGGCCTAATTTGCTGAGGCACACATGGTCCTCATGAATCATTTTGTACAGTTCAACAGAAGGACAGTGATGGAAATACAATAATACAATTTAAAATAGAAATACATGGTGCAGAAATGATGGGTATACTGAGTACAATTTATATGCTGTGTGTCTCATTATCATATAGTTAGTCATGTGAGCTATTTTATCTAACTGTATGCCATGCGTGACGAGATGGGCTTTGGGTATAATTAATTCTGAATCACAAAAATGATAACTTTATCTGTGAGGTGCAGATTGAAAGGGTTGGTTCAGCAAATACGCTGCTGCCTCGCTCTGGCCAAGCTGCATGTCTTCCAGATCCCTACCTTTTTTTCCGAGGGAAATGTTTGCACCAGTAAAACAGCGGAGACTGATAAAGTCAAATGGCTCCCTTCGCTGCAGGATTTCCTGTGGGACGCGGTGGCACCTCGATTTCGGAGATGTTCTCCCACATGCGAATCAGACCCGGTGTCAGTCAACATGTCTTCGGGTCCACGGGCCCCAGAGCTTATATATGGCGAGTGACATAAGCTACTCTCTGCTTCTCTACTGAATGCCACCTGGTTATGCCAAAGGCTGTAATAAATACGATGGCGTGATAAACATAACGGCAGTCATCAGAGTAGAAAATAAACTAAAAGCAAACTTGCCGTGGGGTTTCTGGTAGCGAGTGCCATGAACAGAATCCTGGAAACCCACAATGCAGTAGATGGTGCTTTATTTTGGGGCACGGGCAAACGGAACCCGGAATCAATGAGCAGGATTGGAGTCGGGGTTGCGGTCCAAAACCGGAGAAGTAAGGCTTACACTGAGCACAGGAGGCAGGCACATGGGGAAGGTCTGACGGGGATGGAGCTGAGCAGGGAAGGCAGGCAGGACGGGTCAGGGCTAAACAGAGGACAAAGATAAGGACTCTTGGTAAGTCTCATAGGAATGGACAACAGCTCACAGTGAGTGTGAAGCGGAACAGGGTCACGGAGCTGGTGCGGCAGGTGTCTCCTCTCTGGAGGCTGATGCCACCGCCTTCTCACAAGGGCGGAGCGGCAGCAAGTCGCTTTGGTGTAAGAAGGTGTATCAAGTTGTATGTAATAATGACGTTACAGATGTATTTATGTCCAGATGTTTCCATGGTGGAAATGCCCACACACACTCTTCCGTACATCATCCTTCCCCCATGTTGTTCTCCCATGTCACACCGAATTTCTCCAGAGGTCAGTGAAAAACACACACCAGCTGTGGGCAACTTAATTAGAAACTTGCTACTTGCTTGTTATTTTGCAGCCGCGTATTTCGCAATTTCCCTCGTCAACTCGCTCTATAAATGAGGATATATATGCTAATATTTTGCAAAGTAAACATTGTGTGAAGAGATGCCAAATATGCTAACTAAAATGAAGAAGAATTAGCTTGTCTATTTTTTCCAAATTTATGATTGTTTCTTCTTTTATGTTGCTGTTGTTTTTCTTTTTTGTTGTTTTTATTACAATGTTTCAAGGTGCAGTGCATTGTCTTCATTTTCCAATTTATACCTCCCACTTTCTTCTTGTGTTTTTCATCTCTGTAATCTCTAAGCAATAGATAAAGTATTCTCATAAAAAAAAACTCCCATGCAATGCACTGTAAACTCAAACCCCACGCCTGCAGTGTTACAGTATGCCGATATTCGCAATACAAATGGCAGTCTAACTATCCTTCTGTTTATGCAATACATATGGTTGGCCCAGAAGCTAGGATCCAACATTAAACAGCAGTCAAGTAATATCTGCGAATTCAGCTAACCCTAACAATGCATTGTGCAGAAGTGAAGAAACCCATACGGGAGGGGAAAGAAGAAAAATTAAAGGAAAATGCAACGGCATGTCGCTAGACAGTAGACTAGCGTGTTTCGGTTGAAGGGGCATTGCATTGTAGTGAGAGAGAAAGCCGTCCTGCTCTATACTGTGCCGCTGTAAGGAATGTGCCGGAAGCGAGGCCGGCGAATGTACCCCTGCGTAGGGGCAAGAGGCAGAGGAAGGGGGTAAAAATATGGAGGAGGAGGGATGGAGGCAGGGCCAGAACGGCAACGAAAAGCAGCCCTAGAATTTGTCGCTGACTTTGGGGGGGGGGCTCCCATGGCTGCCCCCTTGGTGCTTTTTGCCCAGGGGGATATTCTTCTGCATACAGCAGCAAGGTTCATAGAGCAGAGACAAACAGCTTTAGCGCAAGGCGAATGTAGGCGCATGGCTGGTACACAAAGTGCAAAAGCACTAGTCGATTTTTGAAAAACAGAATGTTATGGAATATTAATTAAATATGACAGACTATACAGAGATAAAAATGGATGAGCAGACCTGCCAAGGGTGTTGTGCCAGTTTCCTGGAGGACTGGCAAAATTTTTGCTGGAGAATTGGCTTTTCTGGGGGGCTTATTGTGGTGGAGCTTCTGAATTTCCCAAATATTCCCATTTCCTGATGATGTTTCTTTCAAACTGGTTGGTTTCAGGCACCATTTCCAGCCAATTTACCAAAGTTTTAACCGCCAGACTCGACTGGTGTATGTAGCCCTGAAAGAGATAAGAACTGAAACAGCAAACCTTTTTTTGCCGTAAAACTTAAACAGACGTGTGAATGAAGGGTGTGTGAGTGTGCCCTGCAATGGGTTGGCGCCCCATCCTGGGTTGTTTCCACCCTCCTGGATAAGATCCGGACCCCCGGCAACCCTGAATAGAACAGAGAATGAATGGATGGAAAGCAGGGTGGCGCTATGCTACGCTAACAGCTCCGAGGCTGCAGCCCATAGAGCGCCACCTATAGGGAAAGCAGGGTGGCGCTGTGCTATACCAACAGCTCCGAGGCTGCAGCCCATAGAGCGCCACCTATAGGGAAAGCAGGGTGGCGCAGTGCTACACCAACAGCTCCGGAGGCTATAGAGCGCCACCTATAGGGAAAGCAGGGGGGTGCTGTGCTACGCCAACAGCTCCGAGGCTGCAGTCGATAGAGGGCCACCAATAGGGAAAGCAGGGGGGCGCTGTGCTACGCTAACAGCTAGAACGCCGTCTCCTTCAGCAGCCAGCCCATCATCCGTCTTCCCCACCCGAATGCTCCTACCACTTAGCGCGCCCTTCGTGGCGCCCTGGGGCTGATACAGCTGGCACGCAGCCTGGCCCCAAGCTGGCACCTTAATTGTGAGGCCTCTTTAAACATTTGTGACAGTCTGCGGCTAGGCCAGAGCTGCGTACCTCTCTCACCTGCTGTTCTCCGCCTCAGCCTCCGTCACCGCTAACCAGACCTCCGTTCCCATGATCCACGGACCAAACCTCGCTCTTCATGTTCCAGCTATGCCTCATTTACTTAATTGTGTAGCACACATTCTCAGTATAATATTTATTATGTATTATGTTGCCTCTTACTTAACATAAGTGCTGTTTTATTCCTGGACCATTTTCCATTTGAATGTTACAGAGCCACCGTTAATTTTCATTCTTGCAATAAAAGTATTCATCGTCTTATAGTTATTTCATTGCAGTTTAATGCAACAATAAGTAATGATGACATTTCCGCAGCATTTGGGTGAGGCAGGTGAAGCTTCTTCTCTCCCATCCCAGGAAGCAGATGCGCGGCGCTCGACGCACCGCCTGCTTAAGCCCGTTTATGGCGCTCACGGTCTCCGGCTCGGCGCTGCTTCCGCGGTAAATATCCGCTTTATAGCGCCGGCGAGCGGCGCGCCGTTTATGGCGTCGTTCCGCTTTTATTTTCAAACCCGGAGGACAATAACGTGGACTCGTTTAGAAAAGCACGCAGGAAAATACATATGAATGAGCCGCGGTGGCACATGTGCGCCATCGTTAAAGGCATTATCGCGAATCCCATCATGAAGCTCCATTAACTGGGAATTTACTGTAATATATACTGCGGCTGTTTACTAAATAGCCGCACAGACTCGGACTTACAGACGGCTGAATGGGCACAGTGGGAAGGAAATATATATATATAATATATAATATTCATTAAGCGACGAATGAACTACACTACATGTGATTCTCGATTACACGGAATCCGGTGTTTAGTCAGTTTAATCACTCTTTTGCAATTACGCTGTCCACTATAACATTCAGGATCACCGGCATGGATGTGCACCAGGGCATATTAGCGCCGCGCATCATTCCCGGGTTTATTAGCTTTCCCTGCATTGAGGTGTAATCAGTTTTACGCGCGTCCAGGTAGCCCGTGAAAATTCACTATCAGGGACAGGATAGGAGAAGTCAGCAATTACCGGGGCTTAATGGGCAACTGCATATATAGACTCGGAAAATAAGCCCGATTTGCAGGTTGTTTTTACGGTAACTATGACCGTGGAAGCACAATGTTGTAACTAAGTATTAATAAGGTAGGCGCTTTAAGTGAGGCGGCCGGGAAACCTGTGCAAAATCAGTTAGTGAGAACAATGATTTCTCTTTTGGAGTAATTGTAATTTTTACTTTAATATTCATTTTATAAACCATAAGAGGGAATGACTTTTAATTGGGTTCAAAGGGGTGGAAATGTTTACTCGTTAATCTTCATTAAGCCTATTTGTATAATGGACGGTCCAAAACGCTGGAAAGGCATTCAGGTATTTATTGTTACTTTGGTTAATTTCCTTTTTCGTACTGGTATAACATATGAAACAACGCACGTTATTTACACCAAGAGGGCTATTAATGCCTCCATATAATCTGCACAAATAAGTTCCTCTTCAAAATACGTCAGCTTTTATTTATATTTCCCACCATTTTGAAGTCACTTAAATTAAAATTACGGAAAATGTGAACCACAATTAAAAATGGCTGTGTTCGTGTTATAAAATACGAGAGTAAACATAAACTTTGACTCATGTAAATAGACATTAGCATTCAACTATGAATAATTTAGACTTTTTGTAATCACTCAGATTTTTCTATTATTATTATTTTCTACCTAGTGGGCTCCAAAACGACGGAAACCTGACGCTAAGAAGCGCTGAGGCGGTAGCAGTGATAATGGGAGGAGAATACTGAAGGTTACAGAGCGCGCTGTCCGCGGACAGTGCAGGTCAAAGCCGGGGCAGGCTGATTGTGCCTCCATCCATTCTCCTCCGGGCTCTGACGAAAGGCGAAGGCTCTTCAGTGCCCGCCATCATCACTCAGTCCCGGCATTCCAGCGTCGTGACGGAATTTACCTTCCTCGTCAGCTCTGATCCCCTCTGGTGTCATTTGTTTATTTTTATTACATTTTTTTTTTATTTTTGCATGGGAACATTTTAATTTCACAGGTTGAGCTGCAGCTCACCTTGTTATAGCCGGGGTGTCGGGCGTGTGGGGTGTTATCTTGTAATAAGGGGGGAGCCTCCCCCCAGGCGGACGTGAGCGGCTGCACTAACGGCAATGATGGAGAAACAATTTGTTCTTGGGGGTGGGGGGGTGGAGGGAGCTGGGTGATGGAGAGCGTGGCGAGTGATGGAGAGGGGGTTCTGGGAGTTTGGGTCAGAACCTAAATTCACTTGATCATTGGGTGTCCTTAATTAAATAATAAAAAATAAGCAGGACAGGCTCTACTCACCTTGCCACTATTACATGGTATGTGTGGGTATGTGTGTGTGTGTGTGTGTGTGTGCATGCAGACCGGGGGGGGGTGCCTCCTGAAGATATCAGTGCTATCTGTGACCTAACAGACACTGCGTCAGGGAGCTCCATCGATCGAGAGCTCAACTTTGAGCCAGAGAAATGAGAGATGGTGCCAGGGATCCAATCTGACCGAAGACTAGGGGCGAGGAGATGCCAGGTCCATCCGTCTCCCTGCATTACATCTCGGGATTGTCTGTCTGTGGTATTTAGAATAAAACCCTAACACTGCCATAGACAGATAGAATTTGACATAGAGAACACAATGGCAAGACTTCAAACTAGATTCATTGTTGATCAGGCCTGCCTTGCCAGTATAAACATCACACCCATGTCAGACACTCAAAGCCATGCATTCTGTATACGCAGTAAGAACCTATTGGCTACAATATATGAGTTTTACTATAATGATAACACATAGTGTCTTGTCCCACTGATTAACAGCCACTACCTTGATGTTCACACTCTGTGTGAAATCAGGGCCAGTGCGAGGCTCAGCGGTTCAGGGCTGTGTTCGGATGGTTGCCTGTTTTTTTTTTTTTGTTTTTTGAGTTTCTTTTTTTAAATATTAGAACCTAAGTATCTGACCAAGTGGTGGGAGTGACTCAAATTTATGAGACGGTCCCAGGAAATGCCAGGAATGACAGCGCACATCTGGAGGCTGGCACTAAGTGTTCTGCTGGGCCAATGATAAGGTTCCTGCATCTTCTCGCTTAGAACAGAAATCTGGAGCTCTGTGGCACAGGAACCTTTGTCATCCATCTTTGTCCCGGAGGAAATATATAAAGTACTTTCCACCACTTGAGATAACTGTTCAGAGATAAATCTTAACTTTTTTTTATTTTAATGTCCTAATGCAAGATACACATTTATTACCTTCTGCTCCCAGAGTGCACCGCAGTTAAACAGTAAATTTAGTTCAATTCATGCTAATTTTATATACTGCTCCCAAAGCCTGTATGATTTTCCCAGAGTGTGACTGGTGATATCGAACAGTCCAAGCAAAATTTAAAGAACTCAAATTAATATTGAAATCACAGGGGAAACAAATTGACATCACATAAGCTGTACATGTACTGCATTATGAGATAAGTGTTCCAGTGTGATTCAGAATGTTTAAAACACAAATGAATACATGATGTCACATCTAAATTTGAATATAAATACCTATTGTGTAGCCTAACATGTTTCCTATCATGAAGACTGCTCTAAATTCATTAATAGATTATAGTCTGCGGTCCTCTTCTTAAATTTACGGGGCTGTGCTTTAGAGGACCTGGCTGAGCCGTGTGCAACAAAGCTGTAAAGCTTCCGTAGCTCACGTGGCAGTACGAGCCACGGCCGTCCATATCAGCATTCCGATTACTGCTGCTTCGGCTCGCAGGGAAAACAACATTTGGATAATCGACAGCTCCGGTTTTACAATAAGCCAGCTGTCAGGGTTTGAGGTGGTCGATCCGGAAGGTGACATTTTACCTCTGTTCTGAGATGTAGATCAATCTCTGGAGAGAGCCGGGCGTGGGAGTGGGCCGGGAGGGCGGTGGTGTGATTCAGTTCACTTTTACTACTGAAGTGTGGCAGCTAAATCCAATCCCGTTTTATGCCGTAAACTACACGCTTATCCCGCTCCATGGGGCCACTGCTTTGGATGCTGTAAAGCCGCCATACGGCAGAGGAACTCGAATAACCAAGCAGGATTTCAAAATATCCCTTTGTTTCGAGATTATGACGCGCAAGATAACGGGAAGGGCCCGGCTCGGCTGACTGTCCTGGAAAATCCGATGGCAATAAGCCAGGCAGGGGCCACATAGATCAATACACAGCTGAATTATGGGAATACTCAGCTCCGCCTTGCTCGACAGAACGGGGAAAAAAATAAATATACAAATACTGTTAAACTCTTTAAGAGTGACAAAGGGAGAATTGAACATTTAACTGAACATGGATCTGCCTACAGAATTGATTTACCTAGAGAGCAGTCTCATCATTCTGTTAATCTGCTGGGCTGTTTAAAGAATTTTATTTTCTTTTGAAATTCATGGGATACAAAGGTTGCTTTCATTCGGTTACATCACAATCTCCCCCTTTGTGGATGTCTCTTCTTCATCTTTTCTAATAGCTAATATCAGTTATTTGTTTATGTATTAGGCTAATCTGTGCTGCCTTGTATCTGTGTGTGGAATTTGCATATTCTTTCTTCGCAGGAGTTCTTTCTTGGGATCCCAGTTTCCTCCCACAGTCCAAAAACATGTGACTTTGTTTGTATGTGCAATGCAGTGGACTAGCATCCCTTCCAGGGTGATGCCTGGCTCATGTCCTCTATTTCCTGGGATGGATGGATGGATGGATGAATGCACTGAATAGCAGCGTGCACATACATTTGTTAATTAGCCATTTTTGTCTTCATTGCATTTAGTATGGCTGCCCAAAGCCTACTTTTTTATTTATTTATATTTATTTTCATATGCACAAGTCAAAAACAACTTAATGCCTGTTCAGATGGGCGAGGATAAAATTTCTGGCCCAACATTTTAAAATTTGTAGAAAGCAAGGGAGAACATGTCTGTGTTGTGCTTTGGCCAGAAAACTCAAACAGAAAAGAGAAGTGTGGGGGGCAGGCAGTGATTCTTGTGTGCAATCTGTCTCTCTTCAACAAATTAAAATTATTCAAACACAACTGAGAAAAGTGTGCATTTTTCAGCCTTGCTGCCCAATAAAAGCGTATGCGCTCCCTCTTTCATCGGAGAGTGTTTTTGCTGCCAACACGGCTCCAAATGGAGGGTGACATTTTGTTAGGTTGCCCTTTTATGAGCGATTTATGGGACTCGGGTTCATTTGATTTGACTTGCGGGCTTCTTAAATTAAGTTTTGGGAGTTCTCTTTGAGATAAAAGCACACTTTAAGGTTCTTAAATGCACAACTACCATTCCTTGGGGAATGTATATGTATGGAAACGGTGGCTGGGTCTCGTAGAGCATAAGGTTCTATGTGTGCTGCAAATGAACAAAGAAAAAAAAACATGGAAACTCCTGAAGAGTTGCTTTTGCTTTCGCCTGCCCTTGTGCACATTGTCTCACACACAAGCAACATGCATGCATCTATCGTCTCTGGTGCCCCATGGACCCAGTAAGACACCTTAAAGACAAAGAGATGAAGGGACACTGACAAGGTGAGGACGGCTTTATGAGGGGAACAGCCTACATGTGATCACCCTGCTACACCTATTAGTAATTAAAATAATATTAATACAACTATACCACAGCGCTGTTGAATTCTCAAATCTGATTGGTCAAAAGGGTGCTGATTATTTTTCTGTAACCAATCATGTAGTGCCCGCCTGACCAATCACAGTAGAATTATCTTTAATTATAAATACCATTGCTTGAAGTTCCAGGTGTAGAATACAATTTAAAATGAACAGAAACTGTTTAATCATTGGCGGAAGAAAGTAGTTCTACTAATAAAAGCATTTTCAGCTCGTTAACATAAAAATAACGTCTTTAGGTGCCAACTTGTAAGCCAAATGAGTGGTGCAACCATAATGCAACCAGCTCTCCACTAGGGCTTTAATCCTTACTTATTACCAGGCGTTTTAATTACAGAGTGGAAACTTACCCACCCACACATCCATGGCCAAATTTTGGACAGGTGGCATTTTTGTGCAGAAAAAAAGAAGGGTTGAGAGAAATGAAAACTCAGGCTTTTTAGGGAAAAAATACTACTTTCTGAAATATTGCCCGCACAAGCTTATAACTGCCTGTTTAGCTTTAATATGGAGGTGGTGGCGTTAGCGGGGTGATGAGGTCGTAAGCGCGGCCCATAGCCCAGTGGCTTTCTGAGGGTACTCTTCTACGCAAGAAATGTTGCTGATTCAAAGCCCGCAATGCCACGGCAGGGCAGCGGCCCCGGCTGGCAATACGGAGCCCATCAATAAAGGAATAAATTGCATGAATGGAGGTTAACATTTTAAGAAGCTAACTTTGGAGTTACGAGCCACAGTTACTATGATTTAAGCATTCGTCACTTCCTTGGCCGTACTGCGGCCCTCAGGAAATTGATTCTTGGTGGTAGTTTTGCCATAAAAGTGAACAAATAAAACTGGAGTCCAAATGCAGTATTTCTAATCATTATTTCAGGCTTGCCTGGAGCAGTGGAGTACAGAGTCATTTAAAATTGATGTGTCCTTGCAAAGTTAATCTATGCCGAGTTCCAAATTGCCAATTTACACTCTTTACAGCAAAATGTTGCATTGTTACACAATTCAATCCTGTCGATTTACATATGAACTATTTCTTTTTGCATGTGTTTATTAATTATAAAGGGCTGTAAGTATTTTTTTTGTTATTGTTTATTCATGTACTACAGCTACTGAGATGGTATAGAAAAGGGGAATAATGAATGAAAGATGATTTTAATGACAGTATAATTGTGTTTAACCAAAAGCTTGTTCCTGCATACGGTGAAAAAACTCAGATTAAGACCCGCTGCCTAATTCCCGTTTGTTTTCTTTTTCAATACACAACATTTTGAACAGATGAAGTGCAAATAAAAATAAAATTGGAAAGAAAGTAGGGGGAAAATACTGGAAGTATGTGGTGTGTGCCTGCTAGCACATAGATCCAATGTTAAATTTAGCCATAATGCCCCAGTTCTAAATGCCTATTTACAACTCCTGCAAGTGTTCTCCCTTCACTAATGTGAACGGTGTCGACTTTCTATAGCATACTAAGAAAGCAGATGTACAGATTGTCAGTGATGGTAACTAGCGAAATGGTTATCGCCGCGCTTGGAGCATGTAGGACGTAAAGGGCAAGGGTAAGAGAGAATGGTGGTTCATGAAGAGCATATTCGTCTGAAGCGTCTTTCATTCCGAGTGTTAGGGATGAATCCAAAGAATTCTCAGCGCAGCGCGAGGTGTGACTGAGCTGCCTTAATTCGTGTCTCCTTTTATTACGCCAAGTGCGTCCATCACCGTAATCACCCATCTGTCAGTTGGGCTCAATTTGCAGATGAGTTTATTTATTTAATTATTCTAAACTTAAATTATTGGATGTGATTGAGAGTTTGGCGGATCTGGAAGGTATCCATATCTGAGCTCATTCAATTGTATACAGCACATGCACATTGGAAGAGCCGATGCCAAGGAATGGCAATGGATGAATAAAGCTGATAGCAGTGTGGCTAAGGCTGATTTATGAGGTTTGATTTTTAGTTGTCAGGTGAGGGTCGCTGTTGAACATTTTCACTTGTATTTTTAGTAATGTTTGAGAAAAAGACCCATGAAGCTGTATGGTCCTATATGTATGGACAAAGGTACTAGGACACCAGCCTGTCCCAGTACATCTCACTCTGAATCACAGGGTATTGATATGAAGCTGGCTCACCCTTAGTCACTATAATAAACAGCCTGTACTCTTCTAGGAAGGTTTTCCATTACATGCTGGAACATTGCTGGTGGGATTTCCTGCCATTCGGGTTGGGTATTGATGCTGGATTGATCCTCTGGGTGATCTGGCCTTTCTGTGAGCTGAACAGCTGAGCCTGTACCCAGATGTTTCCACATCACAATCTCTCCACACTGATCTAGCAGGGGAGAAATATGGAGAACTGTCTCGCTGGAAAGGTATCCAATGATGTCCAGTGATGGTGCTGGGTTGACTAAACTCTTCTGTCTGACCACCATTCTGCTGCCATCGTTTGATGCTGGAGATGGCCTGGCTGTGAGCTTAATTATACACCTGCATGTCAGCAATGGGCGTGGCTTATGTGCCCAATTCCTGTAACTACTATGGGTGTTGAAATAGTGTATGTGATAGAGAATACTATTAAATTAAAGTAAGAAAACAAGAATGACAAGCTTTTTTCAATGAACAGGACTGGACTTCCTTTATCTCACTAATCTTGATTTACTGTTTTTCCTGATAGAAATAAAAGATCTGATACCAGGTCGCACCTACTCACCTACTTGTCAGCTCTCGTAAAATTTTAATCACGGGCCGGTCCATTTATCAGGCCCGGCCCATGAGAGATTTCGATCCTTCTGATGGTGACAACAGAACACTGCTACCCCGTTATTACCGGGCGACCTAAAGGACACCTCCAGTCAACCCAAGCGGTGGAGGAGACGGAGGGCCTCTTCAGCTGTGTAACGAGCCCAGAAGATGAGAGTGCAGATAGGGAGTAGCGAAACAGTAGGCTGCAGCACTGTCAGGCTCTGGGGCACTTTTGTGTGACTGGAGACTAATAATGCTGTCCTTCAAGGAGAAGGGTGTATTTTTTTTTGTTTTTTTAGTGAACATCTGTTTTTGACCTCCTTGAGCTTTAAAGGGGTGTGTACATGGTGGCTAGACAGTGCCCCCTACAGTTTTTAAGAGTATGACATGGCGATTTCCCTAATGCTGACCATTAAAAATAATGCAGGTAAACTGTGGTCTTGAAGAAATCTTTACTTTTTGAATTATTTCAGTAATAACAGAGAAGCGGAGTGTGTAATGTATAAGATGGCTAATTGCAGCTTTTTCTGAGTGGCTGTGGAAACATTTTTTTTTTCCCCTTGGTTTTTAATATAGTAAATTCACCCTTTATACTGTATCTCACCTCTCATAATCTGCAGTAGAGCTTTGCAGGCCAGTGAGAGCGCTGTTTGACGCACCATCGTATGCATTCAGACAAGCTAGACGCTATTCCTTCGAAACCTGATAGAACAATATTGTGTTTTCATTTCATTTACGTGAGAAGAACGCCCCGTTCAGGAATCTGAGCAGCGGAGACGAAGGTTCCTTCTGACGCATAAAAACGATGGAGTGAGCAATAGCTAAGCCCCGCAAAAAAAAATTAAAAATCTGTGCTTAAAAGAGCCTCTCAGTTGGACGTGGGTGTCTGAGAGGAAAAGGATTCCGGACCTGGCTGGCTTCAGGACCACGGACAGCGACATCTCTCGTTTTGGCCTCTGCACTTGTGACAGGTTACGTGACCCTCATGTTTCCTCCCCATCAAGCCCGGGCCCTTAAGAGCTGATGAAACTGGCTGACCAGCAGCTCATCAAGCGTGGCTGTGGGGCTCCTGACTATCTTGTTTTCAGACATACAGCTGGGCTTGATCCAAGCGAAACTGGCCAGTCCTGACTCTCCATTCTCTCCCAGGAACTGGATTTTCTGCTCCCTTGTTGTCTGACTGTAGTATTTATCCTTCCAACTTTCCCTTTGGAAGACAAACAGAAAATCCGCTTGACAGAGCAATGACAGGCACTCGCGAATAAAACTGAACATTCCCAGAACCTGCTGGAGGAATTTTATAGTCGGGCAGCTAGGTCCCAATACTGGATCCATTTTGTCTTTGCCGTGATGTAAGAAGCCTGCCCTGACAATGACACAGGTGCTGGGAAACGTGATGCCAGGAACCCCGGCTTACACAAGGCGTGCCGCGGGGCATCGATATATTGCCTGCTCTCCGCCGGGACCAGGGGATGTTTGCAATACTGTCTGCCAGAGGGAAGACACGAAACCACTCCAGACGTAATTTAAAATGCCGGTGTTCCCTATTATACAGTCCGCTAGCTTTGAGAAGTGTTTGTGGGACGTGTGTGCTGTTGCTCGCGGTTTGATTTGTTAGTCCAATGCAGATACAATACTGACGAAGTGCCCTGAATTGCACTAATGGAACACAGAGAGTGTGCCAGAGATTAAAAGATGGATGAGACGGGATATAATGTTCCATAAGCTATGAATAAATAAATTATGAATAATTATATCACTCTATGGCCTGGGCTGGGCTGGGCGTGTCTGAATGAATATACTTTACATACTCAGGATGCCAAAGTAGGCCGGCACACTTTACATCAAAGGAGTTTTTTGCTATTATCTGCTTGTCACCATGGTGTCATGGCATTATTGTGACACTATATTAAGGCTGCCATGACAGTAACTTCATTATTACGACTATGCCCAACATTACCATGACAGCATACTAGTCAGGTGAAGAATCTATTACAATCTACAGTTATTATCATGCATTAATATATATAAATGGATCACAGCACATTTAACATACTTGTCTTGACCTTTAAAGTTAAAAACCTAAAATACGTATTCAGCACTAAGCTGAAGGGGAATGGGGTGCTTTTATCTTTCAGTCTGCTCACTCATTGAATCTGTCAGTTGATGCTTAATCTTGATGTATACTGTTGGGTCTGATGTTTGGGGGTTTGATTGGTTGGAGTTTTGAAATAGAACCCCGCAAAGTAAAAAGTCAATGTAAGGAAAAGGAAGGACACTGAGCAGTGTTTTTAAGGTGGAGGCATAAGAGGGGCCATAATTCATACAGAGGGGTCAATCTTATCATTAGCCAATGATATGCTTGGAATTGGTGAGTGACAGGGGAGCCCGCACTCTGGGGATCGCTCTCCAGGAGGCAGTGTCCCTGAGCTTCCGCCCCTGTACACCCCTGCAGAGCAGCCAGATGCAGGCGATCAGCTTATGGAGCCCTGTCAGGCTCTTGTGCCTCAGGCACAGACTAATAAGATAAAAAAAAGTATGATACTCCTGCTTCAGCAAGTTCTCTCTGCTTTTTGAAAGACAACAGGAGGGAGGGCATCTTTCCTCTCTGAGCATGCCCACATCTCCGGTCCTCTCTGAGCATGCCCACATCTCCAGTCCTCTCTGCGCATGCCCACATCTCCAGTCCTCACTGAGCATGCCCACATCTCCCATCCTCTCTGAGCATGCCCACATCTCCGGTCCTCTCTGAGCATGCCCACATCTCCGGTCCTCTCTGAGCATGCCCACATCTCCGGTCCTCTCTGAGCATGCCCACATCTCCGGTCCTCTCTGAGCATGCCCACA
>JAODKL010000047.1:13442348-13461613 GCA_026780765.1 Petrocephalus schoutedeni
CTCCTGTCCTCACTGAGCCTGCCCACATCTCCAGTCATTTCTGAGCATGCCCACATCTCCCATCCTCTCTGAGCATGCCCACATCTCCAGTCCCCACTGAGCATACCAACATCTCCTGTCCTCACTGAGCATGCCCACATCTCCAGTCCTTTCTGAGCATACCCAACCCATGACATTTGCGGAGGGTAAAGACCAAATACAGAGCTTTTTGGTTTCATTGCCCTGTGTCTCTTTTTTTCAGTAAATGCAGGGTCGAGTGGCTCTTTAATAATCCAGGTAAAAGTATTTGCAGTTTCTGATGCAATTTTCAGCATGTATTCCAGAAAACGGTGCATAATAGATACACTCAGGCCTAATGCAGTTATTCACAGCCTACAGCCCCCTTCATCTATCTTAGGGAACTCCAATAAAGGGCAAAATAGACACTGAAACAGATGGGGAAAAGGACAAGAGCTCAGCAACCACACCATTAAGCAGGCTCTCCAGCCTAGACGGGGTAACTCAGAGAGACTCGGGTAGTCACAGAACACTTTAACATCGCACAATATTGCTCTTCCACACGCACACAGACCTGGCAATCCCTTCACACTGGTGAGGGGCAGAAGGTCCTAAATACTATTACTACTAATAATTCTTGGACACATTATTAAAAATGCCGAATTAATGGAACTGAAAAGCTTAAAAGTTACTGCAAGAAAAGCGACATTTCACAGTCACAAAGACAGTACTTGTGAGTGAGGCTGGTTGCCGAGAGAAAGATGCATGGCGTGCCCGTGATGCATGGTGTGCCCGCGATGCATGGTGTGCCCGTCATGCATGGCATGCCAAAGATGCATGGGCATGCCCGTGGTGCATGGTGTTCCTGTGATGCATGGCATGCCAAAGATGCATGGGCGTGCCCGTGATGCATGGTGTGCCCGTGATGCATGGCATGCCAAAGATGCATGGGCGTGCCTGTGATGCATGGTGTGCCTGTGATGCATGATGTGCCCGTGATGCATGGTGTGCCAAAGATGCATGGGTGTGCCCATGGTGCATGGTGTGCCCATGATGCATGGCATTCCAAAGATGCATGGCGTGCCCATGATGCATGGGTGTGCCCGTGATCCATGGCATGCCAAATATGCATCGCATGCCAAAGTTGCATGGGCGTGCCCGTGATGCATGATGTGCCCAAGATGCATAAATGACAGTTTTTTTTAACAGTACAGTTTAATTAACAGTTTATTTTAATATTAAAATATGTAAAATATTTGTTTTATGACTTACATATTATGTGATTGTACGTGATCCAAATCATTTTCCATATTGTCTATAGCTTAATTGAGTTTCGTAATCTTTCATTAGTCTTCAAAATAACTAAAGCTGTGAATGTTAGATCGCAATGTCCAGTGGCGAATCTGGAGGGGTGATTATACAGTGTATATGTGTACACCATTCAAAAGTAATACATTTGAAGTAAACATCTAATGTAATATAAAATAAAAATAAATCAAAATATAAATTATATTAAAGAACTATAAAAGTACATTAATGTATACATTAATGCAGTACATTAATAAATATAGATTAAGGTATAAGGATCTATTAAACGTACTGAACTATACATCAAAATTTGCAGGTTTTGCTGCTATATGTTTCCCTTCTAGGGTAGCCTTGAGCAAGCTACTCAAAGTGAGTGTCTGTAAATGCATCTAAACAGGATTATGGGAAGTGGAGTCTATCTTGGGACATAGGCTCTGGAGCAGGGTTGATATCAGATTGGACACCAGCCTTACCCTGAAGACATTCAGAAAAAAAAAGAAAACAACCCTGAATAAATTCACTAAAATTTAAATAGTGCAAATCGTTTTATGTGTAATAATCAAAAGCATTACTCATGGCAATGGCCTCTAATGAAGTAATTAATGAGAACATATTTTACACTAATGAACAGGCAGAATGAGTGGTTTGTCCATGAAATGTGGGGGTTGGTGTCCCCCAGGAAAAGCCCAGACCTGTCAGGAAGGCGAGCTGAGCAATGGCGGAGCAATTTATTTACAACGCAGATGAGACGGGGGGAAAAAAAAGTCATATGTATAGCCAATCAGAGAGGCATCAGGCAGTGAGAAGCATGGATACCCCAAAAATTAAAAATTAAAACCTCCCCCAGTCTGTTACCATGAAACCCAAGGGAGGGATAAAAATATGGAATATGCCACAGACCTGAATCTCACCATAGCCGTGTCTGAATGCGATTTTCAGAGCGCTGATGAATTACGAAGCCCTTCTCAAAATCACATCTCTCGTGTTGCCAAAATGTTTATTTATATAGCATTCATTTTCAAAGTAGATTTTTTGGTCTCATATATTACTCCTTTTCTTTTGCATAGTAACAGTTAGACTTGAATAATCATGGTTTCATGTTGTCCTGGCCTCCATTGTGCCCCCCCCCCCAACACCCCCACCTCCCAGAACACCCCATCCCCCATTGAGCAGCACAGCTATGTCAGCCGAACAACCAGAGCTGGGATAAACAAACAGAGGGGCGAGAGAGGAGGCTGCCTCGGAGGCCGCCTCGCATGTGCCTCATTAGAGCGTGAGGCCCGGTTCCCATCTCCCATTCCGTCTTTTGCATGGCGGCCATATTTCTGCACCACAGCATAAATAAGTAAACAGGCAAGCAACCGTGTGGCTCCATCACCAGCCGCTCGCATCATGACTCTTGTTAAGCCCGTGGCAGCCTTGCCCTTTGGGGGGAACATTATAAACCGTGGACAGCTCCCATGTAGAGGAGATCCCCTGCGAACACGCTGAGGGAGATGTTCCTGGCATGTCAGTGCCGCTAGGCGAGCGCTGGGTGCTAGGGGGCACATATCCAAACGCAGGGTATGTAGATAATGAGCGTGCCTCTGCGACGCTGCGTAAATCACAGCTGTGTCTGCTGTCTCACTGATATATGCAGACGCAGCTAGAAATTTAGCGCTAAGCAGTATCCTGTTCCTCTGCTCTTCTCTGTGTCTGGAGTTTGCATGATCCCTCCGTGTTATGTAGATTTCCGCTCTTGGTCCAAAAGCATATTGTTAGGTGAACTGGAATCAGTAAATTACATATGTGTGGTGCAAAGTGTGCATATGTGTCCTATGATGGAATAGTCCCCATCCAATTCCCTCCAGACCTACAGCGACCCTGCGCTAGATAAGCTGCTCCAACGACCGAAAACATCTTATAAAAACACAGACAAAATCTGTCAAAACTGGCCACTGGCTTCATATTCTATGGTTACAAAGGGACCGAGATATTATACAAATGGAGGGCTTTAAAATTTATTTTTTAAAGCATGACAGCAATTGTCATGGCTTTTAGTCATTTCAAAGTGTGAAAAGCATAGTGCACAAATTGTCATTTACTATCATTGTAAAAATCTCTCTAAAATGCTCGATGCATCTAAAATTGGGTCCCACAAAGAAAGCCACATAGCTTACAAAAATCACTTACTGTATACTCAAAGCATTATGTTATCAAATTTTTAGATGGGAAAGTCTGACTGTGTGTCTGAGCTCAGCAGTCCAGCGGACAGAATAACAATTGTCTTCGCACTTTGGACTGAAATTAACCCCAGATCTTTTTAATGGACAACTTCCCTTTTCAAATTAATATTTGAGGAGATAATATATGAATCATTTACTTTGCAATGGACCCAAACGAATGAATGAATCCACTCATCATGTTCGAGTGTAATCTGTGAGTAACTGTTTCCTTTGGCTATCACTCAGCATGGCTCCAAGTTTATACACAAATTCCCTGAGTTTATGAAATAAGCCATTGGATTTACTGACCTGATGGAATATATCTTTGAGCAAAGAGGAAATTCGTTGGGGAATACAAACGGATTAATGAGCTGATCTGTTGATTTGACTTAATTCATTCAGCAAATACTCACTAATACCACTGAGTTTCGGATTGATGTGTAAAATTATTGTGTATTATTGTGAGACAAGTTGAAAGGAGGGCTCGCATACATGGCAGACTTACGTATAATTATTCCAGTGTCTATTGAGAATCCACTCTGTGAAGTCCACAGTATTCTGTTATTCAGACTGTTATATAAAGTCATTCTTATTTTATTGCATTTGTAATCTTAATAGAATTTGATGTATTATTAATGATATTAGCAAATGTGGCTTAGCCACCATTTCTATATAGGTAAAGCATTTCACTGAAACCATGATGTTAAATGCTGGGCCAAAGGAAGAAAAGCAGCCATTTTCAGACTATGATCTGATTGTGAAAGGGCCTGTTCTTCACCCACACCTGTACCGACAAATGGGAAGCATAGCAGACAGCCACAGCATCCACTATGAACCAAAGCCTTCAGCCCGTGATCTCTGGAATGTAAATGAAAAATAGACGATTCACAGGATGCCCTGATGACTCATCCCACAACATAAGGGGGGAGGGGAGGGCAGCTGACTTCCCAGAGGGCCACAACAGGAACGTTTGCAGATGTGGGCCAGTCAGCATGAAATGTCATTGACTGAAATGTCGCACTCTGAAATGCTGAAATGGGGGTAAACCAAAAGAGAATGAACCTGCAGCTTAGCGTGAGGATGACAGACACAAACCCTTTGGTGTGAAGTTTTTTTTATTTTCCTCCTTTCATCTCTTAGAAATGCCAGCTTACAGCAAAGCAATAACTACAAAGGCAACATACAGTATAATTACAATGCAGAAAGAGGATTATCGATGCATGCGCACCCCTTTGTTCTAGTAGGTTTCTGCTTTTGTTCTAGAGATTTCTCTCCATCTCGGACTGGGCATTGACAGTAAAAAAAAGTCACCAATCAACCTTGGGGGTGTCCATCCCAACATCATAAGGAGGCTCACAACTCTGTCACCTGCTGAGGGCACTTTACGTTATTAATGATCAAATGCCTTGCTTTCTTCCAGCCACTTACAATCAGTTTTTGTTTTCAAACATAATCATATTTTTTAAAGCAGTGGTTCAAAAGCATTTTATCATTTACAAAGTCTCTTTGTGCTAATCGGTAGTGGCACTCTTTAAAATACAAAGGCTGCATGCATAATAGCAATAAAAAAACGAGGTCAGTGGTGATTTTTAATTGCATATTTGTTTACTTGTGTTTTAACAACGGATAGATAACTTTTAGGTAAAATGTACTCAGAAGGGATTTCTTTGTGTGCAAATTAAAGATAAGTGTCCTAATCTTCCTGTTTACTTCCGAATTATAGTCACACTGGGTACTAATCACCCAGTGTTTATATACTGCCACTCTGTGTGTTACCATTCTCTTTTACCAATGTGTGTTATTAAAGATAATATGCCTTGTATGCTATTAAGCAGTCATCCAGTCTTTGTCACTGTCTGTCAGGCTACTAAGGTCAGTCTCCTATCCACATCATAGGCAGATTGCTCAGCATTTTACTGACAATGAACGAAACCGTTTGTTTGCTAGACAGAACCGTGCTGGTCATGGTAAAAGTAGACGATAGTTTTCAGAAATGGAAACGAGCAGGATATAATTAGCTCTTCTTGTTAAAGCTATAATTGCTTCCACCGAGCTGCACTGAAATCTCCCATCAGGAGGCTCAGAACTGCTCTTTAGCTATGTGTGTGTCTCCTGTCCTCACTGTGGTTTTCGCATTTGTACAGCTTAATCTGTGACTGAAGCAGTTTCCTTAACATGTTTCTCATGGGCATATAGCCCCCCCCGTATTATATTCATCCATTTCCTGTAACCATTTGTGCTATTCGGGGTAGCAGGGGTTCCTGAACCTATCCCTAGATAGGGCACACTCACACACCATTCACAATTTAGTAACTCCAATTAGGCTCACCATACTTTTGGACTGTGGGAGAGGAAACCCCATGGTGACATGGGGCCAACATGCAAATTCCACACACATGGAACCTGAACAGAGATCTGAATCCTGATCCCAGCGGTATGGGGCAAAATTGCTGACCACTGCACCACCAAGCCACCCACTAGATTGCCTGTTTTCCATATGCTACATGCAGGTGTATTGGTGCTATATATCATTAATTGAAGGGTACAATTTCCTTCTGGGAGTGAAAGCATACTGTATATATATAATTGCATAAATCAGTTGCTTAGCAGCGAATGCTTCCACCAAGGCCACTTTCTATTCTCTGCATCCACATGGATGTTTTCCTGGAGAAGGTGAGCCCGCACCTCGCTGGTCCTGCAGGGTTTTCGCTCTGGCTTACATCAGTCTTGCGACTCCGTCATGGTTCCAGCTCCTTAAGTCTCCCTTTCCCTGATTTTCTGCCAGTTGGCTTTGGAGCCACGCTCAGGAAGAGGCAACATTCATTAGATGCTTTATTTACATTGCGGTGACGAAATGGGCCAGGCTCAGAGCGAGTGCATGAACCCCAAAGGCTTCTCGGAACATCTGACATCCGCGGGGAGCGTAAGAGTGAACACAATTATTCACACATCCTGAGGAGACCTAAAACGCGCCAAGAATTTCAGAGATCTTTGTCCCAGCTCAAAGCTGGGGGCCATTGGCCGGCAAAGTCGTATCTATTTCTGTGCGGGCTTCTAAGAGTCCGTTCACATGTTACAGCACCAGTCCTTTGAAAAATCGATTTCACAGTTGTCTTGACTGCAGTGCCATTGCTCGGTGATTCACCCAGAAGCCTGTAGAGCCAAAGTGGCTGTTCTGTGTAGTGAGCCATTTTACCTCATGATGAGTAGAGGTGGGAGTTTGAGATGAGTGCAGGCATTTGTAACTTTTGTGGATGGGCATGGCTTGAGGAAGTCATTCTGCAGTGCATTCTGTTTTGATAACTTAATAAGGACAAGGTCCTAGCTACTACTACTATTATTATTATAATTATTATTATAATTACAATTATTATTATTATTATAATTATTATAATTATTATTATTATTATAATAATAATTATTATTATAATTATAATAATAATAATAATAATAATTATTATTATTATTATTATTAATAATAATAATAATAATAATAATGCATTTGTTGTTCTCTTCCTGATGTAAGAAAAATACTCTAGTAAATTGTCAAAACACAAAGTTGGCTAAAACTGTACATAACTTTGCATTAAAATAAAACTAAAGCAGCTGAATTCAAGACAGACTACTAATTATTAAGATAATTTTACTATGCATTACATTTATTGATTGTAGGATAATAACACATATGCCGGTGTGGGAGCCTGATTCTCCATCACACATTTATTTACACTGGGACAATATGATAGGAGGGCTGGCGTTCATGCCAGACTCACATACTGAACATCTGAAAAAGCATTGTGGACTTTCTGTTTTCACAGAGCTATGGA
This sequence comes from Petrocephalus schoutedeni, assembly GCA_026780765.1. Taxonomy (NCBI): domain Eukaryota; kingdom Metazoa; phylum Chordata; class Actinopteri; order Osteoglossiformes; family Mormyridae; genus Petrocephalus; species Petrocephalus schoutedeni. The sequence goes on from JAODKL010000047.1 coordinate 13,449,685, forward strand.
TTGCCTTCTTTCTTCTTTTAATTCAAAAGGCCCAGACCCAGATTCTGTGAAGGCAAACAAAAACAATAAAGAGACAGCAGAAAAAGAGCAGACTGAGACACCAAAGACACCAAAAGATCCACCGACTAATTATTCACATTTGCTTTGTGACTGAGATACCTGCTCAGGTACGGCTGCTCATTTTCAGTCCAGCTTGTGTTTCAGACAATGGCAGACTGAGATGGGCCAGATCCACTGGGCCAGGACCCAGAGCAGCCCCTCACCTGCAAATAGGAACAGCATTTTATAGGGTCTTGATGGAAAATGTCATTATCTACATGTATCATGCAGCATTCATCCACACTACCTTATGTGTTGGCTTTACATGTGGGTGTTTGCCATCCAGGTCAAGGGACTACACTCAGAAGTGAAGAGAGCTGAGCTTTTCCTGGTCACTTCTCATCACTGCTGGATAAATGATATGGATCAGAGGAGCCAATGGTTACTTTCCCATTTATTGGTCCTCCAGCAGGAGATAGGGATGAAGGAGAGGATGGCGTGGCGGAGCTCTATCTGTGAAAGGACTATAGCTGTGTCAGGCTTAAGCGTGCACCAGAGGACCTTGTGGGGTACAGTGTGAGCAGGATTGCCTGGTCAGATAGCCAAGATGTGCTGATTCGACCACAGGCACGCAGGGGCACCAGGGGCTGTTTTTGGAAATAAAACATACACATCATTTTCTGCCACCACTACTGCTTCTAAAATATTTCCACCCACTGCTCTTTCCCTGTACATTTCTAAACTGAGATAATGTACAATGAGACCCACTGCGTATTGAAAGTCACACCAGCTACAGCAAATTTATTTATTCATTCATTATTGTCTTGTGTGTCTAATTTGTCATGGTCTGTCTAAAGCTCTTTTTAAAGACTTGGACAAATGTGATTTCGTTTCACTGTATGCCTGCATGTTTTCAAATGACAATAAAGCTCGACTTTATTTGATGTTTTATATCAGCTGTGAATAATTGTCCAACCAAAGGAAACCATGTTACTCTCCTTCTGATTCCACAGAGGCAGTGACCATGGCTGATATTAACTTAATTGCCGTCAGTTTGCAATTAACATGTTGCGAATCTGACAGCACTTGAGGTGTTGAAAGCAGATGTCTGCTGCTGATGTTTTAAAATCAGCCACGTACAGCAGTGTGTAGTTTACCGTGGTGATAAATGTAATAGTGGTAGACCAGAATTTCTTTTCAACAAACAGACGCACGATATGAAAAGCATCAAAGAGAGAGGCCCCCTTCCCACTCGTCACCCACCCCCGGCCCCCAAGGACAGAAATGAAATTCATGAGGATCCCAGCAGACCATGTCACACGCTACCAGCAGATTTCAAATGGTGTTCCTGCTCTAAACAGACAGGAGGCGCTGTGTGTCACGGTTGGAGAGGCATCTGTGCCCGACATCACTCAGAAGATGCACCACAACGACACCACCTGCTTTACCTGATTAAATTCACAAATTACCCACAATCCCCTGCATAATGACACAAAGACATGACCTACAGATAGCTCTGAAAAATGCCATACAATGTTCTCACAAATTCAACTAGTCGATTTCATTCTTTTGTGGTCATACTACAGTTACCTTCATCATTTACGGAAACTGAATTTAATTATTATATCCATCCATCCTTCCATCCACCCCACGCCCAGACCTCCCTCTGACCAGCCACCTCCTCCAGCTCCGCCAGGGGAATACCAAGGCGTTCCCAGGCCAGCCGGGAGATATAATCTCTCCAGCATGTCCTGGGTCTGCCCCGGGGCCTCCTCCCAGTTGGACGTGCCCGGAACACCTCCCCGGGGAATCGTCAAGGTATTACTATATCGTAATCTGTAATTTGGGGGCTTCAATTGTGTTGCAATATACTAATATTTTGCTCTTCAGGTGTCGGCCCTCAGTAACCAAATAAACAGGATTACACGGCAACATGACCTTACAGCATCAAAATTTAAACACCCCCCCCCCCCACCAGTCTGAAAACGCATATTACAATATTTTTATTGAAATTTTTTGTTGAAAAAATTGAAATCAGCCCCGTAACATGATGGCTGGACTTTGAGCTGAAATGATACACAGCCAAAATACAAGCATCCATTTTTAATGACCACTTGTGCAGTGCTACATTGAGCTGGGACTCCATATCCGAGGAAACACAGGGGAGATGACAGGGGACACTCCAGACTGGGTGACCTTCTGCCTATCTATTTTCATGCATTCATTCATTCATTTTTGCATACTTGCTTGTCCAATGCAGGGTCACGGGGGATTGGAAACAGGAAATGGGAGCCAGCTAAGGAATATTCCAGGATGGGGTGCCAACCCACCACAGTGTTATATTTTCAATTGCTTAAATATTTCTCCCTTATGTGATTTTATGACATCATGGTGTAATATATTTAAATATCTGATTTATTTTAGCAATACCTGCAGCAGAAAATAGGGTGACTAACAATGTGATGCCATGCTATGGCATCAGAGCTATTGGTATTATACCTTCGGCTCTCATATGAATTAAAAAATAAAAGCATTCAGTGTAATAATGGTTGACATCAGCTAAACAATGCTGATGGTAATTACAATAATAACATTACTAATTTGTGCAGCCACTGTCCAATAAATATATGAAGTGCTTTGTGTTTAACTTTATTGCAGAGGCAGAGGTCCAGGCTAAAGGAGTGAATCTTTAATCTATGATGGAGACTGCTAATTCACTTGGAAGTTCTAAATGAATTAGGTGTCACAAACCTCTACGCTTCATTGAGTGATATTTTCTCTCCCCCCGGACCAGAGGGTCAGCCAGGAGAGGGGCTTCCATAGCAACAGTGAAAAACAGTGTAAACACGGAACGCAAAGTGATGAGCGTTAAATGATGTGGGGCATTCCATCAACATGTAATTTCTTTCCTTTTTTTACAGACGAGATCTTTACAGTTTACATGCATTATTCATTGCCAATACAGTCGACAGTGCAGTGCTTACCAAAACCAAAGTGTCAAAGCTATATGCATTCAGATCCGTCAACATGCAACATTTAAATCACGTCTCAAAACGCATTTGTTTGAGCAAGCTCTCTCACTCACTTGACCTCTATTCACCACTTCTTTTCTCTTAACCTGTGCCTGTGCCCATATTTTTATCTGCTTTATTCATTTTCTGTTAGACGACCTTGAGTGTCTTGATAGGCGCCCAAATATGGGATTAAAACAATTAGTTGAGCAACTTAATAAGTGAAGTTTGAGCTCTGTGTGGTGCAGATCCAGAGAGGGAGTATTTTCCTGCATACTCAGCCAGGTTCCCACGCACTTTCAGACTGCATTACTCTTTTTAAAGCACTACATTACTTCCCCACTAAAAATGAGGAATGTTTACTGAATGTCACAATTAAGGCATGGAAACGTTCAACGTGTCCAGGTTTCCTGATGTTCCGAGAACGTTAACCCACTTCTACAACTAGAACAATAATTAAGACTAGTGGAAAGCACTGTTGTGTTGCAGCTCTAAGGTTATGGGTTCAAGGCTGGAAGGTGTGTTTGAAATGGAGTATTGTTATAAAACAAGATTTTTCAACATTAATTGCATTAAAATGCTACCCAGGTAATAATGTTATCATGCTGACACTGACAGAACCTTCTAAAAAAATCAAAAATGTGGAAATAACGTTCGAATAATGTAACAGTAAGAATGTTCTCTGCCTCTGCCAACATTGAGAAGACCTTCGCATAAGGTTGGCTAAAGCTCTGGGAATGTTCCCAGTTAGCTGGGTTAGCAGATGCTTTCGTCAAAAGCAACATACAAGCAGTAATTGGAGACGAATGTCAATCAGTGTCCTTAAAGCAACTGGGGTTAAGGGCCTTGCTCATTGATGGAAACATCACTATACCAGCCATGGGATTTGAACCAACAACCTTCCAATCACAGGCATAGAATCCCAACCGGGACACACACCATGTCCGCCCTGCAGATGGTGTTCCTCGCTAGCACCAGAGCATCATTATGCATGTATGACCACATCAGTCACCTATTAGAGAGAAACGGAGGATGGATGAACTTGTGACTGATCTTCTCAAACCCCCCGCCTTCTTACAGGCTCTTGTGGTTCCTAGTAGGGTAGGGATGAGGACGAATATGCTAGCCCCACAATCAGGTAGTCTGTCCAGTTTATAATATCAGAGGTGCCCAGTTAAACACAGGAGGCTTAATATTCTAACAGCAAGGCTGAAAGCGGAATTTAAAGGAAATGAGTGCACTCCATAGAACAGCTCAAACTCTCCACTTTTTATTTGATCAAATATGAGCTACAATTTTGTCTGCCGCTATGACAGCAATGTATTTTATTCCACTTCTTATCTGGGTTTATACTTTAGAAATAATACTTTTGAAATCTTCTAAGATGGGCAGAATTGAGAAATTGTGTGACAGATTTTCATTTTTTGGGGTTCTGTAGTATTAGAATTCAGCTGTAAGCCTGGGAAATAATATTCTTCCTGATCAGCATCCATTGCGAATCTGACAGAGAGGAATTTCGCTTTTCTCTCTTTTCTCGCTTTTTACCCCAAGCTATTTGTTTCTAGTGGATTTGAAATCAGTTCAGTTCTAATAACATAATTCACATGGCGAGTGAATTATGAGTTCATTAATTATGAATGCATTTGCACAAAGCGTTTCATAACAAAACCAATTTTGGGACCATTTGTGGTGTAGTGGTTAGGGACACAACCGTGTCCCGACCCGGAAATACCGCTGAGGTACCCTGAGCAAGATACTGTCCCGAAGCACTGCTCCCCGGGCGCTCACATAGCTACCCCCTGCTGTGTCACAGTGTCAAATGGGTTAAATGCAGAGGACACATTTCGTTGTTACGTGCTGTGGTGTGTCAACAATGACGATTAATCACCTTGCACCAACGTTACATCATAATGTCTCATTCCTTGGGATGGACAGCATACGTAATAGGACAGCCAATGATACACAGCACAGAGGCTTGATTGCGCAGAAAAAGGACTTAGTGAGAGCCCTGACATTTATAGATGGCACATTCCGTAGACATCGCATGTTTGCATGTTGTATAGGTGCGTGTAGAGTCTACACCTCTCTCATTCAAGGCTTCGGATTTCGAATGAAGACAAACTTTTCTTTCATAGTCATCTTGAAATCGCTGTGAAACCTTCAGAGACAATTGGCAAGCCCTTCGAAGTTCGAAATTCAGGAGAGACAGCAGGTCGTTTTAGAGGAGAACCATAAATCATCGTGGTCCCCATCTACTTAGCTATGCAGAGAGGCCGACAACAAGAGGGTGACTCAGCCTTCATTTTAGCATAAGCTTATTTGGTGTATCTAATCCCGTACATTGGTGTACGACAGTTTCCTGCATTAATGGCCAAGTCGACAGCCTCGAAGAACATTTCACTGCGAGTTACGCTAATGGAAGAGCATTATCCCGGCCAGATCCTAGACAGGCAGAGCTGGGAGTTCCTGCACGATTACCGCGAAGATGATAATGGTCACATGAAAATACATAAGTGATGAAAACAGTTTTTAAAGTGCAAGAACCAGCGTGATGTGGGTGTGTGGGGTTGACAAATGGCAGCAACACTTCGGTACAATTAACTCAATGAGAACTAGTCAGAGCCTCGTGAATGTCTGGCATAATTTAATTTTAATTTCTTGAATATGGAGGACGAAAATGGAATTTTAAATGCATAGCTTGAGGCTTTTCCATCCAGGGAAGAGGTTTGCTTAATCCATTTTAATTTCTCCTGCTAGGGGAATGGGGGAGGGTTCAGTTCTCCTTCCAGTTGGCTTTTTCCTCCCAGTGCCGTTTTACAAGCTTTTTGATGCTCTAGCCTTTGAGATTCCGGTTTCAGTTGCTGGGTAGCATATGTAAGAGAATCTGGTCTTTAAGAGGGGCTGTTCTTGGGCACACTGGATTTTAAACTGATTAGATTATAACCCCACCTGCAAAGCCGAACATCCAAAGACTGGGTGTGGAAGACCCGTCGACCCCATTGTAGATCGACGAGTCAGCGGTTCCTCTCGCGAGTCCCTTTTTTACCTGCTCAGATAAACACTTTATGCCAAGTGTGGCCGTAAACCACTCAGAGACCGGAGTTCATTAGCGTGCTATGAAGCTCCAGCTGCACTAGACCCATGGCCATTGCCATTAATGAGGCAGAAAGAGACGTAAAAAACTTTGTTGTTAAGTAGTGCCTGCTTTAAGAAAAATACTGCCGAAACTGGTGGCAAGGGGCAGTGAAACAATAATTTAAGAAAGGGAAACAAGGCAAATGATGCCTACTGGCATTGTGTTCTCCATTAAAGGCTCCGTTCAAAGAGGCAGAGTTTGATAAATGTTGTACCCTTTTTCCCGCCTCTAGGTCATTAGCCCTTAATAAATAATCCTTAGAAAAATCCGAGTGGGAGATCATATAAATGGGACGTGAACGGAACAGCCCAGTTCCATTCGTGTGCCGCCGGGCATTGGGTCATTAGTTACCAGAAGTTCTCAATGCGTTGACTTAGAGGAAGGACAAGAGATGCCTGTCATCGTTAGCTTTTTATTAAAACGAAGGGCTTTCTGTACCGGGGCCCACTAATTGCAATGACCTCCAGATTTCATGATAATCCTTTTACCTGCAGGATTTGACTTTGGCTGGCCAGTCAATTTATATAATTGTAAATATTCCCTCTGCGTTGTATCAGCTTGGCCTCTTTGACTTTGCTTTGGACTAAAGTAGGAATGAATAAACTAAATACGCCCTCCAACATCTCTGCCCCATGAAATGCATCCCCACACCTGACAGAGGATCAGGTCCGGCCGGGCTGTAAGGGTCCAGCCGCTGCCGATGTCTGCCCACTCTCTCTCCTTCACCATCTCCCTCTCTAATGCTTCCTTCTGCAGATAGATATTTGTACTTTAGCTTACATGGATAGCAGGCTGCTTGGCACTCTCTTGCCAGGGTTTTTGACTGGTCGATGGCTGAATAAACCATGGTGTTCGCACTTAGCCGTGAAGCTAGCTAGATCAGTCAGCCATCATTTCTTCTGTTTCTTACACTGTTCTTTCAGCATCAATTATTAACAGCAGCCAAGATAACACTTTACTCCTTATCTTCTGTTAGGTTCGTGCTTTACCTGATTTTGTGGCCTTTACTTTCCAGCTTAACAAGGAAGCTTAGCCAATCTTACTGTTAGCCAATAAGGTATTTTGAATCAATGAGTGAGAGGGGAGGCCACTTCCAGGGCCAATCTGCTTTTCACAAGCTCGCAGAAAGTGACCTGATCACCCAGCATCAGTACCCAACCTGAAAGGCAGCAGCCATGTTCCAGCATCCCATGGTAAGCCTATTATAGCCAAAAAGGGTAGACCAACTCCATGGTAACTGCCAAGCTTTTAGAATGAGATGTTAGCCAAGCTAATGTCCACAAATTCCCTATATGAGCCCTGTTTAGGGTGTTATCCTGCCCTGTGGTGCCTGAGATATGCCCCAAGCCCCCCAAAAACCTTAATTGGGAATAATGCAAGTGATATTTCCAGTAGGCTTGACACAAATTCATATTAAATATATGTTAAATTCTGTATTGTGTTCCATTCTTTTTTAGTTTCTTTTAAATACCCATTTGCTAGCAGCATTTAAATTGGCTTTCATAGCTTCCACTTTCACCCATTTGAATATTTTAACTGAAGCAATTCGGTTTAAGTGCTTTGCCCAAGGGGAAGAGTTGCAGTATCCCCTCTGAGACGTGAACCGACAACCTTTTGGTTACAAATCCTGTTGCATAACTGCTGGGCGGCCCGCTGCTTTGCTGCAATGGCTCCCGTCCAATTTTCCCAGAATGCACATGATGTTCCAGACTGTTTATAGCCACCTTTTTTTACGCACTCCTTATCAAGAGTAGAAGTTTGCTCAGCACCAGCTAACCAGCCTAAAATTCAGTTTTACAAGATGGTCTTGGCTCAGCGTCAAAATAAGCACAATGTGGGCACCCCACTGTGTTGGCAGATGTGAGAGTAATCAAGCTAGGATACTAATTAAGCCACAAAGTAAACAGCTTTTACTTATTGCTCTTCAGAAGAATGTGCGACCTTTGTTGTTCCTCATGTCTTCACACAGATATTCCCTACCTACTGGGTGGATGAGCCCTTGGAATCTCATCCCTTTATCAAGCCCACGTGGCACCATCCTTCCAGGAATAGAAATAATTAGCTCACTGAACTGAAGAACAGAAAGCCTTGCATAAGTAACAGTGCTTCACTTCCTGCCTCACTGGTAACGTTATTGTCTGTAGTTTTACCACAATCGGCAAGGTCTGCTATAAGGCAGCCGGACAACCATTAGTCTCCATAGCCTGTCTCTGCACTGAAACAAAGGCATATCTGCCTTTTAAGGGAGTAATCATTATCTATGAAGAAAGCAGGTTAATCAGTTGTTAGGAAGCTAAACTCAAGTCAAAAATTCTCCCAGAGGGGAAACTTGTATTCGTGTTAGACCCTGAATCTGCATTTCTTTAAGTAAAAATAAAATAGTGCCTAAATGGATAAAAGAACTGTAGAACCATTAAATAAATTATGAAGACAGACAGACAGACAGATAGATAAATAGATATATAGATTGAAAAGTGGTTCTGGGGATAGTCTAAAATATCAAAACTGATCATAAACAGTTGGCATTACCAAAAGGCTCCTTGTTCACAGGAAAGGGGTTCAATATTTCCTGGAGGCAGGAACAAGTCTCCATGTCAAAATAAGAGTGGAGCATTGCGGTTGGAGATGCACACGACATTACCAGCTGGGCTGCTGTTCAAGCTGTAAATGTTTCCTATCTGTATGCTCACCACTGCTTTCAAGGTAACGGGAAATGATAGCCAGGACAGGGATTCTTCCGGGCAGCTGTCTCTCTGTTGTGAGAAGTGTTATTAGCATCAGAAGTAAGACATTATCCAATCAAATTAAGATGGGCCTTTTCAAAACTTTCCACTTTAAGGATTAATGCCCTACCGTCTTCTGCTCTACTTCCAGGCTATGTTCCTGCCATTTTTTTTTTCCCAGTCAATACCACATTTCCCGTACTCAGCTCAGCCTTTTAGTGGGAAACTGGAGGCTCTGAAGATATTGGACATCTGCCCGGGAGACGCAGATGCTGTGAAGTGCCCCGTTGGTCATTTTTTAAAAGCGGAAAGTGTTTTACTCATCCCACATTAATTATTCACAAGGCGGTACCTGGAATGCAAGTGGCATGCCCGTTTTCCTTTCTTTACAAAGTCAGGATGCCACAATTTGGTGCATCGAGTGACCAGATGGGTTACGTGAATCCTGGGTGTTCTGACACGGCTTTTGGAAATAAGAGGCAGAAAAAAAACATTAAATTATGAATGATTTTTATCTCAAAGCTCACAGATCAGAGAAGTAGGGCGAATTAGCATGCAGCGGACAGTCCCGTGTGGACTGAGAAGCCAGGGTTTGGAAGACACTGTGTTACATTGGATGCTATTGTCACATGGGTGTAAGAACATAAAAAATGACAAGAACAATTCCTTTGGATTCTTAGCTTGATTCCGCAATGACTAAGCAAGTCCATTTAGACATGCATTATTTATCTAGTAGCTTTTGGAGACAGCTTCTTTGGAAAAGTTAGAATACATGTTCATGTCAAGGTTTACAGAGAAATTATGTTAATACTAACCAAGACACAGTTTCTTCTGGGCTACGGCTAGATCTGTCTTCCTTCTCTAGTTCTTGATTTATGTAACACTCTTTTTCATTTGTTAAAATGGATTTTTATTCCTATAATCAAATCATGGCAAGTCTTATATTAATGTTTCATCTTGTGCTCAGTTTTAAATTATTTCTATTAGTGCATTTAAATCATTAGTTAAACACAAAGCAGAACTAATTTGGAGGTAATATTCGTATTCAGGTCAAAGTGAATAATTTACAAGCAATATCACCAGAGCTACATTTCCCCACAATGCAATATGTAAATACAATTTCAGGGGACATATACATGAATTGTCCCAATTTGTGAAGGTTTAATCCACATTTATGATGACATTAAACGTTTGCATTTAAGCACTCTGACTCATTTTATGGTTATTTGTGGATCACTGCTTCCATATGAGTTATGGTCTGTAGCTGGGGGCTGCCTTTTCTGTTCTGCATTGAGATATGACGGGTATTTTATTAGTATGGAAACAACGGTAAATGCATAGAGGTGGGTAATTCAGGTCCAGAGAGTAAAAGTCCAAGATTTTGCTTCAACCAACCAGTTGCATATAAAGAGTCATAGTCACAGAGTACTCAATTAGATGGTTGATACAAAATCTTGGTCTGGACTTTTACTCTCTAGACCTGAACTATCCACCTCTGCAAATGCACAACTGTTCAGTCCACAAAAGGTACAGGAACACTGAAATTAAGGGTGATAAATTGTATATCATATTATTCCTACTGGATCTTTGACAGACCTGCAGTTTCAGAGTTTCATTTCCATGCTTCAAAGATCTCTGTGGAGATGCAAATCGATGCTGTCATAATTAGCCATGAGATCCATTTATTTAATGTGGCAGTGAATGGCTTTTAAGGATATGCAAGGAAACCACCACCAGCAGCAGGCACCCAGTCCAAGAAGAGTTCCTCTATCCTTTGCAGCCAGCTCAACAGATCAATAAATCCCTTGTATAGTCAATGCGCTTCTTTGTGCTCAATAACTAGCTTAAGCAATTAAGTTTAAATGGCAATCCATAAAACATTAATAAAGTCTTGGTTGATGCAGTTTATTGAGCTTGCGTGGTCATGATGTGCAACAATGATGATAAGACGTGTAATCCATCAAACCATCCTCTGCTAATCCTGGTCAGCGCTGCAGGATGAGACTCGTAATACAAAATACAAACTCTTTTAACTCATGCTGACATTATTTGACCATCTTCTAGGATTAATGAAAATATTGTGAAGGTAGTCGGGTTTTATTCCAAATTAATACTTCAGCCTTCAAAGGACTAGTTGGATTGTGGACTACCAGGAGTAACGGAGAGAAATTTGACAGTGAGATCACTGCAACAGGACCTTTGCTCTGGGCTATTTCGGCTTTAACACCCTAGTGGGTGGCACAAAAGGCTGCAAATTCCCATCTCACTGGGGGGGATGAGTGAACTCAGTATCCCTACTTGACCTTCTGCCCTTCTCTCTCAGTAGGAGATGAGTAAAAAACAAAAACAAGGTAAAGGCCATAACAAAAAGATGCAGGCAGGCAAACTCCACCTCCTTTCCAAAATGTGGGAGCAGGGAAATAAAGTCAACCCTTCGCCAAGATCAAGGGATGTCGCCGCAAAACCGAGTCAGTGCCAAAAGATGGTGCTTGGCGTGGTGCCGCTCGGTGACTGACGTCCGCCACAATCGCTCAAAAAACCCATGCTGTCTGCCTGCCTGGCACCAGCATGAACTGGTAATTAAGCACCCGAAGTAAGCAATTAATTAGTTCTTAACAATGGGACTGCCCCATTAATAGCTGCTAAAAGGGAGCTCTCTGGTGTTTAGTTTTATCGCCATAAAACGTTTATGGCCTCTCAGACACGAGTCAATTACATGTGACTGAAGGAGCCTGCTGTGCTTTCGGTTGCAGGAAAGGTCAGCTGGGGGCAGTAAGCTCCCCAGAGCATAAAATAATGGCTCCATGAGTAAATACCAGTCTTATAATTAAAAGCGAGCAGCTCAGGTTGGATTATTTACCACCTTTGACACGATGACAGACACTCCTGGCTAAAATCCATATATATATATATATATATATATATATACATATACACACACACACACTCACCAGCCACTTTATTAGGCACACCTGTCCAACTGCTCGTTGACGCAAATTACTGATCAGCCAATCACATGG
>JAODKL010000047.1:13470758-13482704 GCA_026780765.1 Petrocephalus schoutedeni
CCTGTTTAAATCCTGTGTTCTCGTGGAAATAAACGTCTTGTACCAGAGCCGCCTGCATCATGGGTCGTCGATCGCGGTCAAACCGTGACATTTCGTTCAACCCTCCTCACCATCAATCCTTGCCATTTCGTTTCATTTAATCATTTATTGATGTATAAGAAAACGACTGCCAATGATGATATTAGGATTGTATGAACTGCCACCCAAGTTTTGTGGTTAATCCCATGGCCCTTCTACACACCCAATCTTACTACAGAACTAGGTCCTACATTGAGCATTCTTGCACTGCTGTGGGGCTGGCTGTTTGAGATATGTACCACCCCCAAACACAATTAATAGCCAAAAAGCACAAAATATTTGCAGCTCCAGCCCATCATAGTGTAGTAACACCATGACTTGGTTAGTATCTGCTTGTTTGCTTGTAGTGGACTGTGATGCTCATTAGGAGATACTTTTGAAAATCAAATTCGACTCGCTTTTTAGTATATTTCGGTTGTGTAAGTTAATTCACATGCATACACAAGTAGAGTGTGTGGTTTTAGCTAAACGACAATTTAGCTCTATCCCTGGGTATGGTATTAGTCTGCTGAACCCACTATATCGACAGTATGGATGGCCAAACAGAATGCAGAATTGGGGCGTTTGAATTTCAGCGTTAGCATCAGCTGTGATGCTTTGCCAAAAGCCGCAAGTGATGGGATATTTCATCCAAGAAACCTCTTTCCAACAGCCAGCACCTCCCAGGTGAAGCTTAGCTGCTCCATGCATAATCTCAAATGGATTTCTGGTCAATTCTGACAGCGTGACGGATTGATAGGAACAGTACCCTGAGAAATGGGACAGCGACCTGACCAGCAGCTAACGATGAACTGGGCTGGACTAGAGGCAGCATACGGCATCAGTTCCCCACCAAACTATCAGGTCTATCAGTTTTGGCAAAGGACTATCTCAAGGAAGACAAATCTTTTGCATCTGCTGGAATGAGAATTTGAATAATAAAAAGATTTACTTTCCAGATAGACTAATTAAGGACAAAGCACAATTTAGGGCCACCCCAATCTATGACTAGCTGCCCTGACCAAAGACATTAACCTTCAGGCTTTTCTGTGTCCTACAATTATTTCTAAGACTCATTTTCTGTCGCCTGTAAAATCCATCAGTGAGAGAAATTGTTTACCCCTGTCATGTCGTGCCTTCCTGAAAAGCAGAAGCGGGAAGTGAGAGAAAATTAAAGGTCATTATTCATGCTGTCGCATCTGTAAATAACTCACTTCAATCACCTTTTTTATTATTTCCACTGATGTAGGGATGCAAGGTCTGTGTGGGTAGTTTGTTAAACCGAGAGGAAGAGATAAAAAAACAGGCCTATGGGGGTAACTCTAGTGGTCATTGTGGTGGGAGAGGACCTTTTTTAAACATTTTAAGGAGTTTAAATAGTTTCCAACTATTATGAAAGTGAGATTCACAAATGTGAAACTGTTTTTCACAAATCATGCATACAATGGAACTGCACCATCCTTAGAACACAAGCTTCTGGACCACAAAGTTATTTTTGAATTAGAATTCTCACATAATTTCTTGTCACCCTCAGGTCTTGCACAGAGCACAACACACCTGCCCACTCCGACCAATCAGCTGGCATCTCTTACACACCGAGCGGGTGTGATATGACCTCGTACCTTAAAGCTCACCTCATCTACCTGTCTCGCACATAAGAACTGTAAATTAGCCTTGATCTGTATCTGGCAGGTGATGCATGTTGTTCCATTGCTTTGCCTCGCTAATTGTAGCGTAGCACGCTGCCCTAAAGGATGGATCCGTAAAGGCACAGACAGGATGATGGAGCACTTTTCGGCGTCAGCACACACTCCATTCATCTCCCTGAAGCCCATGTCGTTTCCCCCGGTTTTGTATAAAGTTTTTGGTGATTGCAGTGAACCTATCATACTGCTGCTCTGTGCTGATGCAGCATAACATTGTTCCCCACGGTTTCCTTCCCGAATGCTCTCTCAAATGCGATTGATTCCGTTAATATGATACTTATTTGCTTGGCGACTAATACACAGTCAGGTCAAACAACTTGCATTGTTTGATGGGACGGTCCACCACCAATCTGCTTCCCACCAGCAGGGGGCGATCAACACCATGTCGGCCAACAGTACTATGTGCCAGAGGGTGGGGACTGCCCTGATGTAGCTTAAAACAACCTGTATATTGTATGTTTACTTGTATTTTCTGAATATTTCTCTCCCCTCCAGGGGTACTTTCCTGCACCCTCATCTCCCATGCCTTTTCCTGTGTCTCTAAGGTAATTAAATATTAATTTGAATTCATTTGAAAATACGGGTGGCTCGATGATATAGGCATAATGGTTTACCTTGATTGAGTGAGGTGATTTTCCCATGAAGGCTCCCATGGCGTGCCTCTAGGCGCTAGACTCTTTTCATTCCATTTTATCGAGTCTATCTATAGATTTTTTCTGACACCCTTGTCTTGTTTTTTCGAGTTACACGTCAACATTTTGTTAGGGAAAATTTGCCTGATTTGAGTGGTCGAGAGGCTCCCCCCAAGGAAACTTGTTTGACAATGGAAGGAACATCTCATTATCCCAGCCTCGCTGCACCCGTGCTATTCCCTCTCCGTGGCATCACTCTCCCAGTAACGTGCTGGTCATCCTTACTTTTACTTTACACTAGTCCTCACCACATGACACTGTCTTGCCTCAACTTGGAAAACGTAAGGGATATAGAGAGATTCTCAGTGTGGGCTCAAAAGATATCAAAATCTACACCAAACGTGCAAACTCTGTCAACGGGCAAAACATTCGAAGGCAGACTGCATCGCATAAGCAGTCATTATTGTTTTAGCTACACCTCGCACACCACCACCCACCACAGCCATATTCACGCTGTACTGCCTATCTGCCTGGCAGCCATCCCAGTCCAAGGCACAATTTCAATTGCTCATTTATTCAAAAGGAAACTTATTGATGTGATTGAGGCCTCTGGGATTGGAGCCTGCGTCCTACTGATAACAGCTTCAGTAACCAGCAGGGCTGCTCTTAACACTGCCACTTTCTTTGAAGTTGCAGAAGACGGGAGGCACTAGGTCTCCACCCTTCGGAAGCCATTTTCTGCTTCAGCAAAATCATGAGACACCCTGGTGGGGTCCGACAAGATCAATCTGCACCTCACGCATTTGATAATGTGTGTGTGTGTTTTAGGGAGTAGCCTGTGGGGCTTATATGTGATTTAGCAAAATCACTGTTTTGGTCTGATTCTAAAAGGTTTATAGCTTAATGAGGATTTTTTTTTCTGACATAAAGGAGAAAAATTGATAAATACTGATAAACACCTAATAAATCAATAATAAGCTGTGGGAAAAGGACCCCCTATCCAACAGCATTATATTTTAAAGGGGGCTAAGCTTGCACGATGCATTTGGCCCACTGCTGTGCATGCGCCCTACAGACCCCTTCAAATATGATCAGCATCTTGATAGTTGTTACTGTCTGCAGTAATTAAAAGAAATATTCACTAGATTGCTTACAGGCCAAGATCCTGTGACAGCGTGCACGGGCAACAAGGATATATGCAAAAGCACTGAACGGATGGGGCCTATAGCATTACTTTTGACATTGAGGTCCAAGGCCAGAGCCATCGAGGTGTGGTCTTCTTCAGTGTTTCTATATGGTCACAGAAAGATTTTTTTAAGGGTAATTACGGTATTCATTCTCACAGATTTGTCAACAACCATCATGTCTAACCACTCTATTAGTAGAGCCTACAAAGTTTAACCAAAATATTAATGCATATTAAACTGAAATCATAGACAAATTGAGAGTATGATGTATAGAGATATGAACAAGAACATTCCCAAAACAAATTGGTCTTTGTGACTACAGGGGACTTACATCCTAACCAGCATATTTTTAGTATAAATTCAGTCCATGGTTCTGTCCCTACGCTGCGAGCATTATTGCAATATCCACTCTACATTTTCAGTCAGGCCATGGACACAGTGCATTGAGTGTTTTTAATTTATGAATTTTTAATCAATATTCTTTTAAGCTGTGCAAAAGGATTGACTCCTTGACTCAAATTTTTCAAGCCACTTGAAAACGCAATAAAAAGCAAAAATAAATTTCGAATCCAGCGATGCATTATGGTTTTATAAGCTAAAGTGGAAATGTGTCATTGGTGGGTTATTGTGGGTGGTAAGCAGACACAGTGTGACACCTGCCTGTGGTCAGCAGGCTGGGCCTGCTGTGTAAAATTATCGCTTAAGATACTGGGAAGTTAAGTGTTACCACGGGGTTAACTCCAGAATGTCACTAGGAGGTTAACCCCACAGTGGCAGAGCGCACTGGCCGCTGTGAATAACATAGACTTCCGCCCATGAGTGGATGTGACAGGCGGAGCTGAGAACACGCTCCTCAATGCACTCTGCCTGCTTCTCACTGTCTCCTGGAGAGCCTGAATTATGCATAGGCTGCAGGAAGTTTGCACATAGTAATCTTTTAAGTGCCTTGTAGCTTTTATTTCTGCATGCGCAGCTGAAGCGTGAGTCACTCGTGATTCACTCCATGCCACTCGGTGTGGCTTCTATGTGTCATTTGGGTGTTCTTTGACTATTATCTTCCTTGTTATTCAGTCAGACTCTTTCATTTAATTCAATATGCTCTTTAATTCTTGTGGCTGGCACAGGTCTCCCCTATATGTTTTAAATACCCAGTTTTTCTAAATAGTTGTCATGACTCCTGGCTGAAGGATGCAGAAATAGACGAGGTTCCGAAACAAAATAGGTTTTACTAAGCTCAAAAAAACAAAAGAAAAAAAACAGCAACTAGAAACAAACAGGATCTCGAGGGATCAAAACGGGGGAATTGGAGGACGGCTGGGAACAGGCAACACAAGGTTACGACAGGACTGGGCAACACAGGCCTGGGTAGCGCTTTTGTACAAGACTGACGAGGGAGCTAACGAGAGGCAGCTGGAGTGATTAACACAAGGGCAGGAATGAGAGGCAAGACAAATGAGGAGCAGATGTGGCTTGTTGGGGCCACACTAGGGAGGAAGGAGGAGGGTCATAGGGGCAGGGAGTGATAGTAGTACTTCCAGAGAAGTCTCCTCCATCATACATATGGACTTACCAGCTGAAATGAAGTGCTGGGTAATGCAGGGAGACCAATAACCTGGATTTCTATGGTTTAGGGAAGCATAGATCATCACCAAGATATTGATTATGAGTAGAGGATTGATACAGAATTGTGGGGCACCGAGCAAAGCAGTAGTTGACTCCCAGGTTGTGAGTGACATGGAGAAAATGGGTGTGATCATCCTTCGACTAAAGCAGCTTCAGAGTCACAAAGGAGGAGACGTGCATTGTGCTTCCACACCAGTGAAACTGTTTTGTGAAACAACACACATTTCCATTTCAGAAAAGTACTGTGGGTAATTTATTTTCTGTGATTTAGTTGCTACATCAGGGACAGTTTTTATTTACCATCCTGCCTCATTCTTCCAGATTTCCCGCCATCTGTTCGGTTATAGGACTGGAGCCACCCTCCAGCAGGAGTTTATTTGACGGAGGCAGAGGTGAAACCCTTTCTTTTCTCTCTCTCAGATACCTGCCTAGTACTGCCCAGTTCCCTGAGCATTTAGCCCGTCCAATTTCCATTTCTGATGCCCGAAAGATCAGTGCTCCAAGCTACTCACTGATAACGACACCCAAATCAGCAGTGAAAAAGTATTAAATATCATTGGAGAGCAGAGGTGATTCTAGGATTTTTTATAAGATGAGGGGCTGTAAGAGGGCTATATGCTTTGAACTGCTGAGTGGCAGAAGACGTGGCCAATCAGCTTTCAGCATGGGCGAGTACCCCTGTGGCCCCGCCCCTCTATGCATCCCAGTCAGGTGAAATCAATACCCACACTTCCTAAGAGATTTAATTTTGTATTTGGGTGTGCTGCAGTGACTCAACCACATGGTTGTCACTCCGTAGCTTGTCTTTGCATTCGGTAAATTTCTCTCTTATTTTATCGTGCATATGAGGGAGTCTGAGCACTCGTACCAGAGGCCCGTAGCGCTGTGGTAACGGCCTGAGGGGTGCCATGTGAAGTTAATTACCGAGAACCGAAGAGCGGGTGCTAACATGCCGGCAGGCCACATCGCGGATTATCCCCGGCCTACGTTGCTCCAGCAGGGAGAGAGCGAGAAAGCCGGAGGGGAAATAAAAAAGAGTGGGAAGCGAGCGCGAGGCCGAATGTGCTGACGGCGCTGGCCGGCGTCACTGTGCTCTCCATCTCCCCCAGCCTCTCCCAGCTCCCACTCACTGCCTCACAAGGCCTCTGCAGGCTCCAGTGCATTACAGCCAATGGCGGTCGTAACACACCGATGCAGGTTATCGCGAGCAGTAAAAAAAACCCTTTTTACTGCATTCGTAAAAGGCTATGGTGCATTATAACGGTACTTTCCGAGAAACGCCGCGGTCAGCAGTAATGCCTCCAGGGAGGTTCGGATATAACTCTGAGTTAAGTGTCCATATCAGTATTCCACACTGATTGAAACTGGTGGATTCCCTCAAAAGAATATAGACTGTATTAAATGGTGCTGAGTATTACAGAATATACTGTATAAAAAAACGTTTATATGATCAGGCATTTTTCTGTGTTGTAATATTATTATTGCTAAAGCAGAAATCAACAAAGGAGAACATACACTATATTGGCAAAAGTATTGGGGCGCCTGCCTTTACACACACATGACCTTTAATGGCATCCCATTCTTAATACATAGGCTTTAATATGGAGTTGGCCCATCATTTGCTGCTATAACTGCTTCCACTCTTCTGAGAAGGTTTTCCGCAAGGTTTAGGAGTGTGTTTATGGGAATTTTAGACCATTCTTCCAGGAGAGGTCAGGCACTGTGTTGGGCGAGAAGGCCTGGCTCGCAGTCTCTGATCTAATTCATCCTGAAGGTGTTCTATCGGGTTGAGGTCAGGGCTCTGTGCTTGCCAGTCAAGTTCCTCCACACCAAACTTGCTCATCCATGTCTCTATGGACCTTGCTTTGTGTGCTGGTGCACAGCCATGTTGGAACAGGAAGAGGCCATCCCCAAACTGTTCCCACAAAGTTGGAAGCATGAAATTGTCCAAAATGGCTTTGAATGCTGAAACATTAAGAGCTCCTTTCACTGTAACTAAGTGGCCAAGCCCAACCCCTGAAAAACAACCCCCACCATAATCCCCCCTCCTTCAAACTTATACTTGACACAATGCAGTCAGGCAAGTATCGTTCTCCTGTCAACCGCCAAACCCAGACAGACCGAGAAGAGCAATTCGTCACTCCAGCTTCACACCACTGCATCTGACACTTTGCATTGCACTTGGTGATGTAAGACTTGGACGCAGCTGCTTGGCCATGGAATCCCATTCCATGAAGCTCACTATGCACTGTTCTTGAGCTAATCTGAAGGCCACACAAAGTTTGGAGGTCTGTAGCTAATGACTCTACAGAAAGCTGGCAACTTCTGCACACCGTGTGCCTCAGCATTGTGATTTTACGTGGCCTACCACTTTGTGGCCGACTTGCTGTTGTTCCTAATTGCTTCCACTTTGTTATAATACCACTAGCAGTTGAGTGTGGAATATTTAGTAGCGAGGAAATTTCACGAATGGACTTATTGCACAGGTGGCATCCTATAACCGTACTATGCTTGGATTCACTGAGTTCCTGAGAGCAACCCATTCTTTCACAAATATTTGCAGAAGCAATCTGCATGCCTAGCTGTTTGATTTTATTCACCTGTAGCCACGGAAGTGATTACAACACCGGAATTCAATGATTTGGAAGGGTGTCCTGATACTTTTGGAAATATACTGTATGACATGATGCGATCTATATTTCTCCATTTATCAAGAATACTACTTTATTAGTATTTTTTTATTTTTACTTTTTTTGTTAGTATTTTTTTACTTTATTCTTTATTAAGAAGTACTTCTGAATTCAGTCTGCCCATGTTCCCTATATTTTTTCACAGAATACAATAAATCACATCATTTCCTTATGGAGCCTGGATGAGGTTAATTGCACAAATTTGCCTGTTAGGTACAGTAATGTGACGGCAACATTTTCATTGATACACCTCTGTGAGAATCGAGAAGGCTTTCAGGATCACTGCAGTCTTCTGAAACTCATGGAGATAATGAAGTCGAAAATTCACTGATGTATTTTAATGAAATTCTGAATCATAGTTTAAAAACCTTTATATTAAAATAAATGAAACGTGTTTCAATGCACTGCAGCATTCGTGTGAGATTCGTCTGACCAGCAGCTCTTCAAATACAACTGAGGCTCCAATAGGCTCCAATTTGTTATCTTGTTCTGAGGGTAATTATGACATGGGAATGGCTTTAGACTATTGAGTTACTCTAAAAAAAGTTATACCTTTAGTCAAATGTGCAAAGCAAACTGACATGATTAAAAATTAGTAATGTTAAGTTGAGTAATGATTTGTCCTGTAGTCAAATTAAACCTTAAATGGGCCCATGCAGAGGTACTGGAAACTATACACAATCATTTAAATTAATGGATCTTTTATATTAAGAAATATGGCTTTATAACTAAAGAGTTTTACTGGAAATAGCTTTTTTTCCACACATTACTTTTCTGTATAAGCTTTAAGTGGCAAATTGTCATTTTCTTAACCTATGCAGCTAGTTCTCTGAAACTTGGAGGTTTGATTGCATGGTAAGTTTTCTTGATTTCCATGCATAGAATTTGCAATGCAGCTAGTGAACGTCCACTAGGGTGCCACCTTGTGATGGCCGTGTCACCATTCATATGATATGGAAACATTATATTCCTGCTTGTATAAAAAAGCAAACGACAAGCAGATGGGCAGCTGATGGACACAAATGGTCTGATCTTTAATGAATCTTTAAAATATGTATTTCACTGGAATTGGTTTGGTAAAGGTATCCATCAGCATGCACCAGCGCTAAGACTGCCCCCCCCCCCCCCCCCCCCCAGAGCGGCTCATCATGGGGCTTCACTTAACCAGGGACTGAGGGAATCAGCCTGGATGGTCCCAGTCCCGCTCGGGGGTGGTAGAATTGGGCAGAGAAGTGTCACAGTTCAATGAACCGGCCTCATCGCCTCCATCCCTGCCATCGAGCAAACCCTTGGGCTCCTCCACAGCGCCCACATCTATCCGGCTCACAATCGGGGCCGCGGATGGGGGCGCTGCTTAACGAGTCGCCCATCTGTAATATGGCTGGAGGTATTTGTCGGGGATTGAAATACCTGTGAAATGTCACCTGTCAGCTAGCGAGCCGAACATCCCTTGGGAGGAACTCCGAGCACTGAGTCACTGTCATTTCCCAGCTGCAACTTATGGTATTTTATAGACCTAAGGACTACTTGGATTACTTTATGTATGGATAATTTTATGTAACTTACATTGGTTTTTCATCAGAAAGGCATTTTTATGTGCTGGGGATTTAAGGCAGTAGCGGGTGTGATTAGCTCGGGCTGCCAGTCTAGTCTCTCCAACCGACCGGCACGAGGGAATTGGGCTTAGAGAGGACCTGGACAGAGAATGGGAGGCCGCCGTGTCAAAGCTCTGCCTCTCTCTCACACCCCAGCAGTAATGGAATTATTTGCCTGATCCCAAAGAACGATTGCTTGGCTGTCTTGGGAGAGATGAGAAAGAGACAGTAGAGAAAACCAGAGGTCATGGAGATCCGACAAGAAGGTTATAAGGTTTAGATCGAACTACAAAAGAAACAGCTTACAATAGTTAGCAGCTATCCGCTCATTATATTTCACTACTTTGAATAAAACGGAAACGATGGCGACCCGGGTTCAATTTGCATCGCAGCATCAGGGTGACAGTGTGCTGTGAAATTCTTCTCCCTTCTCTGGCGCGCGTCCTATCTTCTCTGCGGGTGACTTGATTTTATACCTCATTTTCTTTTCTCATTATCCCAATAATTTGGAGGCAAATTACAAAATGTTTGACGGATCCGAATTGTCACATCTATTGCTAGCTTCCGCAGCGATTATTTCAATAATGCATACATGGCAGAGCTGTTTTGATCATTCCGCTGTGCCATGTAAGTGAGTCTGCACCTTACCATGCGGACAGCTTTACTTTGCTATGGCTCTCCTCCAATCTGCTTCCAGTTCTCCTATTTATCTCAATATTCTTCATCTGAAGACCCTTCCCATGGCTCAGTGCAAGGATTAGAATTAATCAGAATTAATAAACGGAAAGATTTATTTGAAATTCAAAATAAAACACCCGCTCCCCAGACAAATGAGTGGAACTGAAACACACCAGTGGGCTCGTTGTTTATTCATTTCAGTTACACTGCTTTCTTACTCAAGTAGCTAATCTGAGGTTTTCTTGCATGAGCGTGACAGTCTGAAAGTGTGAGTGTCACGCCAGATGCAGGAGAGTCGGCAACCCTTAACCTAAATTGCTCCAGCAAGATATACAGGTGCATAAACAGAATTGTATTTTGGTTAAAGCACTAGCAAAGCAGCTAAATGTAAATGTATCGTCAGCTTGGTCTGCCCTCCTGTTTATTAAATGAGCCCCTAAGTATAAACTCTCCAGAACTGCGGCAGAACAGCAGAGGTGAGAAGTTTAAACAAAACAAGAAATGGTTAATTGGGTTCTTGAAACTGACATTGATTAAAACGTTGAGGGTTCCAAGTGTTAGGGCACTGTAAATCACGCATGCTTAATGATTAATCAATCAGTCACTAAGTAGTTTCCCTGCCCCTGCACTTAACTGGCTCCCAAGAAGTCTCACACAGTTTGCCACATACAGTATGTGCTTGTCCAGAGAGTGAGACTATGTTGCAATAAAAAGGCCAAAAGTCTTGTATTTTGTTTGGTTACCTATGGTTAAGGTTCTCCTGGTTGGGATTCAGGTTTTCCCATAAAAATGAATGGAATGGTCCTCAATGAGTTTCAAATACAAAAAAAAAAAAATTAATGAAATATATAAAAAAATTACTTTAAACGTGCATGTGCGTGTTTGTGTTTGGAATTGATTTTTCTACTGTTCTCAAGTTTATATAACTAAATGTTATTCTACTTGTTTAAACCCATTTTGTTGTTTAACCTGTCCATGTTTCAGAGCTTTATTTAAACCACACAGTTATATTTTTCAGTCTGGGATTTCTATCTTTTATTTATTATGGCCACGTGTTTTAATAAAAGTACAATAAAGAGAAAATATTTATTCATTTGTAGAATTTAGTTTTGTTTGTAATTCATAAGTAGTGCGGGCATTACAGTGTGCCTCGATTTAGTTTAGGTAAACAAATGCCTGAGACAAATGCTGTTTCAGTAAGACCAACTAAATCTACAAGTGCACAAATCCTTCTTTTGGATCTGCGGCAGACAGTTTTCCTCAGGCAATAAGGTGCAGACATACAGGGCTCTTCAAATCGAAGCCTTGCATGTCTTTGATCGCAAAGCAAAACAAAAGGGATTGTGCCATGGAAACTGCACCAGCCAGTTAAAACACAGATTAGAAGTAGTCTGGGCAGTTAAGGGGGATATAAGCTTGTGCTCGATTGGACCGTTGCAGCTGTGTGGAGTTCAGTGGCCATGGTCTCACTGTCTGCCTTTCTGCTTAATGGTGCTGCAAGGAGGAGCATAAACACTAACTCATTATTATCCGTGCTACATATACCATTCATTTTCGGTCCTTGATACGCATTTGCTACTTGCTTTGCATGTAAATAATATTATGCCTAGTCACTAATTGCTTTGCAGGTATATGTTGTTGATATAGTAGGTATATCTTACTGGTATAGGAATTAGGTATCTGTCACCAGTATAGGAATCAAGTCTCGATTTCTGCTGCGACATTCGGATGGTAGGGTCAGAATTTGGCGTCAACAACATGAAAGCATGGATCCATCC
>JAODKL010000047.1:13488016-13503355 GCA_026780765.1 Petrocephalus schoutedeni
CTTTAAGAGCCAAGTAGATTATTTTTGCTATTTCTTATTCTTATTTCTTATTTCCGATTCTCTTTTAAACATGAATTTTAAATAGAGGGATCAACAGGGGAAGCCTGGCAGCCTGAAATTGTTCCTGTTGCAAGCACTTCTAAATCATATCAATTGCACTGAGTTACACCGATTATAGTTCTACAGCTAGATACCTGTCCTGGAGCTATCCATGTTAAGTACCTTGCTCAAGGGTATTATAATAGAGCCTGTGGTAAGACTTCAATTGGCCACCAATCTAAGATCAGCACACTACAGACTGACCTCCAATCTGATGAATTATTCTGTAACATTTTCTATGAATCCATAACACATTATAATGCATTCATAAAACAGTATAACCAGGGCTAAAAATGCATAACACATTATAGTCAGGTTGATTATTCATTATACTATACTGATACTAAAATGCACTATAGGCAGTACAAAGCATCCTTAATTCTTATGCTGACCATTAAAGTGCATTATTAAAGTATGTACAGTGCAATACAAATGCTTCACTGGAGCTTATGAAGTATTATAATCAACATTATAATGCCTTATGATTGCTAATAGAAGATGCTGTAATGCTTTATTAATTCTTATACTGACCATTATAATGCATTAAGTGGAAGCTATAGTGCATTATAGATGACAGCCTTGATTTCTTTTTACTTCCCTCTGCTCATTAGCAGAGTGAAACCAGGAACGTCACTTTGGGAGAGAGAGCCAGGGTGAAAAGTGCATGACACCAAACAGTCAATGAGTAACTGATGGCACCTGTTCATCAAAGCAAATTGTTTCTTGTTCAAATTTATAGAGCTTTTTACTGGAATTAAACAAGCATAAATTATATATATATAGATATATATTTTTTTCATGCATTCCATTTTGACTAATTCCCAGGTGCTGAGCTCTCGGGTATATTTTAATGGTAATTTAATAATATTTCATTATAACTGATGTGATCGCTTCTTAATGCAATGCTTGGACCATAAGCTTGTGAGAAGTGGGCCCACACACATATGAGGCCCAGGAGAGACATTCTGGTAGAAAAGTAGCTGCCAAATCCTTAACCCTGGAGTAATCTGGCTGGCCTTCAGTGCAGAGCTGTGCTTTCAGAAAGCCAGTAAAATCTCCACATCTGGGCTATAACAAAAAACAGTCAGGTGATGTCAGGTGCTGGTGGGCCGCCCAATCAGAGTGCAGTTAGGATGCCACACACTGTTTCACAGCACTTCAGTAAAAGGACATTTCACCTACCAGCATGGAGGCTGTCAAAAGCACTTTTCAACAGCACCATTTTAACTTTCCTCAACTGTGGATTGTAACTTTGAAATTTTTGGTTTGGGTTCAAGTGCATGGTGAGCCTTCCTGGTAACAATTTGTTCCAATATTGTTATTGTTGTACTAATTGATGTGTGTGGCACTACTGATGCACTATTCAGATGCTTGTGAATTTCATATTGTCAGAGAGTCATGAGATCAGGACAGAAATGTCAGTAGTCACTAATCAGGGTACTTAGCTGTAACATAGTTAATACAACAAAGCATCACACTTGGGTCTTTTAACATTTTTGCCACGATCTATTTCACTTAAACATGTATAGCAAAGTGCTAATCTCAAGGGTAGATTGTACAAAAATGTATTCATGTATTACAAAAGATCAACTATCTTTCCATTTCTTTAAGAAATTGACTCTCAGAAAGGAATTTCAGTTCAATCAGTGGTATATAAATTATGATGTTAATGCAATAACCATGCTCATTCTGCCCCTAATACCTGATTGCCTGTTCTTCTATGTCAGCACTATTTCCAATCTTAGAGGCTTAATTTTTTATTTAATAGGGGACCGATTACTGAAGCGTGGACTGTGCTAGGCACCCAACAGGTCCACACACTTACATTCTCGGCCCGGGGTGATCGCACTTCAGTGTGGTCTAGTTAGCCCCAGTATAATTCAGCCTGTTAATGACAGACCCACTGAGCCTGGAAAGAATAAGATTTAAAAGCACTCGCCCACAGGTTTGGATTTTGAGCAATTTTTGGCTTTGTGTTCACACACTCCCTTCTAAATCAGCCCAGAGCCATCCAGCCATGGTGAGTCACACATACATATGCCCCTCGACTCATTGTGGGGTTACATTGCAATAAACGAACACATCATGAGTTGAAAATATCGTAAAATGAATATGAATATAATACAATAATATACTATGATATATGATATATGATAATATATAAATAACAAAATGATGAATAAACCAATAACTTATATCACTGAATAAGCAAGTATTTGGTTAAACAGAAAAATGACTGTTTTAGAAATGTTGTCAAACACTGTAGGATATGTTAATGCTTACGATCGTTACAGAGACCAGAAGCATGGCTGAGTGGATTCTGCCATCACCCAGAATCAGTAGAAAGTATTGTGCTGCATATCACTATTTGTGGAGCAATTGTGGTTAAGAGCCTTGCACAGTGGCCCAAGGGTTATTACAGCCTGCAAAGCCCAGGATTTGAACCAGTAACCTTCTGATCATGGGTGCAGTGTTCTAACCTGCTGAGTCTCAAGCTGCCCCGTTATGTTTTGCACAATTTATGCATGCTGGTATTCCTCCGACTGGTATTCGGTTTGATAACTGAGCAAAAATGCTGTTTCTGTTTGAGGCAGATGGTTGAAAGGGTGGCTGGTACCTGTATTTGTGTTCCTCTCCGTCGATGTAGAAATGGTCGTACTGCGAATAGGCTTCGTTACCCTCTCTGTCTGCGACCTGCACCTGCAGAACGTACTCCTGGCCTGTCGTCAGCTGGTGAATGAAGTCATTGCCCAGCCAGTACTCTCCAGAGACCTCACCGAAACCCTGACACACAGACGGCAAGAGAGGAGGGTCAAATGGGGCAAAGTGCAAGAGGTCTGGAATGTAAGTCCAGTTTAAGGCTGCTGGCTGTTTATAGGTAATGTCTGAGTGTTGAACTTGATAAGAGGAGAGTCTGCCAACATGTGAAGGCAGGTCCAGAGAGACCATGCACTTGGATAAATAAGATGTGTTCTTCTACGGAAGTCTATAGGGTGGATGAGCTTTTAGCGATGACAATGGTTGTTTTGTTTGGCTGGTGCTTTATGTGTCCAAAGACCCATGCTGCCCTCTTAAGCATGGACGAGTCCCAAGCATTTGAAATGTGGCCCTTTCGCACATATGACATTTTCAGAGGAGCTGTGAGAACTTTTTCTTGTGGCTGGCACCTTGGCTAGCCACTTCTGGGTAGCATTTTTCTTGTGGCTGGTGCCTTGGCTAGACACTTCTGGGTACCCTTTTTCTTGTGGCCGGTCCCTTGGCTAGCTACTTCTGGGTACCCTTTTTCTTGTGGCCAGTGCCACTGAACCAGTTGAGGCCCACTGCCACAGATCATATGAGCTGCACCTTGTACACCCATAAGAACCAGTTATTAGACCACTAAATAACAAACAAAAAAACATAGATTACTGTCACAAAGTCTTTATTCCCTCTGCCAGGTGTAAAGGTTCAATGATACTGTACTATTTAAGTGGACTATTTAAAAGAGGTGCATTGAAATCCCACGGCTATTAACACATATTATTACTACTACAATTTCTAAAAAGTTGGTTTGCCTAAACAAACAAACAAACAAACAAATAAATGTAATATAAATAAACTCTTTTCTCCTGGAAAGGAGCTGTCCTTCCCTTGCCTTTGCCCGACAGCCTATAAGCTAGACACAGCTGGCTCAAACTTGCGCAACATTAAACAGGGCGCCACACATTATTCAGGGAGGGTGAATGCAATAAATTCACGGCAGAGCCTCCAGTGGCAGACTTCACCTTTTACTGAAAGCCCCACAGCTGTGGATAAAATGTAGGCCTGGCATCTTGATGCCACTAGTCCCCAAGAGACTGAATCTGACAGATTCACAAAAAAATAAAATAAAATCCCAGGAAGCACTTGTGGATTCACTGGGAACAAAGAAAGGCCTGCCGGTGCAGCAGTGCTTACATTTACATTTACATATTTGGCAGAAGCTTTTGTCCAAAGCGACGTACAGCCAGGCAAATAGCACATTGCAAACATTCATGCTGGAAAAAAGTCCACTAGGCATACGTGCAGCTAAGCCGAGCTTACAATGAATGCCGAGGACAAGTGTAAGCAGCTACTGGAGCAGGAGCTACACAAACAGCTACACAACAACACATATAACTATTAACAAAGTCACAACCTAATGGGACTAAGGTATGCAGGTCAGGTCAGGACAAGGTAGGTAGCATGCACTGGTACGGCACATCGGCACACCCACCACATGACGAAACACCGTGCAATCCCAGTTTGGGACCCTCTGGCCGACACGCGGTCCAGTCCCACCCCCCAGAAGTCCCCATCTGTCTGCCACAACCGGGTGTTACGAGGGCGTTCCCATGGCCTGGTCCGGCCGCTCGGGTCCTCAGCAATGATCACGCTTGGGGAATTGTGCCACATGTAGAGCCGTAACTGACCTCACAAAGCAGGTAATGTACCACATTCTGAACTTTCGGAGCAACCACGGTACCAATGGAGTCCAGGCTTCATTTCAGGTCACTAGATAGCGTTCATGTCTCGCAGGCATACAGCAAAACAGGTAGTACAATGTGAACCTCACAACACGGTCGACACTCTCCCCGCAAAGAAACGCACTGCTAAGAGGTCATTAAAGGCCTGGATCTTGGTTTTTATCCAGGACACTCACAAGCCCAGACACTCAGATTCCTCGCTTAGTCTCTCAAGAGCCCCAATCAGAGCCTCCACTGACTCTGTGAAGATCACAGCATCATCAGCAAAGTCAAGATCAGTGAATCTTCCCTCACCAACTGCCCCACAGCCACTGGACCCCACGACCCTGCCTAACACCAAGCCTGTGCAAACACTGGACAGAGCAGGAGCAATAACACAGCCCTGACGAACCCCAGAACCACCTGCGTCCTTTAGTCCTTGAAAGTACACACATATACAAATACACTGACTGACACACGTCCCTCCTACTTGGCTTCTGTTTGTGGATGGTTGTTCATCTGTCCTAAGTAAATACATTTTTGAAAATAGTATATTTGGTTGAGTTTTTATGACACGATACTTCGTATGGCCTATTTCAATCGTGCCTCTGACAAATATCTTATATTACAAAAAATTTAAACTAACAATAAAACTAATAAAAACTAAACTAAAACTAAGCACTTTCAAAAAAATGAAACTAATTTAGCAACCCCACTTTAAAAACTAATACAAACTAAACTGACACTGAAAACAAAATGTGAAAATGAAATGATAAATAAAACCTAATGAAAAATGCAACACTATTATAACCTTGGTTACGAAGGAATGGGGTTCGAGGAGGAGACGCTGACCACAAGTTGACCACAAGGAGGGACGAGAAAACGAGAAAAGAGGTGTTGTCATGTTGAGGCATGTTGTCAGGGAGGACAAGGATGTGTAAGGATGAGGTCCAGTGTCCAGCCTTATGAGTAGGTAGAGTAGTGGGTCAGGTCAAATGAGGTCAGAAGCTTGAGGAAGTCAGTAGCCTGGGATTCATCAAATTGGCCCTTCGAGTGCTTGAGGAATGCCGAGAGGCATGTCATCAGGCAGGGTGGCTGACACAAGAAAATCCAATTCATCAGTGAAGTTTTGTAGCTGGCCCAGAGGGCAATAAATAACTAATATATGCAGTCTGACAGGATTGATGATGGTTTTCAGACCTAATGGGGACTGCCACTGGAAACTGGACTGGATTGGCCCCCAGGAGCAGATAAATATTAGCCAAGCCATTGTCTTTGGATATTGCAGGTGGAAAGGCAAAGCATGGGCATCTTTCTCTGAAACAGAAGTGTCCTGACTGCCTGGCTTTTCTGCACATTCATGGCGACACAGCAGCCTTCACTTCTTAACCTGAATTTTAGCAAAAGTTTTACAAATAAGCCATTGCCTTTCCATCCGGTGCAATGTTCAGATTTTGTCAGAGGTCCCAGGTGGGTCTCCTGGTGAGCAGTTCAACATGAAAGTTGAAGGTAAAAATATATATATATATATTGCCGCAGAACACATCTTCTAAGCTATGCGGAGAAATGAGGTGGGGAGCCCATTTCTTTATCTGTAACTAGTTACGCATAATACAGAACCTTCTATTACGTTTCATGTTCCAAACCACACGTCCAGCCCTCATTGGCTGGTCCTGATTGTTGACCACCCCCCCCCCCCAGCTGCCATTGATGTTGCAATTTTTCATTGCTTACTAGAAAAAGCTCCTTCTGGGCAGCAGATGGATGGGCCAGCTTAAGGGCAGGACACCCTGACAGTATTGCAGAGGCAGCTATAGCCACTCACGGTCTTGTAGTCCACCCAGTTGCGGTGGAAGTCCAGCGACCCGTCTCGGCGCCGCTGTAGGATGGTCCAACCTCCGCCTCGGGTCTTCATGTCACAGAAAACCTGCAAGATGCGCAGCACTAAGCAATCGCTTATAAGCATCCCACTTATCGCCATGGAAACTGCTCCCATGACGCCCATAGCTACACCGGCCACTGAACAGCATCATTTACAGCCCTGGATGCACGTCATTAACATAAAGCCACGAGTTCAGCACTGTTTCATTATTCAGGGGGAAATTACTATTCCCTCATAAGCTGAGAATGGCATGTCATTCTGTAAAATTTAATCACGATTCCTCAAAAAATATCAATAATAAATCAACAAACACTACACTTTACCCTGCTTAATGAATTCTGTCAGCTTTCTGGTGCTTTTTTTGAATGAAGAAGCCCCCTTTTAAACACCCTTTTCATAATGGGCCGTTAATGGTATCTGAGCCTGCTAACGATCCTTTTGGCTGTTAGTTAGCGGGAGTGTCTGCTTAATGACCAGCTAAATGTTTATATAGATAATGGCAGGTAGGGGAGACACCAGCGCTGTTTCACATGAATTAACTTTTTCTTATTCCCGCTGATGGGATTCTGTACAGCTTTCGACAGATGTGGAAGTGAGCTTTAGCTGGGATGTCAGGAGGACAGGACTGATGGTTCCCAGGGCAACCATGACACACGCACAAAAAAAACACACACACAGATCAATCTCAATGCGCCGTGTTTTTGTAAGCCACTCTACCCCACCTCCACGGGCCTTTGAGTCACTTGCAACTCTGTGTGTGTCTATCAGTGGTAGCTGATGGTTAAAATAATTGAGGAGGTAAGAAAATGTCACATATTCCAGTATTATAATACTGAATTTTTCCAAAGAAGAGAGACAATGTGTTTTTAAATGACAAAAAAATGTTAGTAATGAGTTAACTTAAAGTCACAGAAATCTAAAAAACAGAGGAAGTCAAACCTCCCATACCTCTATGGACCAGCTGCCTCTGGTGTCTACTCTTAATTTTCAAAATACACCATTCCACCAAGATGTTTTTACTTAGAACAGGATATGTGCAGGATGGACAGGCCAGGGCCAGCTTGGAAACAGCATCTTGGAAGCTTCAGAGTAAGTGAACCTGTCATGTGGGGGTGCCTCAGGTCTCTGCGTAGCAGGCAGGGGGGCAGCTTGATCAGGCTACTCCCAGGCTTCTGTTACGGCCTACGTTTTCTCTTGTAGTTTGATTGCATGCAATTATGCCTCCGCAAAAGAGTAATGAATCTGACCGATTCATCTTGCAGCAAAGCCCGGAACCCATATGGTGAAAAGTAACCTAATTAATTTTAGAATAGCTAAAACTCCCCTTGGCCTCTGGCGCTGTGGTTTATTCCCTTAACAACTTTACTTACTATGCAAATTGAAAAGAAAATACCTTTAATATGCTCCATGCCTTGATGTGGCTGCGTGCAAATGAATCAAATCTGCTTAATTTGTCTTCTGTAATTTTTGCCAGAAATGAAAAAGCCGGAAGTCACGGTTTTTGTTATGCTAGATAGCGGTTCAGCATTGCAGCCATATATAGCGTCATATATGGCCCTGTAGCAACAGAAAAAAATGCACTTTAACATCAAGGGCCTAGTGTTTAATGACCTGGACTACTGACAACCTGGACTACTGACAGCACTGCAACTACAGTAGCAGCAAAGAGCAAATCTATAGCATAGTGGTTAAGGACACTGAACTAAGAAGTGTCACAAAAATAAGCTTTCTGCCAGTAAAATATTAATATTAGGCATCAATATTAATAATTGCTTCTGAGAAATGTATTTGACATTAGCATTGCGTATGCTTTTAAAGGCACATCTCCTCCATAGATCTGAGTCCTGGATTCTCTGTCTTGCACATTGATTGCGAAGGCCGCACTCATCATTTTCAGATAGACCTTGAAAGCTCTTGTAGCTAATGAGGAGTATGGAGTGCGCTGCGGCTTTAATTGAATGCAAGAGTCCCATATGGTCACCATCTTAGCGGAAGCCCTCCTGGGCAAACACAGGGAGGGTGAATCTAACTCAGATGGTGGATGAGACGGGCAGTGGTCTGATCTGCTCAGCCAAACTGACCCATGAGAGGAAATAAGGGCAGGCGGACTGGTGGGGCTGGTGGGTGTACATCATATCCGTCTTATGAGTACTGTGGAATATGATATTATTGGTGCTGTGTGCTCACAAACTGTACCGCACACTTTCTACGCAAAACCAATAACATACTGGTTAATTATTAGCAGTTTTAAGCCTATAATAATAACAGAATAAATGGGGCAGTTTAACAGGTTTGCAGTAAACCGGCCAGCCGACCCGACGCAGCGGGCCCCAGACTGAACAGATGGTAGTGTTGCGTACAAGGGTTTGCTCTTTGTAAACCAACACCGGCCCTGAGATGGCAGGAAGCAACTGTTCTGCTGCCAAACATCTGGCTTCTATGCCCGCAGGAAACAAATATGAGTGAGAGAGTGTGAGAAAGTAAGCGAGAGGGAGAGAGACAGTGAGAGAGAGAGAGAGAGTGCACAGTTTTTGCAATTTTATTGTAAGCACTCTCTCCCTGGAACTGCAGCCAGGGATTATATCAGAGTGTGTGAATCGGCAGTGAGTGAAAGTCACACGTGTATAAGCTGGGACATTCTGGCTCAACAGAAGACCTCACCCATCCCCCCCCACCCCCCAAAATAAATAAATAAATAAAAAATGCCTATAAATAAATAAAAAATTGCCTGAGGGCAACGCTCCCTGATTACTTTTCTAATCTCACAATGACATTTTCACTCCACCCAGTATCAAATATTTGTATGGAATCACATCTGTGCCCCTTTTGGAAAAGCGTTAAACTGTTAAAATGTCAATATTGACAAGGAAATTGTTTATTTTTTAAGTGTCATTTTACATATATGTGACTTTGCAGCGGCAAGCTGCTGAATGCAAATGTGTATAGTTCAGCGACCAACTTTACGCACGTGTCTTTGTTTGGTCAGACAAGAAAAACACATTTTACCTGCCGATTTTCTAACATATGGGCATTACTGGATCAGCTCTTCAGTGGTTTAGGTCATACCTTTCAGATAGAAGCTTCTGTGTTAATATTAATGACTATACTTCTACATGTGCTGCTCTTCTCTGGGGGGTACCACAAGGCTCCATTCTTGGACCTCTTTTGTTTTCTTTGTACCTGTTGCCACTTGGTGCTATTTTTAGGAAGCGGCTCCTTTAATCTTTATGCTGATGATTGTCAGGTGTATCTTCCACTAAAGCGCATTGATGGGACTTCTGTACAGCCTCTCCTTATTTGCCTTAGTGACATCAGGAGTTGGCTGGCATTGAATTTTTTATATTTTAATGAGAACAAGACCGAATTAATGCTGTTTAGACCTAATGGCACTAGCAGGTCCCCCTGTATTGACCTTTCTTCGTTGGCTCCGTTTGAGAAAGCTGTGATTACAAACTTAAGCGTTAAACTGGATCCTATTTTAAAATTGGATAGTCAGGTAACCGCGGTCGTAAAATCAGCTTTTTTCCAGTTGAGGAGGTTGTCAAAAATTAAGCCTGTTTTGTCTAAATGCCAACTTGAAACAGTTATTCATGCTTTTATAACTAGTCGCCTTGACTACTGCAATGCACTCTTCTTTGGAGTTAGTCAAGCCTCTATTGCCTGCCTACAGTTGGTGCAAAATGCCGCCGCTCAATTTTTAACTGGTACAAGCACATTACTCAAATTTTGGCTTCCCTTCATTGGCTTCCGGTTCATTTTCGAATCTGTTTTAAAATTCTTTTATTTGTTGTTAAGTCTTTGAATGGCTGTGCCCCACGTTATCTGTCTGAACTTCTGCAACTGTACGCTCCTTCTCGTTCTCTCAGGTCAGCAGACCAGATGCTTTTAGTAGTTCCAAAATCACATTTTAGACTCAGAGGTGATAGAGCATTTTCAGTGGCAGCTCCAAAATTGTGGAACGAGTTGCCAATGCATGTTAGGCAGGCTCCTTCACTTGCTGTTTTTAAATCACGTCTGAAAACTCATTTTTACTCGCTGGCCTTCGACCCAGTTTGAGGTTGATATGTGTGATTTTGTGAGTTTCATGTACACTGTTCTCTTATTTTTTTATTTTTGCATGTTTTAATTTTGATCTCTTGATTTGCGTGTGTTCTAGCTGTACAGCACTTTGGTCGGCCTTGTTGTTGTTGTTAAAGTGCTTTATAAATAAAATGGTATGGTATGGTATGGTATATTCCAGTGAAATCAATATACTGCACATCAGTATTTTTTAACCCATTTCTCAGTACCCACAGATGATTTTTGCTCCCTCCCAGCTCCAGCGACTGTCTGACAGGGACTGGGAGGGAGTAAAAATGTGGACTGGCTGTAGGTACCCAAGGACCAGATTTGGAAACACAGCTGCACAGGAATGGTGGTTGTATGTGTCAGGTGCCGGACTGGCACCCCATGCAGGGATTCACCTGTCTTATGCCCAGGTTCCTTAGTAGCCCTGTTCTGGATAAGCCTTTGGAATATGAATGGATGAATAGCAATCGTTTGACCCATACAATATTTATATTTATTGAATTATCACTTTTCAATATTTGCAATAAGCTTCTCGAGAGCTTACACAGTCTTGGATAATTAAATGAAAATGTCTCTGGCAAAAACACCAAGATGCATTTATCTGCTTTAAGAGCCAAGTAGATTATTTTTGCTATTTCTTATTCTTATTTCTTATTTCCGATTCTCTTTTAAACATGAATTGTAAATAGAGGGATCAACAGGGGAAGCCTGGCAGCCTGGAATTGATCATATTCTCCTTGTGTTGTTTGGGTCACATATACCTGCAGGGAACCCACAATATGTGTGTGTCTGTGTGTGTGTGTGTGTGTGTAATATATGTACGCATATATTGCATTGTCTTCAATAATATATGTTATTTTGGATACCATTTTTTGGTTCCCATAAGAGGAAACTGAATTTTATAGAAATCAGTGACTGCAATAACAAAAATGAAAATGCCAAAAGTGTGTGTGTGTGTGTGTGTGTCTACGTGGCTTTGTAATTATTACAGTGTGGGGACCCAATGTCCCCACAATGTGATAAAAACCTGCTACTTTTCACCTTGTGGGGAAATTTTTTCGGTTAAATTTTATAAAAAATTTTTGTTTGCAATCAAAATAGTAAAAAAGTCTCATATTCATGTCCAAAAGTGTCATATTTTGTTTGGTTACTTAAGGTTAAGGTTAGGGTGTCATAGTTGGGATCAGGGTTATGCCCATAGGAATGAATGGAGTGTCCCCATAATGATAGGAATACACACTCTGTGTGTGCGCATGTGTGTGTGTCTGCGTGTGTGTTTGTGTGCATGTGTGTGCCCCAGCCTTGTGCCCTGTGCTGCCTCACATAGGCTCCAGACACAGCCATGACATTGACCTGGGCAGCAAATATGGGTGGTTTGGTTTAACAGTATTTTAGAACTAAAATCAGTTACACTGAAATCACGAATCTCATCAGTGTGGCCCTGTATTACATATTTCAGGTGAACGTCCACCCCTCATCCCCTCACCTTGAGAGTTTGTGTCGAGTTGGCAAGTCGTAAGCTGTACACCCCACTTTCTGTGATCCCCGCTTTGTAGATTTCGGCACAGTCTCGAAAGCTTGGGGACTCCTCTTTGGCTCTGGGGGAAGCTTCCTCTTGAAGGATAGAGCCTTCAGATTAAGAACAGCATCTCAGCTTTAGGCTAAACAACTGAATCTGTAAAGAAGCATCACATCTGTGTAAACAGCCCCAAGAGCTAAAACAAATGTTTTCCTATTCTCCACGGCCCTGTTCCTCCTAGTCCTCTTCAGCTTTATGCTTTTCTCCACACTTTGCACTGCATTGCGTATTTTCAACACTAAGACTGGTATCTAGGTAGCATGTCTGTGAAAACCAGTTGATACCTTCAATGAAAAGAGTCAAGGAGCTGATCTTACAGATTTTATGACAGAGAAATTCTTTTTTTATTAAGTTAATTCACAATATTTATCCCATAAACTTGCATATGTGAAGTTTTGTTGAGGTTAGATCAAATAGGGACCCACAGGCAGTCCACATTTTTGCTCCCCCTTGGCTCCTTATTGGCAGGTGTCAAAAATGTGGACTGTCTGGCAAGGAGCTGGGAGGGAGCAAAAATGTGGACTGTCTGGCAGGGAGGTAGGAGGGAGCAAAAACATGGTCTGTGGGTCCCTGAGGACCAGATTGGGAAGCACTGCTCTAAGGAGCCACCATAAAACATTTCACATACCCATCACCCTGCGGCGTCCCCTATTTTGTTTAAACCAAACCCAGGATGGTGTGGAGGTGTGACTGATCATTACCGTGCTGGGCCAGTGTCAAGAGGTTCTGTAAGGTGCCTGTGAGCGCCTCTTGCTGGTGGTGCGCCAATGTGTCATTTCGGACGGAGCCTCCGAGTCCCACCTCCAGCAGGGCGACGAGCCGCGCCTGGCGTGCCAGCATTTCCTGCAGCTGCTGCTTCTCCTCCAGCAGTGCCTGCTGCTGCAGTGCGTGTCTGCCCTCCACGGCCGCGAGTCGCCGCTCCAGCAGGCTGAGATGCCAGTGGCCGCAAATCGGAAATGCGGCAAAAGTTGCGTCAGCTAGAAGAAGTAGTCGATCCGCTCACCGCTTGCTAAAGGACGCCACAGCCAAGGCTGGCCTCATGCTCAGGCTCAGCGGGGACATGCTTCTTAAAAGCATAGTTGCTAACAACATTAGCAAGTTGCAGAGTCCGAACCATATGATGGAACGCTTCCAGATATGTAAGCTGCTAAAGGGAGCTTTTGGGAAACAAAAGTTGTAATGGGCCACAAAATTTTGATGGTTGTTACAATAGCATTTAATGCTGTGGGTAGGGCCCCGACAATTGTTTTTGTCTAGAGGCCCCCATCTCCCTAAATTCGGCCCTGACATCAGCACAGCTGGAGACATTTTCACTGGGCCCTGCTACCTCTCCGCTAGTCCTCACTGAATCCTTCATGTCTCCGCAAACTACAGACAGTCTGTATCCACTCTGCTCCTTGGCAGTTCCATGCAGCGATGAGTCGCGATGGAATGAGCCGCAGGCTCTATAGGAGCAGCGCATGCATTTCACAGCAGGCTGCGTGGGGCAGTCTCTAAGTTCTCAGAACCCAGCTGTGTCTACCTTCACCTCAAATTTATACTTCACAGACACACACACACACATTTGTATTATATATATTTTTGTGGGGATTCTCCATTCATTCCTGTGGAACAAATTCTAAACCCAACTATGACACCCTTAACCCCTTCCCAACCTTAACCATAAGCAACCAAACAAAGTACAAGACTTTTGTGGCATTTTTAGTTTTTTGATTACAATCACAGATTTTTATAAAACTGAGTTTCTCCTTGTGGGAAGCAAAAGAAAAAAATAAGGTCCCCACAACATCAAGATAACAGATTTTTGTCACATTGTGGGGACATGGGGACACTTAGTCCCCATAACGCAATATATACAAAACTCACACACACATGACCAGATGCATGGAGCACCATTGCTTTTACGAATAGCAAATAGTCCTAAACTCACTCAATTGATGGAATATGAGTCAATTTCTCTGGACTTTAATGACAGTTCTTTGCTGGACTATGTGAGGACTGAGTGAGTTTTAGTCCCCAATACTGTAACATATGATGATGCAACCTGACTCTAGGTCACTGGCGGTCACTTCTCAAAAACAACGAGAAATGCCATCCATCCATTTTGCGAAACCACTTGTCCTATTCGGGGGGGGGGGGGGTCGGGAGCCTATCCCAGAGACTACGGGCGCGAGGCAGGGAACAACCCAGGATGGAAAACATAGTGAAATGGACTGCGTGAATTCTGGAAATCTCCACTTCTTTTGTATTAACACTAGCTTGCTGGTCAGGGGGCGTTACAGTATGTTACCTTGGCTCAGTCTGCGTAATTACATTCCAGAGCTGTTAATATTCATCCTATATAACAGTAACAAAAAATGAATGACACTACTTCAGTAAATAAGGCAACACAAAGAAATTTGAGAGTGAAAGAGAATATCGGGCTCTGTTAGGCATGTGGCGATGTGTAATGTGGGGGAAGTGGGAAAAACACTTATAACCCAAAGTGAGTGAAGGCAATTGCGAACCTCAACCACCGTGTACCAGACAAATCTGCACAATTACTGCACAAGGCATGAATTGACGATACTAAGAACTGGCTTAGCCAAGGTCACTGACTGAAACGAAATAGTCAGCCAGACTTAAAAAAAGTGATTCTCTGTGCTTCGTGACTATGCGCATATTGAAAGCCTTTGTGATTCAAAAACTAAATTGGACTTCTTTTTTTTCTCATCACGAAAGATTAATTTTGTTTGCCGTTGGTTTGTTTTTGAGTGTCTGACATTGTGGCAAATTATTCTGTGATTTGGACGATGCTCAAAGTGGAACTGAAAGTAAATTCTGTGTTTTACGGTTGCAGACCTGGGGATAGATTTTTTTTCCCCGGTGCTTTTGGGCTGTAAGTTTGCTGGAGCAGCATGACCTTATGGCTGAAATGGCGCAGGACTTTGCAATCCCCAAGGCCACAGCCATTATCCCCACAGCATGATGAGCTCAGTGGAGTCAAATATCCATGGATATGACCTGGTGCTGGTCATCTCAATGTTCCAGCTCCTTTTTTAAAAAATCATCTCAATCACCACACATGCCTCCATATGAAACCAAAGCCTTCACTGTATGTATTCTCCATACCCCTTAGTTTGTTCTCCCGAAACCCCCCCCCCCCCATGTCAGAGATCTCAGCACCTTCACATCATAACTGTACTTGTGCATTCCTCTCTGCCCCCCCACACACACTCACATAGAGCCCCCCACCCCCCCCCCCCCCC
>JAODKL010000047.1:13503455-13514026 GCA_026780765.1 Petrocephalus schoutedeni
TTTTTTCCTCGCCCCCCCCCCCCCCCCCCCATTAGCGACTCCTTCAGCTGACCTGTTTTTATCATTGATCCGGGAAATCTGCTGAGTCTGTTGAAGGATCTGCCTCTCCAGCTTGTAGGTGGACAGCGAGTACTCCAGGAGCTGCACCTCCAGTCTGGTGGTCTGGTTCATCATCTGCAGACCAGCGTGCACTGTGGTCACGCGCCGATCTCCTATAACATGCTAATGTCCGTACACTGGATGGGTCACTGTAATACTCTACTTCCATAGGAAGCACCCATGTGTTTTGTTCTTTGGAAATCTCTGGAACACGGGTGTATAAAGGTCTCTGCATTTTGAATTACATAATACAGCTTACACAAAGTGACCATGTGGCCAGACATTTAACGACTATCTGGAGAGTAAATTCATCTGTTGTAATGCTTAAGAAGGTTCACTAAAGAGTTTCAGGCCATAAAAAACTTATTTGTAATTTTAGATCCTTACTGAGCATTTGAACCTCTCACATTATCAGTTGTATTAATGGGTACAATTTGTTCCCCAAAGAGGGCCACTATCCTACATATAGGTAGCAGATAAAAAATGTGCTTTGTTAACTTCTAAATTATTTCAGACCATAACTGTTCCAGTTCTCTAAACAAAACAAATATAAAATGAAAATCAAGTGTATCCATAATGGGTAAATATTTTCCATTGTTAAATTTTTTGAAGAAACAAAAACACGGTGTTCTTCTAATTGTGCACTGTTTTAACAGCCTTGCAGGCCAAACTAACAGAAGACAGAACAAAGCCGTTAAAATATTGGTGCAGGCTGTATTTTTGTACACAACGACCTGCTGACGAACAAGATGTAAAATGACACAAAAGCAAAACATCACAGGGCGCTCTGAAATAACATCTGCTTAGATTGATCACTGGTGCTGTTTTGATTAAAGTACATTTCCCTTTCTGTTTTATGTGTTCCAGTGACAACTAAGCGTGTATATGTGAAGTTTGTTTTCTCACGCACAAAACAGCAAGATGTTCAATCAACTAAAATTACATATTCAACAACCAAACGCTTAGCAGGTAATGAACGAGCCCTGTGGGACTGCTGAACAAGTTAAACAATGACCAGACTCCTGCCTAAAAAAATAAACCATCAGCGTATGAGCCAATGGCTGCGGTTTCACCCCATTGGCTCGCCTGGGTCTCCACATCTGTCAGTTTACGGGTCTGCTCTGCCGATTGGCTGAGGAGGTTGGTCCCGATTTCCAACATGGCAGCCGTCTGCTTGTGCACAGTGTTCCGCTGCATCTCCTCCATCTCGGACCGCACATTCTCCTGGATGTAGTTCTCCAGCTGGAAATACATCAAAATGTTTAACGTACATGGCTATATTCAAAGTATAAAGTACAAAGTGTAGTGAGATAAATAACACTGCCTGCACCCACGCTAGGCAGACCATCCACACTTGCCAGTCTGTCAGTATCGCCATGTTTATATTTTCATATGGTCATACCTGATTCAGGCTTCACTTTGAGGTTAATTCCAAGGCATTTTGACCACCAAGAACAAAAATCACCAAAACGAGTTTTGTCTCTGCTACATGCCAGAGTCTAAATTGCTCAACAGTTGCTTCTTCAGAATGTTACTGAACTGTACTGAACTGGCATTAAGTTCTATTGGGATGCATTAGCTGAAATAGTCAGCGTAGCAGCATGCTGCGATTTCAGGTGTAATCTGTGCGAGCTGAGAGGTGCGGCTCACGCCACGCAGTGTTTATCCCAGGCAGACATTATCAGAACAGGACTGTGAGAATGCGCCCTGCATATTTCCAATGCAAAACACCCAAAAGGCCTCAAGACCGCAATTTCTCATTTTCTTGACAGCTTTTCAGAAATATTTTTACAGATGGTTTTCAGATTAATTGTGGAATATGCTTGATTGCATTGACGCTAATCCTTCAGATGTAAAAATAATGTTGACAGCCGTTGTGAGTGGGCCTGATCCGCTTGTCAGGCACTGAAATAGAGTGGGCAGCTTATTGCTTTGCTGAATTTGATCACTCATTTGCGCTGCGTGTGACATTGAGTTCTGTTAATGCTATGAGTTACTATGAGCACAGACAGATATTGCAGTCAGAAACAGTCTGAAATACAATAAGGGGAAAGGCAGCTTACTTCTCCTGCTGCAGTCAGCCTTGGCAAGGTTTTCCGGGGGCATATCCATTGTTTTTCTTTTGGTTTAATTCACACCCAGTTCTCAAGGGTGCAGCTCTAAACCTGAACAATGTTTTTTTACCATTCTTTTCTTATCAATTATTGTATGTGAGAGATCATAATGAGAGCCTCACCTCTGATGGCGAGTACAAACAGAAATTAGCAGTGGGAAGGCGCTGAAGCAGTAGGGAATTAAGTGTTAAAAGGAAGGAAGAAACGGACAATAAATCTTCCTGTCAGCCTCAGGCCCCCTTTCCAGCAGAATGCAGTGTAGAACGCCCTGGCACACTGCGCCAGTGCTCTTAAGTTCTCCATCTATTCTTCAGGTGCCTCCTCTGGGCCTGAACAGCAACACTGTGTTGAGGGTTAAGAAAATAAAATAAAGGTAAGATACTTTGAGACGCAGCAGTGGGACCCCCACACCCAGCTCTGCTTGCATGCCCTGCAGCGGTACAGCAGCTTAAAATTTTGGCACTTGCGCCCCTGTGCATTGGTTTTTTTTTTTTTTACTTCAATCAAAATTCATTGTTGACTTGCAATAACAAGACCCGTGACACTGGGGTTCCCATCCATCATAGTTTTAATTTGGTTTTATATGTAGGCGGCACCTTGAACAATGGCTCCGAGTGAAATCCTTTTCTTTCTTAGCGCTTTCTGCTGTTTTTAATTAACCTGCAACAAAGGCTACTTCATTTTGCGCCGCGCTCGAGTGCAGTTCGATACGGGGCGCTGGGTTATGGGCTGGAAAACAATGCGAATTGAAACTGCGATAAAGGGAGCTGAAATGATTTTTCCTAACAACCTGGCCACAGTCAGGTCAAGAAGTGGAGAGAAGGGGGGAAAAAAATAAATACGTGAAATACATGGGCCCTTTAAAGTGCTTGCCTAAATAGTTATTAAATAGTTCCCTGCTGCTTCGCAAGGCCAAACCAATGGTTGTAAGCGCAAGACTTACAATGAGCTCGGCTCAGGAATCAAAGTGACTGAACGAAGCACAGGAAATAACTGTGATGATCATGGTGACATAAGCCAGCGGCCTTGATTCTAGCAGAAGGGTATGGGAATGAAGTTACTGTGATTTAACCTGGACTTGACAAAGAGCCAATATCAGATTGCAACAAATGACTTCCCTTCCCTCAGAATGCAGTCCAGGGTGGCTCTGTTACAGCAAAACACAAGGAGCCAGGGGACAATATCCCTGCCCTGGTCAAGCCTCATAGGTACACATACGTACTGCCTCAAAACCAGACCCATATTGAACGAATTCCAGAGCGTGATCTGAATTAATGTGCTGCCTTGTTTGCCTGTTAGTTCCAACAACGCCTAGGCAAAACTGGATTATCTGAATCACTTGGTGTCTTAATTACCACGCAGAATCCTTTGTTAGTTCTTAATCAATCGGAACAAACGTGTATCAGCAAGTACGTTATTGAGTACTGCGATTGTTGGCTATACGGGATGAATTGGATTTATTCTGCTGAATGGTGAGCTCCCAGTTAGCTTTCTGCAGTAAATCTCTTTATCGGGACGTTTCTGGAGATGATTACAGGTCATTACTGCAGAGTAGGGAGGAATCTCTCATTTACTTTCCCGGACCTCTGTCCATGAGCTGAGCATGGGGCAATGGATGAGCACAACTTGTAAGAGATAAACCCATTATAAATTACATCTGATTGAAGGAAAAAGATATAAATGCCTAAAAATACTGCAAACTGCTTTACTCAAAAAGCACCTGGAGATTTTTAAAGTCTTTATGTTGAAGTCTCAAATTGTGACTTTCTGAGGTTATTCATTTTAAATAAGACCTTAGCACTATAACCATTATTTTATAAAATGGGGGCTGGGCAGTGGCTGGGTGTGGTGTCAGTTTTACTGTGTGCATTCTGATCATCATCGATCTATCTATCTAATCTGCCTGTAAAAACTATAACATGACTATAACATGCAGTGAATGGTAAGGCAGCTGTGCATGAGCAGTACAGGAAAACACCAGGAATTTCCCTGGCCCGGTCTAGGGAGGCAGGGCCAGTCAGCCGGAAGTGTGCCCCCGAGTCCCTGTCTGCCCACTGGCCCTGTTCCTGTGATGCCCACGTCTACGCAGTATCTCAGTACACCCACGGCGGTTAGAGTCCCGGGAACGAGAACGTCTCTGCTAGACCCGGGGGCAGGGTAGGGTGGGGGGGGGGGGGGGGGGGGGGTGGTCCCCAGGACTGTGGTGACATGAGCTGCTTAAGGAGGCGCGCGGCATCTTTGATCAGAACAAGGACAACATTCAGAACGGCAGCATGAAGAGAGACTTATGGTCTGTGTGAGTGCCCACACTGAGCAGATGTGGCTTAGCAGACTGCGTGCACCATAAGTGGCCCTAGGGGGCAGTCACGACGCAGACACACGTTTCCATTCTACAGGCAGGTTTCTGGCGGAGAACCTTTCTTCCCTTTTGTTCCTCTGCGTGATGCATTTGTACCACTTTGTCTGCAATGTGAAATTGCTAGAGGGTTACGTCTTATAAGTCTTCATTTTCCCTTCCCATATAGAGAACGTTTTAACAACCTCCATTGCTTGTAATATAATTTTAGATTTACAGATTGAAACTCAACAACAAAGATTTACAAATGATCCCTGGCCTCAAATCTGTACCACTTAAATTGTTTGCAACAGAGATTGTGTAACATTCACATTATGACAGATTGCACAGATAACCATGTTGTGAGTTGTTTGTCCACAGTGTTTGAAATCAGTTTGCAGTCCTGAAAGAACTTAGATCCAGCACTGATAGGAAAATCATTCTCACATTTTGATTAGTCAAAAGAAGAAATGGGGTTTGATCTTGGCAGCAGCCTTAAAGAGCAGCATCAGCACAGCACAGCACTAGGGCATGTTAACTTATCACGGTATGTGATTTGTCATGATGTTACACCCGTGAGTAAATCTTTTTTTTTCTCCATAATTTCCCCCTGGAATCCAGAATTTCCCCCTGGCATCAATAAAGTTAAGGTTAAAGTTAAGTTACTTTTAGGGCACTTTTGGCAAAATACATTTGCCTAATTCACAGTTTGATGGTGTATATATTCATACATTTTTTTTAAATGTATCCACTACTTTTAGAAGTTAAAGTACCTCCCTCAAGGGTACAATATCAGTCGCAGGCTGGAACACGCGTGGCCAATCGCAGTTCCGGCTCCTGGCACTCAGCACACTTCCTGCCATAGGGTTACCTTTAGCAGCCACTGGGTGTTGTTCTCCATGGCATTCTCCAGGCTCTCCAGCTTCTTGTCCTGCTCGGTGGCGGCGGCGCCCCCAGGTGGCGGTGGCGAGTCCCTCTGGAGCGAGTTGCTGACCTGGAATTCGCCAGAGGGGCCGCAGTGCCCCATCTCCGGCAAGAGGAAGGTGTAGCTACAGGCACCGTGCTGCACGTGGTGACGCAGCCCCTCACATGCTGCAGTAGACAACAGCGCCACCAGCAGGCAGCCTGCAGCCAGGAGCCGCCGCGTCGTCATCACGGTGACGAGCTGGGAGTCGCCTTTTGGCGATTT
This sequence comes from Petrocephalus schoutedeni, assembly GCA_026780765.1. Classification (NCBI taxonomy): domain Eukaryota; kingdom Metazoa; phylum Chordata; class Actinopteri; order Osteoglossiformes; family Mormyridae; genus Petrocephalus; species Petrocephalus schoutedeni. The sequence continues at coordinate 13,509,193 of JAODKL010000047.1, forward strand.
ACCGGGAGTGGTGGGGATTCTCCTGTAGGAAACTGCAGTCCCTCGCAGTGTGTGCTCCTTGTTCCTCCTTGTTCCCCCTTGTTCCCCTTGGTTCCTCCTTGTTCCCCCTTGTTCTTCCTTGTGTTTCTTGTTCCCCCTTGTTCCTTCTTGTGTTCCTTGTTCCCCCTTGTTCCTTCTTGTGCTCCTTGTTCCTCCTTGTCCCCCCTTGTTCCCCTTGGTTCCTCCTTGTTCCCCCTTGTTCCCCTTGGTTCCTCCTTGTTCCTCCTTGTGCTCCTTGTTCCTCTTTGTCCCCCCTTGTTCCTCCTTGTGTTCCTTGTTCCCCCTTGTCCCTTCTTTTGTTCCTTGTTCCCTCTTGTTCCTTCTTGTGCTCCTTGTTCCTCCTTGTTCCTTCTTGTGCTCCTTGTTCCTCCCTGTTCCTCCTTGTCCTCCCTTGTTTCTCCTTATCCCCCCTTGTTCCTCCTTGTTTCCCCTTGTTCCTCCTCTCTTTGCTCTGTCCTTGATCCTGTTTTATAGCACTGAGCTGCACCAGTTCACTGCTGTCTGGCAGGATGCGGAGGATCGGGGGATCGCTTCCTCGTGCTTGTCCACTCGGCTGCTTGCGAAACTCCTTTCAGTGTTCTTACACTCTCTGCATTCTTCCGCTTTCTTCCTTTTTTAAGAAAAAAAAGGGTTCATTTAGGAGAATGAAGAATGTTCTGGGCAGTGCCAGTTCAGGGATTATCGCAAAAAGGTGTCTGTGCTATTTAAGCAGTCAAATTCTGCCCTCCCCTCCTTTAGTGCATAGTCCCCCCCCCCCCCCCCCCCCCCCAACCTCCCTACACTCAGGCTTGGAAGAGGATGTCACAAAAATGCACACAGCAAGCCACCACAGTGATGACTTGCACACTGTCTCTCTCCCATTTATCTGTTTCCTGCCCCTGCTCTGCCTCTGTGGCATTTTTCACAAGGTAGAGTTTATGGAAAACTCCATCCTGGCCACATGCATGGGGGGCATTTTCCCTTCATGTGCCAGAAGGTGCACACTGAATTCAACTCGTAATTCCCGTCTGGTTCCTGAGAATTGCTCTTGGAAAGACATTCTTTGTAAAGAGCTCATTCTAAAGTAATAATTAAATAAGAAAGAGAAGCTCCCTTGCCTACGTGTGTGCACACATGCACAGACCTCACCTCAGTAGCTGACTTTCTGGAGAGTCCAAGCACGCACTGGATCTCTTGGCATCCATGCTTTCACCGCATCTGCAATATAAACATTTCGGCAGCTGTTGCATTTCTCGGGCTGTAGGATCACTTTCGTGGCACAAACTCTCTGTAGGTGCAGCGTCCCCCGCCCCCCGCGCCCCATAATACAGTCGTGGCTGGGACAGGGTTACGCGAAACAAATTTATTTTTCATGCCATGACATTTAGAGATAGCAAGCTGCCTCATCCTGCACTGTACTGCGAGTATAATAGCCTATGAATTACATGACGGGTAATTTTCCATACACAAAGAACCACGTGGTGAAGGCATTAATCATTAGAAATAATGTTTGTAAACAACAGAGGAGAACATTGCTTATAGAATGAATATTGAGCCTTTATGATGAACTGGGACCGAAGAAGAGATAATCTTGCAAAGCACAGCTTTGGTTTGGTGGCTGTTTGTGGCATTAATGCGGCCCGTCGCAATATCAGATCATCGCAGCATCTGATCTGCGCCGTTGACACTGAGACGGTGCTGGATGGGGTCTGTTAACTTGTTTTTGCTGTGTTGCTTTTAATTGCCTGTGCTCCGAAGCTGGAGTATCGGTAAAGGCTGATGTCTGCTGCCCGTCATCATTGCGTCATGCTGTGCTGCAGGATGTGAGTAACGGGATAGCGATTGCATGGTGGATGTGTGTGCCTTTATTTTTTTCATTTGCTGAATTTCTGGCCTGAAGCTGAGCACGTGAGGCTCAAAGCATCAGAAAATAGCAGTATTCTTTTTTTTTCACAGGATCCCAAAATGCACGTTTAGAAAGTCTTGTAAGCTAGGCAAATATCCTATTAAATTATGTTAAAATAACATGAAACATTATTATTTAAAAAGTACTTCATAAACACTTCCTTCGTTGCTTAAAAACCTTGACCCATCCAGTTACAAGCAGACTGGTCAGTAAACGGCTCGACGCGGAGGGTAAAACAGCAACAGTCTCGGTAGCTAACGGGTTTAAGTTAGCCCAAGGCTCTTTTGAAAAGTATCCCATTACCAGTTAAGTGCAGTATTGTTGGGTCCACAGTAAAGATCCGATCCCAGTTTTTCACACTGTGCCAAACCACAGTACCATTAGAGATGTAGAGTGTCACTTCACAGATGACCTTAGATTAATCCTGAATTACTGCAGTAAAAAAGTAGTTCAAGATAAGTACCCTTCTCAAGAGGACAACAGCAAAGCCCCCCTGGAACTCACACCAGCAAATCGTTTGGTCAGACGTTTTTTTTGGAATATCTGTTTCATATTTAATGGCACCGAATCCATTCTACCGTTATGTGGTAGGAATATATTCAAAATTCCACTTTCCATTTAGGTTGCTCTTGAGTTTCCAGGCAAATGGACACATATGGCAAACTCAGACATGCCTTAATGTGATCTGTCCTATTACATTGTCTATCAGGGTGGGCCAACTTTGACTGTCTGAAAGTTCACATACACATACACAGACACACACACATGTTTGTATTCCTATCTTAATGTGGAGCGCCCATTCATTTCTATGGGAAACACCCTAATCCCAGTAATGACACCCTTAACCCCTACCCAGCCCTTACCTTAACCATACGTTACCAACCCAAATGCAAGACTTTTTACTTTTTGGCATTTTTGCTTATTTGACCGCGTTCACAGATTTTAATAAAAAGTCAGAAATAGTGAGGACCGAAAAAATATTACCTCACTAGTAACATTTTTCGAGGATTTGTTATACTTGTGAGGTCCTTTGGTCCTAACAAATATAGCAAAACCTGTACATACACACACACACACATGTAAACCATTGAAATGGTGTGAGAGGGCTGGTTCAGAAGAAAAGGCTTGGATCCGGGAGTCTAACACAAAACACCCTTTGGATTTCATTAGGTCAAAGTTTACATTTTGATGGCTCATTCGTTGAGGCCATTTTCATGTATAGAAGAAAAGACAGGCCCTGCACACAATACGGCAGACGGATCGCTATCAAATGCTCTTCTGTCATGGACCAGTGGACACCACAAGCTCGTTATTCAGCAGCGGACTGGCACAACTGCTACATATAACCTTCCGGGTTTGAAGTTTGACCCCTTCGCATAATTCCTCAAGGCTTGCCCTCCCCAAGGACATCTGATCTCAGAGTGACATCAGTCATTGTGTCTATCTGGGCGTAATGGGTTACACTTCCTACAAAACCCAATCCAAGAGGATAGTGAGGATCCTTTATTGTTTTAGTGGGAAGGGTAGCTTTCAGAGGTACATCAATCTGCTGATAAAGTCTTATTTTTGTGGGCCAGCTGTCACTCAGCCCTGTTGCCTAGGACCCACCCCACAGTGCAGGGATAGAAGAGCCATATGTTGAAACATAGCTGCACAGAGCCACTCGGGAAAGCCTTGACCACAAGGTACTGGTGTAGCTGCACTCCAGAAGCCCTAGAAGCTTTGGATTGTGCCACAAGCACACTTTTGAATTTTACAAGGCGATAAGTGGAACTACCAGCTGTGATGTAAGTCTGTTTTCATTATAATCTGGTTTCTAGTTTAATTCCTCATCTATAAATCACAGAGAACATGCTTTGACATGAAAAAAAAAAATCTGAGATTTGAACCGGAATGTAGCAGAACAATCTGAACAGTCCCTATTCTGGAATCTTGATACTTAGATAGACATTGGCTCCATGCATGGAAGGGTTTCCACTTTCAAAAGGTGAAACATCTTAAGTGTGCATGCAAACAATGATGGTGGCAGATGGTAATCCTGGATCTGCTCCCAGTCCCTCATTTTCTCACCTTAAGCCACACCCAGAAACCCTCAGAACACAGTCCATCCTCATAACATTTTGGCTGTAACACATCTGTGTTGTGCAAGATGTGTAACAGGAAACCATAAGCATTGCGACTGCCGAAGCCTTATCTGTCAGTTATAATGGCTAAAATCACAGGGCTCCGTTTACCTAGCGGTCTGACAGCTGGAAGCATCGTCGGGCAGATGGAAATGTTTCCAAGACACATGCAGTCATTACTGAGCTAATAAACCTTATTAATCATGTTTTGTTTCATTTAGCCTATTTTGACTGCTAGTGACAAGTAAAATATTGGATGGCAAAATCAATGTGATGAATGAAGGGATGGGGTGAAAGCTAAAAGGGAAAGTGGCAGCATGGGGCTGATGCAGGGGGCATACAAGGCAGTACTGTAAGGTAAGAAATCTTAAAGACCTGCAGCATTGTTGAACAGAGCTAGGTTGATGCCCTCTGGGTGCCACAAGGTCACTGGGCCCAGCTGAAAGCTGATTGGCCCCAGGAGTGTGCCCTCCCTTGTCACTCACCGACTCGAAACATATGATTGGCTAATGACAAGATTGGGCCCTTTGTATAAATTATGGGTCCTCTTATGCTCCCTACCTCAAAACAATCCCAGAATGACCCCTGCTTCAGAGGGAGTTGGCTTCAAGAATACAGGATGATGAACATAGCTGGGCCTCTGGCCTTTTGGGGGTGGGTTGCACTGGAATATAGGAAAGAGGGTATGAAGGAAATGGTTTCTTTTCCCCTGGCCTTAAGGAACATGCAAAGATACACCGAATAAGCTACGCGTGGTTTCGGCTGGCTGGGGAGCTATCTGAACACC
>JAODKL010000047.1:13514576-13570316 GCA_026780765.1 Petrocephalus schoutedeni
CCCCCATCCCCCCGTCCCGTCCCGCGTTCATCTTCTTCTGCAATCTCAGTTAAACTCATTACAGCATTAAGTTCTACCAACCCCTATAAAAAATGATCATTTAATATCCCCCATAAAACTGGAACAATAAAAAACGAGTTATACATTTTCCAGTTGCTACTAGCCAAGAGGATTCTTGTCCAAGGCTAAATTAAACATTTTTTTTGCCTCCTATTTTGGTTGCATGGGGTATAAAAGAGAATCAGGCCTTTAAGTAAAAAAAATGCTAATTTCTCAATAGTCACAGCAAGGTGCATGTTGTAAACAGCATTAAATTCCTTGACCAACTCAGAGTTGTTTGCCCTCCAATTCATTACAGTTATTTCTTTACTTCATTATAGGTGCATTGTTTAGTCGCTGTATATAACAATAAAAAAGGTTAACTTCCTTGGTGCAGTATTACAATCACATTTCCTCTTCTATAACTGGAATTATATGATGGCCTCTCACCCCATTTACTGTCTCTTAACTCCTCTGCCACATTGCCGGTCTCTCTGCTTATCTCTCTCGGCCAGCTTTTAGAACTCCGGGGAAACGACTAACTGCAGAAGATGAAATTTTCACCGCGGCCTCTTTTAGCTTCCGTTCCTCTCCCCGGCCGACTGTCCGTCGCCCGTCTCCTCGCCCGCAGACAGCTGCGGCCAAACGCAGCATCGATGGCATTTTCATGCCAGACGGGTCCCCCCGCGTGCTGTCGCCGGCGCTCGGGGACCGTGGTGCATTTTTACTACGGCACCTTTGTTAGAGCCAACAGGGCGGGGCAAACGGCACCCTTACTGGCCATGCCGAGACAGCACTTCAGGGGGTCCAGGGTCATGACGCGGGTGGTGCGAGTGGGGGCGGTGTTTTACTCCCCCCAATCCTCACCGGCGGAACATCGCGTGCCTCTGCTCTCTGGGGATTTTCTTCGAAAGGCTGCCTCAGCTCAGCCAGTATGAGAGGAGTGAGGTAACACCTTAGAAATGTTGCACAACACTATGGGAGCATGGGGAGGCTTGGGGTACATGGAGGTTTCGCAACACTCGCAGGCTTCCTCTTGGCCTTAATTTAATTGCTGCCACACGGTGCCACTGGTAAAGTGGCTGCAGGCATGTCAATTTCACATCCATCCATCCAGCCATCCAACCATCTTCTCTATCCGTTCATCAATTACAGGGACTCAGTGAGCCTGGAGCCTATCACAGGATGTACAGGGCGGGGGACACCTTAGATGGCATGATGGTCCATCACAGCAGATACACTCACCAAAAGCAAAGAAGCCAGTGAGAACCCATGAAAACGTGAAGGACATGCGAGCTGCTGCACTTTCGGGCCGCCATGGTTAGGGTCTGACCAAGCTAGGGTCTGACCAACCATCTCCTTATCTGTCAAGTATTTCAAAACATTTCAAAAGTAATTGAAGACCAAATTTCCAAAACTCACTCAGTCTGCATGTAACCCGAGGAGGAACTTTTATTCAATTTTCAAAGCTCATGGAAATTTGTGCCCCAGTTATGAAGAAATAAGAATATCCATAACAAGAAGGGCTTGATAATCTATCACAAGTCTCTGTTTTGAACTGGTCTTTAAATTTCATCAGCAAAAGTGGCAATATTTTTCTGTGAGAACTTTTTATTTATTTTTTTTTATTACTGATTGAGTTGCGAGAGAATCCTGGTAAATACTATACATATTAACCTGGGAGTCCTGTGCCTTATGCTAAATGAGGCTAATTAAACAGAAAAAAAATCACATTATTGCCAGATAATATTTCTGGAAGCGCAATATTTCTGGAAGGTCAGGGCAAAATAATACATCTACCTCTCTGAGCCATTCAATGTGTGATACGTGTAAAAGAAAAAAAACGTCTTCTTTCTCTGCAAAGATAATAAATTATGACCTGCAACTGGGAAATTTCAATGGCAGAAGCCCTATGACCTCTTTTATTAATGACAAAAATGTATTGGATTGGGATGTGTTCCACTTACATAAAATTAAGGTTCCGTGTCTTTAAAAGGGATTGATACTTTGGGGTGCAAGTTGGAGGAACTTGAAAGGGAATTTCGAAGCAGCCACAAGACAAGGGCCAGTCACTCTCTCTGCAGCTTAACCACATGTCCCTTTGAAGTTCTCTCATTTATCCTCATTTATCTCTGAATTTCTCCAGTATGTGAACCCAATCTCCCAGTTCTTGAAGAGAACTGTGACCCATGTATGCTGATGGCAAATCTCTATTAAATATGAAACTGAAATGTATTCACATTTCTTTACGACTCTTTTGAGTGTAATCAATGACTAATGTGTTTTGCCGTGAATGTATATATATTTTAAATGTAATTACCTATTCTTTAAAAATGGAAAAACAATAACTGTACATTGACATATTTTTTAAGCATTTGAAATCTTGAAAGGAATATTTAAGGGGTCTAAGACATTGCTAAAAAAGATGTGAATTGTATGAGTTCTTAAGGACCAACCATTATGGACCTATGGATTATTTCCTAGTCGTTGCTTAAGTTTCCTGGAAAGAAAATGCAAATCTAAATCTTTGTCTTATTTTTTTTCTGTTAACATATGCTCTTTGAACCCATAAGCATCACAAAAGCATTTGAGCAAACAACTGAGTAAACAATTACCTAAAGTACTATGTTAGACAAATCTCTTCAAACTGTTTGTGACCTCCTGTATCAGGCAACTTTATCACAAAGTGACTTAGACAACACAAAAGTAACCAGAATATATGGAGTGTAACAATTTAAATGGCAACACACTCTTCACTCTATGGATAGCGCACAATAGCAGAATCCTCGACAGAACTTGGCTATGGGCTGATCCTACCATTTAGCCCTGGTGGGTTTCTTCATTTGAATCACTAGCTTATTAACGTGATGGGAAGCAGGACACATGATCAGCAAGTTTGACCTGGAACAGGCGGGATCTCTACATAATTCTTCTTTAGTTTGTGTTGGGGGTTACAGTTAGTTATGGGCTGTTCTTTTTGTGCTAACACCAGTACCCCACCCCAGTGATGCACGCTGAAGAATGATGATGACTTCAGTGCTCAGCTTCATCACAAATCGTGCTATCCCAGAAGGCATAGAGAAAAATGGAGGGGGGATTCTGAAGGACCTGGAGAAGGTGGGAGGGTTGCTAAGTAATTGAACAGCTGTGGGGTTTCATTGCGATATCCTGGTAGGCTCATGCGACACCCAAGCTGTTGGGCACGCCCGCTCACTAATTTACACATGAGGGGGGAAAGCTCTACCAGGCTGCTAACACCCCTGCCACAAGGCAAGGTGAAGGAGCCAGAGTACTACATCTCCTGAGCACTGCATCTCCAAAGTGCTACAATTCCGGAGTGCTACATCTCCAGTGTACTACAATTCTGGAGTGCTACATCTCCAGTGTACTACAACTCTGGAGTGCTACATCTCCAGAGTACTACAACTCCGGAGTGCTACATCTCCAGTGTACTACAACTCCGGAGTGCTACATCTCCAGTGTACTACAATTCTGGAGTGCTACATCTCCAGAGGACTCCCTCTCCAGAGTACTACAATTCTGGAGTGCTACATCTCCAGAGGACTCCCTCTCCAGAGTACTACCTCTCTAGAGTACTACATCTCCAGAGTACTATATCTGATGACCTTAAATGGTCAAGTCACACTGCAGCAATAGCCAAGAAAGCCCAACAATGCCTCTACTTCCACAGGGGACTGAGAAAAGCCCGGATGTCCCCCACAACCCTACGCAGATTCTACAGATGTACTGTGGAATCCATCCTGACAGGATGCATCACATCCTGGTACAGCAACTGCTCAGTTCAGGACAACAGAGCTCTGCAGCGTGTGGTGAACTCAGCACAGAAGATCACGGGCACACAGCTCCCTGCGATCCATGACATCCACACTATCAGGCAGGACACCAGCCCCCCTGCAATGTCACCCTCCTCCCATCTGGGAAGAGACCAAAGTCCATTCGGATGCGCACATCCGGATTCAGGCACAGTTTCTACCCAACTGCAATCAGACTCATGAACAATCAGTAACCTTGTGTCACGCACACCGGTCGGACGATCGCCACGAGGACCCGGAAGTAGACGATCGTCCGGGAGATAAATAGAGGAACACTTCACTCAATCGCCGCTCAGTCATTGCGAAATGACCCGTGCCCTTTCTGACCACCATCGCCGGTACTGTGAGTACTCCAGTCTTTGGTTCATCTCTCTGATTGTGTGTGCGTTTAGAACGCGGATTCCAGTGGGAATCTCTACTCTTTTTTTAAAGAGCGTTCTTATAGCAATCGCGTGGTTATCCTACCTCTTCGCGTAGACTCCGTGTCTGGGTTACCATCCACGCTACACGGGCTATCCGCTGACTCCAGTCCATTCCATGCTTCCACCTGAATTCCTGATACCTTGTGTCACCTCCACAGCTACTCGCACATATACTTCTGCCACTGTCTCTATTTCTTCCTCGGATTCTGGTCTTATTTATTTACTTATTTATATTCACTTCATTATTACATTCACTTGTTGTCTTGTCTATGTTCACTGTCTGCAGGGGCACATGCAAGCAAGCATTTCATTGTACTCGTACTTGTACACATGACAATAAAGAATTGAATTGAATTGAATCTCCAGAGTACTACATCTCCAGAGTACCACATCTCTGGAGTACTACATCTCCAAAGTACTATATCTCCATGGCCGTCTTTCAAAGGACGTCAATCAAATGCTGGCCTGTACCTATTTTCCATTATTAATATGCCAAACAGTTGTCACAAATTCCTAAAGTAATTGCTAAACATATTACGCAAAGAGTTTCCCTACCGACTGCTAGGGGATCTGCTCTGCCCTCGGCAGCAGTTTCTTTTTTTTTTTACCAATTTTATTCTCCATTTTTGTTTCCATCAGGAATGGCCAATTAACTCCCCCCCGCCGATATAGAAAATCCATGTCAGTTCAGGTGAAGACATCTTTCTGATGCAAGTGTGTATGCTATCTAACACCTGCACAGCCCGCTAGGCGCATACTCGCCAGTAGATGCCGCTGGAGGGGAATGTGACTGAGAGGAAGAACCCACCTGCTGGAATGTATGCATAATTCATATTCCCTGGAATTCCTCCCTACTGACTGCTAATGCAGCACAGCAGTGACTGACCCCATGATATGCACCATGAGACGCACCTGGCTTAGGCAGGTGCAGCACTTCCTGTCTGTATGTATCCCTCCGCTGTGCATGCTGATAGCAGGGGGACCGACGAGTTCCGCACATGAAGAAAAAAGTGCAAATAAGGCATGAAGGACTGCGGTGGGATGGGCTCCGGCCTTTTAGCCGTGCTGTCAAGGGGCACGTCACACGGAACATAAATAGCATGGAGCTCTGAGTAAAAAATGTCCGAAATGGCAGCGAGAGCAGCGGAGTCTCATTTATATTCCGGCTCTGTGACTGATGGCATCCGCTCTGTACCATGGGACATATTGCATGTGTGGGAGGGATTGTCTCTCCACTATTAACACTCGAACACGATTCCCTCCTCCAGCCGCTGGGGGAGAAATAATCGGTCCCTGAAATGATGGCCGCTTCGGAATGGGGATGGTGGTAATCAACTGGCCAGGAGGCTTTCGTACTGTCCGACGACGCGACACAGCTGCTTGAATGACTGCAAGCGCAGAGGATGATTAGAAAGCGAATGTGCTGGGTACACCTACGATGACAGAAAAAACAATAAAAAGCCTTGGTGGTCATTAAGGTGGCCCTCGTTTGAAGGTCTATTCAAAAACAATAGACTTGAGAGGATACTGTGACTGCAGAATTTAACTTTTAGTTAAGGATATAAACATTTAATTCCAAAACAGCACCCCTTACTCCCTTGAGCGTGTCTGTTTTTCCTGCCTGTTTTTTAATCCTTCTCCTCATGTGTGTCTTACTGAAGATGGCTATTTCATAAGTTTTATGGGAAATAACATGGTCCCAGGTATGAATGTAGATGGTCAGTGCTTGCCAGGCTGTATCCCCTGGATCCCATCACCCTGGAAACCTGTCCTTCGTTTCCGCTGTCATAAACTCATACACAGTTTCTATACAGTGTATGTTTCTATAAATGGCCTTTCTTAACGAACCACATGTGTTCCCTGCTGGTCTTGCTTGTAATCTGAGCAGATGGAATAATACTTTTTGAAAAATCATTATCATAGTATGATGTTATGCTGTTTGAGAAACAAGCTGATGTAAAAATATCTACACTGGTGGTTGGGGATTGAAAGTATGAAGGTAGGCAGTTTATTTAAACCTCTGCAGGTTCTGGAGAGATCATTCTTTTTTTTGTTTATATTTTTACTGGCCAGATTTGAGTAACCTAAGCAGAGATGTTTTTCCATTGCTTCAGGGGGCTTGAATTTGACTAGACTTGGTGGGATAAACTCTATTTTGCTAAAAGCACCAAGCAGGTGTGCACCAAGCAGGTGTGCACCATACAGGTGTGCACCCAGCAGGTGTGCACCATACAGGTGTGCACCCAGCAGGTGTGCACCAAACAGGTGTGCTATACATTTGCCAACAAATGATGTTGTGATCAGATCTCTAAAGCATCATTCAGTCACGTCAATCAAAATTCATGTCTAATATCCATGACATGACAATTTTCCATGCTGCCTGGCATAATTTCAGCTATCTGCAGGAAACTCTGATTTCTCCAGGCATGTTTATGGAGCCACATAAAATCAGCTGAAGTGGAGCTCTCCAGGAACTTTGTATGAGATCATAAATTCACTTTGCAGACACTTCCTTCTGCACCACTGGATATTTACGAAAGCAATTTAGGTTAAGTGTTATTCTGCTTGACTCTGCAGCAGTGGTTCTCCTCTTGACTTTTGAACCTGAAGGCTTTTGGTCACTACTGTAGTTCGCTATCCCCTAGAGCAGACATCACTTCAGACCCAACTCAACTCGGTCTGCACGGCCCAACTCAACTGCTACCTGAGTGACAGGCCATGGTGAATGCCCACAATCTCTCACTGTCCCTACATGTCTGTGGCAGTGGTGGTGTACTGGATAGGGCTGTGACTATGTAATTGAAAGGCTGCTGGCTTGAGTTCCTGTTCTTGCAAGTACCACTGAGGTACCCTGAGCAAGGTACAGCTCCCCGGGCGCTGAAATGGTGTATGTGTTTCCAAGGAGACAGCCACCTGGTGTGGTGGTGTCATGTAACCCATCATATCCATATTGAAAGGTGATTTAATTGGCATTGTTGGCACATGAGAACAGAATGTCGTCTGCATTTAACCAGCTCCTCCGGCTCACTTTGTCTCCATGGTTCATGCTGACTTCTTCACTTGTCATTCGTCGACATGCTGACACAATTGAAGACTCACTCCTGTCGACGGGGTACGTTTCTTTCTGAGAAAACTTCTCTGGATTAAATGAGTTGCGAAAATTCACAGAAGCTCTTAGTCGGATTACACGAGGACTGAGTGAGTTTTGGTTCCCAACACAGTAACATATAATGAGGAAGCTTGACTTTATAGGTCGTTGGCGGCCTCATCTCAAAAATGACAAAAAACACTCAGCAGATTTGGCATCGTCACAACAGCATTAATAATACAGGGCCAGTTTTAATGTCACGACGGCAGTAACGTTTTCTGGCTTGTTGGAAAATGCTTTCACGTTCACCCAAAAATCGGAGAGGCAGTAGTGCAGTTGATAATACTTTCTTTGAATGGAAAACATTGTTGCTGCACTGCTATCCCTGACAGGCCAGATAAAAATATAATTTGGGTATCATTAACTAGAGTACTTCCGAAAAGCCTCTTTAGTGAACTGGGGCATCCTAGTAGTTAATGATATAGGCATAGTCATTCCTTGGAGTGGTCAACAATACTGACAGAGACGGCCCTAGGAGTAGTTAACGACATAGGCATAGATATTCCTATAAGGATTTAAACATGCAGACATAGTCAGTCCCTAGAGAAGCCCTGCTAGTAATACTTTTTAGCATAGTGATCTTGGAAAATAGTTTGTGCACACTGGGTAAAAATCGTAAGTCCCTCCGGAAGGAAGCTTTAGCTAAAAAAAACCTTAATGCAAAGAAGCTGCAAATTCACTTGATTTAGGGCTTAAAACTACATGGGGCGCCTCAGTTATTGGCAAGGTGACACTTCCAGCTGCAGGGAGTCTCTCACCAGAAATCCAGGGGAAGGAATTCACACAGACCCGGCAGGGCTGACATGTTTCACTGACTTTTCAGACTTTTCCAAATGCTTACCATTTTCATTAAGACTTGTGTTGGATTAAATAACATTTTTTAATATTCTGTGGCATATACACTGTATTTTGAAATATGAAATTTAAGGTCCTGGGGGACACAAATGGCTAGACTCAAACTGTTAGTTCATTCAGGATCTAAATGCAAGGTCGTGTGTGTACTCAAGAGCAGTTAATAAATAATCTTACCCATGACTTCTTAAAACCGCCTTAGGGAATCCTAATGTTTCTGTGTTGCTTTGCTAAGCAACACTTCACAGAATTTAGCCAGGGATAGCTATCATAGCGTGTCAAGTGATCCTGGACAAATTCGTGTAAATGTTGTCAAGCGATTGTTTGAGCCTTGCACATAAAATCCACTTGGGAAGATGATGTTCTTTCTGGAAGTAATACACACAAATGATCCCATGGGTGATAGTCATGGAAGCCAGCAAGTGTCCATGATCCATCTATGCTCTGTTCTTCATGCCTAACTCTGCATCGTTCACTCAGATTCATCCCAAGGATCAACACCCATTTCAGTAACTTTATCACTCACTTACATTTGTGTTTATCACAAGCCTGACCAGCTGAAATATATCCCCTCAGACCTGTCAGTCAGCAAACCTCTCTGCATCTTTTGAGTTACGTGCCATCTGTGTGACTCAAGTAGACTCTAATACTACTGCTATTTTGTAAGATGTCTAATATATTAAAAGTGAATTGCAAGGCTCTATTTTACTTTAACAAACAGAACTGCATGGAGGGGGCTCCGCAAAGCAGGATTTCTTGCTTGGCCGCATTACTTAGCCTGAACTAAATGTAAGTGACTGAAGATAAAGTCCTTTTAGCCCTGACTACCTTAATTCCAACAAGTTATCCAGCTGATCAACAAATGCAGCTTTGTGGAACACCCACATAGGTGCTCATTTTTATTATTTACTATCCATCTAAATTGGGACAAACGTCCAAAGTGGCATATTTAATAATTTGGGATTGAGGGCCTTACTCATAAGCCCAAGGGCGAAAGCATTCAATCAGCCCTGCTGGCAGGACCTGCAGCCTTCCAATCACACATGGCCTCCCAGGCCACCGAGCCACTTCTCCATTTACAGCAGCGCATGTTTACTTTATTCTTTTTGCGAACATATGTCTATCTGACTGTATGAGAACAGCATGACTACAATGTGAAAGTAGGCTTGGGGTGATAAAAAGTAGCCCCTTTAAAAAAGCACGCCGCACAGCATGATTATTCCACATGTGTTCCAGCTCCTCATGGGTTTCCTGAGTGGCTCTGTATCTCACATCCATTGCCCAGACACCATATACCCTACCATGAAGGATGTCTGTGGCTTCTTACTCCTGTCTGTTACTTCACTTTAGGGAAAGATAATAGAAAGGAAAACGTTATTTTGTGTGTGAGAGAGCAGGCAGACAAAATGTGATATCGGTGTGCAGAATAGTGCTGATCTTTCAGAAACGGGGTGAATCTGGGAATGAGTGGCTTTGTAGTGTCTCTATGAAGATAAATATCTATCAATACATCAAGAATGCGACACATCTATTCTTTAACTCGGTTTTTCCCAACCCGGTCCTTGGGGACCCACATACAGCTCACATTTTTGCTCCCTCCCAGCTCCCTGCCAGACAGTCCACATTTTTGCTCCCTCGGCATGTACCCCGGGAAAAGGGCACAAGGCTGGGGTACTCACTGGGTGGGATGCCAGTCCATTGCAGGGCACGTGCATACACACACTCACACACAATTGTTCTACAGGCAACTTAGAGACAGCAATTAGTCAAAGTGCATGTTTCTGACCGGCGGGGGGAAACTGGGGAAAAGCCTCACAGCACAGGGAAAGCATACAGACTCCTCACTCACTGAGCAAAGGCAGGACTTGGACCTCCAAACTTGGAGGCGTGAAGCCACAGTGCCACCTTCTGACTGGAGCCTGGAACATATCCATTATCTTCAAATACACTATTTATAGCAATCCTACTGAAAGAAACATATTAAACAACAGTGGCTCAGGACAAAGACCCATATCTCCAGGGTTGTGAGTCGGATTTCCAGTTTTATTTCTTCATCTTATGAGATTAAAAAAAAAAAAGAATCATAAAATGATTATGAACATGCCGCTCTCCAGTTTTTCATGCTTGATCAGGAGCCAGCAGCACCACCAAGAGTTCGAAACTGTTGCATGCAGCATGGATTAAATAAAAACCATAACCTCCTTTGCAGTGTTCCTACGGTGTCATTGGTGAAATAACAAAATGTCATATATTTGAAGCTTCTGTTTAACTACAATTGTCATCTGGGGTCTGTTTTCACTCTTCTGTTCAATTGGCTGAGATTTGTTTGGGGGGGTTGAAGGATCTCATGATCTACAAACGACAAGAAAGGCATTAATTGAGCTGTGCAGTTGAAGTTCATTGAGTTGCTTTTTTATTTGCTATCCTGTGAATGACATGAGAGAACTGGCAGGATGTTTTTGTTTTTGACACTGTTAAAAAGAGGATACTTTCAAAGGGCTGCATAATTTGGTTTTGTTTCTTGGCATCAAACACAGCAGGCAAGGTGAGACTGTGGGTCTTGTGTTTCAAGGGATCTAAGCACTGGACAGCAGCTGAGGGTCTTCCTTCACTATGCTCGAAATTGGTGCAGAGATGTGCTGACAGCAAGAGACTCTCACACCTTATTGTACTTTATTCTCACTGAAAACACTCTTGTAATAGCTATTCTGTCCTTGAGAAAAATGAGGTTGATGTAACCGATTCATTATATGATCGGTGGTCAGCGTCTCTCTTTACTAGTGGCGACATTGGATTCTTTACACAGGCAGGTTGTTTCAGACCAAGATTAATCACTGGTCTTAAGCATTGTACCTATTCCTGGTTGCTGTGTTTCCATTTAAAGAGAATGCACAGTGACACATTGTGGTGTCTGTATAAATAAATCTTTAAAACCTGTATATGTACTCAAGGGTGGAAAGTTCAGGTTCCAAGAATATAACTCCAGTCCAAGACTTTGTTTCAACCAACCAGTTGAGCATAAAGAGTAACATTTCCATTGTACACAACTGGCTGGTTGAAATAAAATCCTGGTCTGGATCTGTAATGGATTTGTATTGAAATTTCCACCTCTGATTGTACATAATTAAACATCTTGCCAATGATATGATTAATCGCATAAAATTTTACGTCCATCCATCCATTTTCTGAAACCGCTTATCCTTCAGGGGTCATTTTACGTTTTAAGTCAATGCCATTCAAAGTAGTTTACATTCTGTATCTTAGCTAACGAAATTATTTTTAAAATAATTCCAGAGCCTATCCTGGAAGTTACGGGCACGAGGCAGGGAACAACCCAGGATGGGGGGCCAGCCCACTGCAGGGCACACTCACACACCACTCACTCACACATACACACCTACGGGGAATCAACCTCAGCATGTCTTTGGACTGTGGGGGGAAACTGGAGTACCCGGAGGAAACCCCACAACGGCACGGGGAGAACATGCAAACTCCACACACATGGAACTGGGCTGGATTCCAACCCCAGTCCCAGAGGTGTGAGGCGACAGTGCTACCCACCGCACCACCGTGCCGCCCCCACCAATAGCCATTGGTGCAATATTTTTTTCGCTTGACTTAATCGATGTAATTAGTTAGCCTAGTCACTCTACCCTACAAGCTGAGTAAATCGATCCGTGCGGGGTGTATACCCCTAACGTGATGTTACCTGCGATAAGCCCCAATCTAAAAACTACATATCCCATAAATGTCAACGTCAACTTCCGCCATCGCATTTCCGTTTCCTGACATATAGGACGTTGGAGAATACCCCTCTTCAGGGAGACACGGCTCTACTGTACGCTTCCCTTAGGGACAATAAACTAGTAAATAAACTTGCCGCTAATTTATCGCGTCGGCAGCGTGATCCATAATGTCGAGGCAGTCCAACAGGACGACGGAGAGCAAGAAGATGGTGAGCGAGCGCCGTTCTGCGCCAGCTGTCAGTGCCTTACATGACACGGAGTAAGGAAGCGTTGGAATTAGCCGCAGCTAAACTGCTGTCTTACGGACAGCGAGCCGACGTCTGCGGCGCGTCCCGGGCCGCGCGTACCGGTATACGGCTCTGCGGAGGCGGACCGCTCGGGTCAGCAAAACGGGGTGGCTCGGCGGCCCGGGGCTCGCGTCAGTGCCGGCTGAAGGCGCCGGGCTCCGGCGTCGTACGGGGACACCCGATCCGATCTCGGGCACTAACGCGGCCTCTTGGAGAAAATGCCAGATCTGTCCGAATCTGCACATCTGCCACTCAACATCTGTACGCATCCGCCCGCCAGTTATGGGGGCCCGAGCCTGCAGATAGTAAACAAAGTATCTGCGAATTAGCATTGCGGTCCCATTGCATTTACCGATATTCATCCGAATTTGTGCAGCTGAAGACGCGTGTGAGGATGTTCTCCTGAGCCGGAGATCACAGGACCACCGGCCTGGTTTCGGTGTCAGTGGCGAGGCGTGCTTTCCCGGCCGCGCTGCGGGTTTTTTTCTGTTATCTGATTGATAAACGTTTAGAAATACGATTGTCGTATAAGCCAGTCGTCGGGAAAGAGTTTGCTTTTCGGCAGGGGTAGTTGGCAGGCGCCCTGCGCTGTGACGGGTAGGTATGGATGTCTGTGCCCATTCTGTCACTGCCTCTGTGCCTGATCTTCTCTCTCTCCTCTCTTTCACCCTGCCTGCCCCCCTGTCCGCTTCTCATTGCCTAGCTTTGGTATTTACCATTTATTTCACCCTCTGCATCCATGCGTCACATGGTAGGTCGCTCATTTGTCTGATAGCTCTAAATAAGGCATGTCCTGACCTTAGACTCACCTGGCTTTTCACCTTCATGTTTTTCGGTCTGTGAAAAAAATATTTGGATGTATTTTAAATATGGAATTTCAGCAAAACAGTTATGTGTCTTATTCTGTGGGGTATACTGGTGTTTGATCTTAAGACTTACTACCATTTTGTTGTTAATGCAGTCAGAAGGCTCATAAAGTCAAAATGTCATGATGCACTTACGGGAAGTGAATGTGGAAAAAAAAGAAAACAGTGTACTTGGCAAGCAATAAAAATTATTCAGTCTTTAATTCTGCAGAGTGTCAGCATGATCCCTTAGGGTAAACTGGCTCCACTGTCTGGCATCGTAAATCAGACTGTAAGCTCAGCTGGTGTGAAACCTCGCTTTGCTTTCCTGCAAAGCTCCATAAACCTGTAGATAATTTAAGGCACAGGTCTGTGCACTTGAAGCATCGTGCAAAGTCATCTAACAGACAACAGCAGTGCTGTTAGGGGAATTTGGGGAAGGGCGCAGTGGTGTCTGTGCGCTGGGCCGTGCTCATGCCCTTCGGGCCCTTGTGCCCTCGTGCTCTCCCCCGACTCATGCAGGATAGGCTGAGTGGCTCTGTAGTCGAGTGCTTTTTGAGACCTGATTGGTTTCAGATCCCAGATGACATGTAGTGAGAGATTGTTCCCTATCCTAATGATCTGCAGTGGTCCCTGAGAGCAATCTGAGGCCTGCATCATCATTTGGGTGCCAATATCCCTTAAGCTTTAGGAATAAGGATTAGCTAGAAACAAATCAGGTTTATTATGGTAAACCTGGTTAAGCAGAAGGAAAAATTGGCTGTTTATCCTGCTGCTTATTTCTTTGTGGGTTGATTATTATTATAATAATTTAATGTGGTTACCATTTGTTTCTGGTATAATGTTTACATTGAAATGATTGTTTTTGTCCAAATGTTAAGCGTGCATGGCTTAGATCGGTGCCCAGTCCCGCGCTTTTGTTTATTCACTTTATTTGCTGCATGAGAATCACAGAAGAGTGTGCGGGTAAGACGGCCGTATCTCAGCGCCATGTATGGACCCTCGGTCACCCATGGTGTTTTCCCTCCTCCTCGTCCTTGCGTTCCCCGAGCACAATGTGGTACCCTGAGCTGTAGGGGGGGGGTCACCAACCATGTTGCCCTTCTGTCCCGTTCCCTGTGCAGAATTCGGAGCTCTTTACGCTGACCTACGGCGCGCTGGTCACCCAGCTGTGCAAGGACTACGAGAATGACGAGGAGGTGAACAAACAGCTGGACAAGATGTAAGTGGCTCGCTTCTGCTCTCCGGGGCACGTCCTGCAGTCCCCTTCTCAGTCCCCGTCAAAGAAAAATCCCTGCAGTGTGAATATCTGCCATTTTTCAGCCCCCCCAGGCTATTATGGTTTGGCAGAAGTGATCCTGGTATAAAAATACATTCATACATAAAATTCATACATATACATAAGTAATAATGAATATATACATGACAATGAATGTGAAATATAGCATGGATTTTGTTTTTTTTAAACCTGTTTAAAAGTATACCCAATTTATTGTTGAAAGTAAGTTAAAGCATGTTTAAAATAAGTTGTAAAGTTTACGGTTCGCGTATACATGGTAAATCTGGCCCATAATGTTGCCATCTGTGTTTTTGGAAGTCCATCAGAGGTAATCAGGTTTAATTACACCCCGCAACTCCCCAGCAGCTGACACTGTATTCCTACCTGGGTCCAATGTGTCTTAAATTGCGGCATGTGAAATGAGCCACTTTGGCCTCTTTCGCGGTTCTGTTCTGACACCTAACCTTCCGGCCCTCCAGATGTGCGCCTCTGCATTGCCAAGCTTTCCGGCCATGCTACATTCTTGCAGGCCTCATATTTTTGAAGCGGCTGCTTGAGTTTGCTCCCAGCACAGACATCACATGTTACAATAGCACTGGGAAAAAATAACCATTGGGGTGTTGGGCGAGGGTTTCAGCCATGTGCAGCGCAAATTCCTGTAAAATCCGGGCTCATTTGTCACAGTGGAGCAGCTCATTTTTAACACGTTATTGGGATGTTAGATGAACATTTGCATATATGCATCCAGGAACACTGGAGGAGAAGTGTCTTTTTATTTGGTACCACTTTGTAATCATCTTTTTGTCATTACTAATTTTATTCATAATAATAATGCTTAATGGAAATTAACTTCTGATTTTGTCAGACAGCAAATCCGAATTGAACGAGGATATAGACCAAAGAAACACTTGGTTTGTTTCCTTTGTAATATTCTGGATGACTTCTTCTGGCCAAGATGAGGGAAAAAATATCTAAATAAATCATCATCCCGCAATGTTAATTTCATAAAGTTAAGCAGTATTAAAAAGTAAGACATGCATGTGGTGAGTAATGACTTAGTAAGTTAGTGGTAGGGATATGATATTTATGTTTGTTTTTGTCCTTCTCTGTTTTTATGTCCATGAGTTAAGCTGCCTGCCCTAGTCCTGTTGCCAGCCATTTTACCGGGCCTGCCCATAAGTAGTTTGGTGCCTATCGAGATTAGGGAAGAATTGCTCTTCTGTATAAAAGAACTGAAGTTTTGCAAGCCTCCAAACTGTGGCTCTCTAGGTACTGGAAATGTAAGACCATTTGCGCAATAAAATGCACAAACAAACAAACAAGCTGTGAAATAAAGGCACCCTTAGAGCCTTTCCCCCCCAAGAATGTCCCGGCCTCTGTTACAGGGGTTACAACATCGGCGTGAGGCTCATAGAGGATTTCCTGGCGCGTTCCAGTGTGGGCCGATGCCACGACTTCAGAGAAACGGCCGACGTCATTGCCAAGGTAATATAAACCACAGCGAGAACCTGAGCTTCAACCTCTGATAACCTTCAAAGTTCATCTGCTTTCATTGCTCCTCTTTTAAAATGTTGTGGGATAAGTGGACATTAAAGACAAGGAAGGATTTCATTTCCTTTAAAATGTTATAAACTGGATTGGTTGCTCTTTGCAACTGACAGACAAGACAGTAGTTATATCCCATTGAAAAGGAGTGAATCTGGCCAACAGACTAGTTGTACAATTGTCATTATGATCAGTGCAGTCCGGCTTCAGCTTGACATCATAAGTCTGAAAGCTTACATATTAATCATCTGCATTGCTGTCTCTGCTGTAGTGCGTTTAGCATCAGTCCTGTTATTTTAGGGCTGTCGGTTTCAGGATGCTAAGATGTATACATATAGTATATATTTAAAAAGACGTGGGCTCCTGTTGACTGAATCAGTGTGAGAATGACAGCTTGTGTCCTGTATGTAGAGTGAATTTTTGGCTGTTCGCTGGATCTCCCCTCAGGTGGCATTTAAGATGTACCTCGGTATCACCCCAAGTGTGACTAACTGGAGCCCAGCGGGGGATGAGTTCTCCCTCATCTTAGAGAGTAACCCCTTGGTGGACTTTGTGGAGCTTCCAGACAACCACAGCAACCTTGTGTACTCCAACCTCTTGTGTGGGGTCCTGCGGGGAGCACTGGAGATGGTGAGAAGATGATTTGTTGCCTTTCAATGGTCCTGTCAGGCAGCTATAACTGAAATAAGTAGGGGCGGGGCCCCAAACCGCCCCTTTGGCCAATAGGGATCAAACATTCACAGACTCCACGGTGTTAATTGGCTGGGGGAGGGGCAGACAGTGATTTCATTCAGTAGCCCAGTTGGGACTTTTGTGAATGAGCTTATGGGTGTGATTTAGTGAAGGAGGATTCACAATTGGAGGAATGAAGATTACAGGTTGGCCTTTGACATCCCAGCTGACGTTATCCTCTCCTACAGGTCCAGATGGCAGTGGATGTGCGGTTTGCTCAGGACATGCTGAGGGGCGACAACGTGACCGAGATCCGAATGAAGTTCATCAAGCGCATCGAGGAGAACCTTCCAGCCGGCGATGAATGAGGAGAGGCAGGGACGTCCTCGCCTGCTCAGAGGAGGACGCCGTGGTGGAGGTACAGCCAGAGATGGCTGGCATCGATGACGGATGCTATCTAGGTCTGGTTCCAGTGAAATCTGTCTCTGGTCTTCATTGGGACCAATTGTGGAGCTGGACGTGCCACTAGGCAGCCCACTTTGACTTCTCCTTCACCATTGGAACGCTTTCATATTCATAAGCAGACAGGGTGCAGAAACCCAAACCCTGATGCTGATTTCTGTACATGGATTCAAGTCTGTTTAGGATTTCAACGCTCCCTCAATAAATTAGTTTAACCCAAATGGGGAAAACTGCATTGTAGTTGCTTTGGGTGAAAATGTTTGTGTTCTACTTTGCTTCATATTTTGTCTGCTTTTCCTTGTTTTCTTTTTCCTACTGATTTTTTTTGATCATATAAATGGTTACCTTGAGCGACTTAAATTATTAATAAACTAACTCTTAGATTGGTCTGTCCGTCTTCCCTGAAGTCCTCTTGAAAGGGCTTAAGTCCTGCAGTTTGTCGTCTCTGTGTTTGCGAAAAATATGATGGCTCATTAAAATAAGTTTGATTTTAAACCAAGCAGCGTGACATGGAGACATGCTTCGGAAGGTTTCCCTTCCGCCCTTACGGGCCTCTGCCGGACGTCAGGGCTGATTTTGTTCAGCTGATCGGCCGAAGTCGCGGGCTGAAAGCGGGTATGTAGGTGCAAAGCCCGGCATCTAAGCCAGAAACTGCAGGCATTTTCCTACACCTCCCAAGCAGCAGTAGGTAAGTCCCCGACTGAAGCTGCGTTCATTTGCACAGGAGCCACCGGCTGCCCTCTCGTTCTGTGGAAGGGGGGCGTTATTATAACGTTGTATTACTATAATACTCAGCATTTTTCTTAATCAAAGTTAACTGTTTAAGTACCGAGGTAATGTTTTGTACATCTTATTTTCATTTACGCGAAACACCCTGTTCTCTTACGTACGTCTGTTTTATATACCTCGCATCACATATACCTGATTTTTGTATATATGGGAAAGTCGGCATTTTCCTTTATAGTGCGTCACCGCATATGGCCACCAGAGGTCGCTGCAAGCATTGTTTCGCCGGACTTTTATTGCCTGCGCTGTTTCCAACTCTGCGCTTGACTTCGCGAGTCGCCGTTCGATCTGTGCATAACTTCAGTGCATTCTTGTAGATCTCGAGGGCAGGGGAATTTTTTTTAATAGCTAAATCCTTTGCATGCCGTTATTTGAATGGGTTGGATCTCAAAGCAGAATGCTGGGAAGTGCAATGTGTTGACATTTTGAAATAAGCCTGTTTAGTGACCCCCTAAAGAGAACACTTTAAATTACATGTACAATATGTGTACTCTGTACAATGTATGTATTGGAAAGTGACGCAAAGGAAATGTTTTTCAGCAGACATTTGGTGTAAATCATTTGTCTGAATCAGCCACTGTACCAAGGGTATATACAGATGGGATTGTGTACTGAGTGAAATCCAGTATCGCTCTTCCATATGCTCCAAAGTATCTGCACCCAGTTGGTGACAAACGGCACTCTGCACTGCCCCTGGGCTTTTCTCCACGTCCGCTTAGCACAGAGGCCCCCTGAGACCTGACGCCTGCACTTTGCTGCCAGGGCGGTGTGCGGCCCCACGCAATCTTACATCTTCTGCTGTCTCGTCCCACCTCTGCGACTGTCATTTGAATGGCGCTCCCCCATCTGTTCGTGCACTTGTCAGGTTTGTGTCACCTGCATTTCCCCGGTCATGCTATCGAATGCACTTAACTGCAGGAATATTAGCTTCCCAGCACATTCTCTTGCATTGGCTTTAAACATCACAAACAGTCTCCTGCCTGCTTCCGCCCCGCATACATCTTGTTCGGGGTTCCCCCCCCCTGTTATTTCTTCTTCACTGTGGACCAGCGCCGCTCCTGCAGGGAAGTAGCAAACCCGGCAGACCGGAGACAACACTCACCAATCGAGTTAAGCCCCCTAAACACTACCATGTGGTCGTTATGGAAAACAAATGGGGAATGGGAGGCGGCAAGGGTAAAGCTGCGTGTTTGGGCCGAGCGCAGGCTTACGGCTATCGGACGCCTCCACCATCCCCCCCCCCCCCACACCATCCCTACACTCCTCGCTTTGCTCACTTTCAAGCTGTGCCAGGGAGGGTGGATCCACAAGATGAGACGGAGGCCGAAAGAAAGGGGGTGAAATGGAGGCCGGGGGGGCATTTTGGGACCCACCTTGTGGGAGTATTCGCCATTCAGGAGACTTCATTGTCATCCCACCATATAGGACACTGGTGCGCAAACATGCCTGTACCAGGCCCCGCAGGGCTGCCCTGAAATGTCGTCTCTCCGGGGACTGAAGTGATGAGGTAAAGAAAAGGTAACAAAATATATAGACCTATAAAACACTTAGCATTTACCCCTGTGACAAACAGCAGTACATGTCGCCTTGCAACAGTAATCTATTTTGAATAATGAATAATATATGCACTTGTTATGCGGTAGTCAAGAGAGCATGCTGGGTAATTGTCTGTGATTTGCCCCGTCTGATGTTGGAACTTGGTTACATCCAGTGTGGCTTCTTTCTGAAATGCGGAACAGCGGGATTTGACCAGTCGTCTTGGACTTGTGGGAAGGGGGAGTATTGCATTAGTTCACATATGATGGACCATCTGTTTCACACCATGATGCGGGGCGTGCAGCAAAGACCTCCATCTGATGCCCATTTCCAGCTCTTTTGAAAGCTGTTTCTTTGGTCATTGTGAAAGTATCAATGCTGAGTCACTCTCAGTCAGTCTTAGCTGGCTGGTTGGTGTGTGTTACTGTCTGTCTCCCCAGACAGACCTGCAGGGCATTGTGGGAGAAGCAGCACGCCCACTTCCGGTTTTAAGGTCTTTCCAGGTTCCCTTTAAGACTGTCCATGCTCTCGCATTTCAGAAAACATTGGGCCTGAAGGATCTCCTTGTCAGCTGCAAATAGTCGTTTACTATTATTCAATTTGTTTTGTTTTATTTCCTTTTAAGTAACAGTGGAAACTTTGTGTAGTGCTGGGGTCTTGCTGCACTGATTCTTAACAAAAACTGTTGTAATGTGTTGCTGATTTTCTCTGAATTGCTTGGATACAGGCTTAAGGTGTTTATGCTAGATGGAGTTGAACATAAACGCATTAAGTTACTTTGAAAGGTCAATTATAAGTCTGCATATTATAAAGAAACAGACAACCAAACTAAAAAACAAGATGGACTTTTGCTGGTTGTCAGTTCAAATCCCACTGTATGTGTGATTTCACCATTGGGCCCTTGAGCAAAGCCTTTAACCACCAATCCCTCCAGGTACATGGACTGATCTCACTCTCTGATTCTCACTTATACATCACTTTGGACAAAAGTGTCTGCTAAATAAGTGTAAATGCCTTCAGACGAAATGTAAAGGTAACCCGACTTTACAGCATTGATACCTTTACGGAACTTTACGATTTAAATGTTTTGGATCAAATTCCATTAGTGCTGTGATTTGCCGTGTGCTGGTTTTACTTATGATGATGTGTCATTTTTACCAGCTCTGAGATTTGTGTCATTTTATTTGAAGGCTCAAGTATTCTCCAATATTACCAAAATCAGGAGATGTGAAAAGACATAAATCTAGAGATCTGTATAAACAACATGGGTACCTATAGAGAATATAGTCCAAAGGAGATAAGACTTTGAGTAATAAACGAATAGTAATAACAGAGTAATGACACAGCCAAAGCAAAAACGTATTAAACACTGTATATAATCAGGTGATTATTTTCCGTTAATTGGCCGTTTGGTGTTCCATAGAGGACAAGAGCACTGAGTTGATGGATTCATATAATTTATGCAACGTGTCACAGAGCAATTTCTAGCAGTTATAATGACAGGCTTTGTAGCAGACATAATGGAGCGGCTCAGGTGGGTCTGTGGGGCATTGATTTGCTTTAGGCCAGACACTGATTTATGGTCTTTTACCTTCATATAAAATCTCAGATTCAGATAGATGCTGATCTGTTAATAAAAAAAAAATAAAAAATCGGTCTGAGGGTGTATTTTCAGGGTAAGCATTATTGTGTAGGTTGTGTGTGTATGTGGTAGCTTTGCTGTTCATTTTATATTATGATATTGGGCTACGATTTACGATTAGAAAATGATGTCGGTATGGTGACTTTTTCTGTTCTGAGTAATGCTTGGTCACTGGTAAAAAAAAAATCCATCTTCCTGAATGACTCGAAAGTCAAACGAGTGACTGAATGTGATCATGAGCTTAATGTGCTAATGATTAGTGCATCGCTAATGCATCTGCACAGTGTTCTGTGTGGGCAGCCAGAGGCTCACCTGCTCCGCCACGGCTGACAGCTCCGGCCCCCGGGAAGAGGGGCCCGCACTTGCATTGATCTCCTGCAAAGTGAAGGCTTGGAGCCACGGGTGGGGATGACAGTGAGCAGCTCAGGACCTGAACTTCCCACGTGTTTCGCATCGCCCCCTTGCTGTTCCCGGCATATGTCCCGTTGGTAGCGATGACGGATGTTCCAGGCTAGAACCACCTGCTCCTCGCTAACCCCTCTGCTCCTCTACGTGATCCCGAGTGGCCCCCACCATACTTTATGACACTTAGCTCACCCCCCGAACTTACTGCAGTGCACACAGGCTGATTTTCAGTTTGGGTTAGAATGCTGTGCCTGAGACCAGACAGTTGCTGGTTCAAGTCCCTTACTGTTGGGCCCCAGAGCAGGGCCCTTAACCCCTAATTTCCCCAGGGACTGGCGTCCCTGCCTTAGTAGAAATGTGTGCATTGCTTTGGGTGACAGCATCTGCTAACCCAGTGTAATGGGTACAGGGCTTGAGGCAGTTTGTGTTTTCCATTTGTACCAATATCCTTAAATGTCCTATGCTGTAAAGGTCCACTTTGCGCGGTGGGCTGAGTCAGTGCAGGTCTCAGCTGCTATGTATTGGGCCTTGTCATTGTACGGGTGTAACAGATGACCTCGACATTCCGTAATTAGTGCTGTTTTTAGTTACACAAACATACAAATTCCTCAATCCAGTTATTCATAACTTGCGGTTTTTATTGATCAGTTAACTATGGTCCAGGCCTCCATCAGCGTCGCCTCAAGACTGTAGACCCATAACGTCATCGTAGGGCCTACGTTGGGGTCAAAGAGGCAGCTGCCAGCCTCTCCCCTGTACTATACCCTCCCAGTCGCCCGCCAAAGGTAACGTTTGTGTCGTAAGGCAGCTGGGTGGGATGCAGTATCTGTGCTCTGCGTCAAACTTTGGGGCCAGATCCAGTTACTTTAGTCAGTTGCTAAATAGGTTTCTGTGTTCAGACAATCCCTCTTTCACAGCCGAAACCAGGTACACACCCAGCTCAACAACATAGGGTGGCGAGGCTCTGGGCTGTGGGGCCAACAGACATTTTCTTTGCCTGACCTTGTAAGTGGCGGCAGCCAAACATGTTTAGGAATCAGTAGTAATAATGACAGCCTGAATCGAGGTGCCTGTCATTACACCATTAATGGTGCACACTGTGATAAACAGTCTTGGAAACAGTGAAATTAATCATTATTTAACATAGGTCTCTCTGTCCTCAGATTTGGGCATTTATCATGAATGCATATTTATTTTCATTAAAATATTAACACAGAGCACTTTGGCAGCCTTATCACAGAAAAACATGGAAGCTTTGATGACTCCATAACAGGAGAAGGTTGTTTGCTGCATAAAGATATTTGTCCTGCAATATCCATCATATAAATGAGTGGCTTGTCTAGCTATGTTCCCTGCATCATATATTCTAAAATTTACCTTTCTTGTACATTGAGAATATATATATATTTTTTTTTTCTGTGATATTACCTAGTGTTTTATTTTTGGCATTTAGAGACAGCGAGTGGTCTAGTGGCCAAGCTACATTACCGTCCGTCACGTGGTGTATTGCTTTGTCAGATTTGTCCCAGGAGTTGAACCTAACATTTAAAGAGGCTACGTGTGGTTCCTCAAGACCATGCAAGCACCCTCTTTAAAGTGGACTATGAGAAGAGCTCATGTTAAACAAGGTGAGGGGCACAAATGTATACACCCCCTGTGGTCAGATTGTCAATCCCAGGCCAAAAGAAGTGTTAGGCCGATAAAATTAAGCTCTTTAAGAAGAGTGCTTGCCTTATCCCGCTGTCGGGAAGGCACAACCCGGAAGTGCCTTGGCCCGCTTGTACTGTATACACGCACGTAAACATTTTATTGGTAACACTTTACTTAATGGGTCACAAATAATGAAGCATCATGCGGTTAATTATGTATTAGTTAACCACAAACTAAGTCTTGGTTACACCCTGATCTCATTTATTCATCATAAAACATGCACCACAATTGATTAATCTCAAGCAGTTATTATATTTGTACTATACCTGTTAAATCTGTAAACCTTCTGTGAATTACTAAAGCCATGAGTAACTAAAGTGCATTTTAAGAGACCAGTCAGACCATTCCTGGAACAACTGGGGCCTATTTATGCTGTCAGTTAGAGCTGCTAAACGGTCTCTCGTTGTTCTTAAAACAATGACAACAAAGATCTGTTCTATTCTGTCACGCTCACATCACTTTGCAGACCTGGGCATTTGAAGCATTGACCTCCAGATTTCAGGCACAGCGTCTTAATCTGCCAAGTCACACGCTGACCCCCTCATCATTAATGAATCGGGCAGCCCGAGCATCTAGCTGCAGACGAGGCCTGCATTTCAACACTGATGGCTGCACAGCCTGCGCAGTTCTGGGTCGCAGGTGTCCCTGACCTCACACGCCCGCAGTGCAGGCCTGAAGGCCTGCCTCGGCGCCGTTTAATGGAGTGCCGAAAGCTGCCCCCTTGGTGTTGCTGTAACATTTAATATGCTACATTATTTCCTTGGCCCCTATTAACTTCCTTCACCTTCACGGGGTCTGCCACATGTTTCCCTTCCCTGGGCATGTGCAAGGGTTTTATTTACGTATTACCAAATAGGTGTCGTAAAATTGCAGTTACCAGGATTGTAGTGTACTTCTTACTTCTTACACGTCTATTGTATGGAATATGTTTAAAAGTATTATACCATCAGGACTATTCGATAAGATGTTTTATGAAAGATGTGTGAAAAGAGGAATTAATGTAACAATTAATGTTTGTAAGTCACCGTTACCAAAGTATTAAGCCGAAGTCCAATGTATGTCTGTCGGCCTCGCATGACTTTTATTTTGACCACTTGGTGGCGCCCCACAAAGTTAACATTGTCTGGTCCCATTGTGGTATGTTTCGTAATAAATTCCTGTGTGGAGGCAGTGGGGAGTACATTTCCCATAAACCCCTGTAACTGGGCCTAACCATAAACCCCCCACTTTATTCAGCTTGTCTCTAGCTATGCTGCTCTGTCCCCCCTGGCACACAAGTGTGCGCATTAGCAAGGACTGAGCGTTAGCCTCTTTGCAGAGAGCTCACTGAAATTTCTTTGCATGTGGCTCAGAATCTGCACAGCAGGCAAACTTCAGCCTGCTTTTTCTCTGCCACCTCCTGCTACTTGCCGGCCCAGTGCTCCCTACAGCTGCCTGATACATTTTTATTTTTTATTGTGTCTGGCATGTTACGGGCCATGATATCACTCCCATTGCCTTCCTATAGAATCACCCAGCTATAGGTCTGTTTCCACTGCTGGAAATGGCCCATCGAAATACCGTGTATAAAATGGCCATAGCCTAAGCACTCCATGGGTATTTTTATAACATACTGTAAAACGTATATTCAGATATTTATATTTTAATTGCCAGAATTGTGCTGAATATTCTTAGTTTTTAGTTTTAGGTATTTTCAGTTTGTAATATATTTAATTTATATATTAACCTGATTTGTACCACAGAACTAGTGGTCCGAAGTAGACCTTTGTGCTTTTAAGTTTGCTTTTTGTCACAAAAACTGGTTGATGGAAATAAAATTGAGAATTCTCATACTAATCCCACAATCTGAGCTTAATCCTCACGTAACAATCATTGTGACATGTTAATGTTATGAGGTTCCGGTCGTCTCAGCATAATGCACAGCACCTTGTCAAAGATAGTCATAGCAGAAGCTAATGAAGGTACATTGGCACTAAAACCAACCTGTGTTTGGGCACAGTTTTGAATGCATAGAATCACTCAAACAAAAGTCTCTCTGAAGTGAACTTTTCTTGAGTCCCATTGCCAACCAGAAGTCTTTAGCAGACGAGAGCGTGAGTATGGCGCATGGGATCTCGCTACTCACACTTAATGGTCTTTCAGTCAAGCCTGCTCCTCCTAATTCCCTGTTACACCGCAGCAGCTGCTAAACTAGTTTTACACCATAGATGGGTCAACACTCACAATGCACTGGGGGCTCGGGTTTTGAAGACACATTCTTGACACAGGCCTAGCAGTCGCTAATGTTGTTTCAAGAGAGAGTGAGTATAATCGGGAGGGCAGGGTTTTAAATATATATTATTCTTCTCCTCTGGTTACGTCTGCCTGTGCGTGCGGTTTTGCATTCAGGTGTAGATTTGACAGTGTATTAATATCTGCCCTACAATCCAATGGGATTAGAAGTTACGGGATGCTATTTGGAGATCCAATGGCCTAACAGTGATTAATTAAATTTATTCTTATATAGCTCCTTTCACATCAGAGCCATCCCAAGGCACTTGAAATGGGTGTGTTGTGATACAATACAGCCTCATTAATAATACAGAAATAGGGGAAAGGAAAGACAAAGAAATGAGAGAGAGAGAGCCATATGACAATGGATGAGAGGAAGCAAAAACTCCCAGGTCCAAGGTCAGCTGGCTGCCTAACCCTAGGCAACATTATAGAAAAAGAATTATTGAAAAAATAAACATTTGGTCACTCCATTCATTTTTTTTTTAATCCAGAAAAATCATTGTACTCATTTATTTCATCTAAATAATTTGCTGGGGTACCAGGTAAGCTCCGCAGACCTTTTTTTATTTTATTTTTTTTTGGGGGGGGGGGGGGGGGGGGGGTCTGATTCTGAGTTCAGTGCTTCATGAAGAGCTGATGTTTCTCCACAGCAGCAGGCCCAGGAGGACACCTTTTAGTACAGCGTGAAGAAAGCGTCGGGGTTAGCCGGTGTGCACCAATGTTCGGGGACAGCTCTGCGGAGTCAGGCCCATAAAGCCAGGGCTCCTCCTCGTGGCCCATGGAGGCTCCGCGCAGCCGTGGAACTGGCCCCTTCATAAGCTTCCGAGTTGATGGATGGAGCACAGTGGAGAAGAATGGACTCACTTCGAGACACAATAAGATCCCAGGATGATTTCTATTTTACTGTCATTATCTCATTGAGGTTCAATGGGGCCTGCTGTCTGGGCATTTTCCATTTCGCCCAAACAGGGCTGTCCCTCAAGATGCATAATAGTACAGCGTGCATTTTGTTGAATTGCCCTTCTTTATTGCCCCCAGGTGAGCCGAACTGTGTTTTCCTTGCCAGATTGTCCAACTCCTGAGTTTTACTGAGGCTATAAACTACAAATTTGCTCAGGACTCCTGATTCCCCCTCTTCACCAACCCCAAACAGACTAAGCAAGCACTTGGAGGTCAGTGAAGGTCTTGGAGACTGAGGAATCCATCGTGCTTTTGTGCACATAATAGTACGAGCCTGGAATTTGATTTACTATATGTCAACGCGGCGTCTTAATTCATTCACAGAGACTGAATATTATACTTTGAAGGTTCATAAACTGAAGCTTCACATTATTATTCACCTTGAGGTTAAGTGCTGGAAGCTTTTAACCTCTGGACCAATTCATACTCAGACTTACTGTAACAGTTGCCACCTGCCCTGGGTTTTATGGGACCATCTTGTATTGAAAAATAAAGTGCTGTGTCTCATTCTGAACCACTGCGGGGCAGGCAATTTGTGCCCCCAACCCTCACCACCACCCCAAGTTCAGCATATTTTTATTGTCAGGGACCTGGGGAGTTGGGGAAGATGGAGGGTGTTGCCGTCCCATATTTTCTTTCATTGAAAGTGGACACCCTACTTAGAGCATCCTCTCTATGGGTGTTTTGGTTAGAGGCATGGGGTCCCATTCATTGGCACCCCCTACTGTGTTTAATTGGGCTGGCAGGGGCTATAACTCTGCTACTGTCTTAACTGCATGCTGAAATTGTACTTTCCATGTTCCTGCATACAGGACCACCCAACAGGGGCGAGGCTAATGCGCCATGCGATCTAATCGCCATGGCGATCTCATAGGGGCAGGCTCCTGAACAAGACACCCTTGTTCGAAAGGGATTAAAAAAGGAAACCCCATTGCACCAAGTCAGGGGAAAAAGTAATGTGTTTGGCTGACATCACGCCGCAGGAGAGGGTGAGGGCTGAGGAAAGGTGTGTCAGACTGTTAGAGGCCAGACAGGGATTCTTTTCTCCGGTGGTTGCCCTCAACATTTTTCTTCTGGTTTATCTGTCTTCTCCCTTTTATAAGAAGCTTACAGATGACCTCATTCAACAGCCATGAAGATGGAGAGACATGGGCCATTAATTTTTGATTGTTGCATTACAGACATTCAGCCTCCTCTGGGTATTTTAAAATGCCAAATATCCAGACCCAGTCTCGTTTACACATATGTGACCACTAGACTCCTATCCTAGGATCTAATACACACACAGTCACATTCGCATAGCTCTAAATTAATATGAAGAAAATGCGTGCCAACACACAACTGCATGGGCATTGTAACCAAATGTGGGCGGTGTGGCTGTCAGTGAAGTGGGTGAATGGTCTCTGTCTCTCATCCACCTGCATCGGGCAGTTCCCTTCTCATGGCACCATGGCGGTCTGAAGGTCCCTGATTGCGCACGGCTGGGCGGAGGTGAGCAAAACTTGCTGATAACGAACAAACGAGACAGGGGAAGAGGGAGGGCTGTGCAGCCAGTTCTGTCTGGACAGCTGGTGGTTTGTAGCAGACTGAAAGTGGCAATTTTTTTTTTAACTCTCCTTCACACGCACACAGGTTTTCAAACTCCGGGAGACAGATGACTCGGGTTCTTCCTGTCGAACGGTCGTGATGACTCAGCCCCTGGGAGGGACGACACAGAAGACTGACAGATTCAGAAGGCTGAGGATGTCGTCTACATTCAGCCGAAATCCGGCTGCTAAGAAAACACCTTAGGGTAATCCGGGGATAATTATATAAAAATATGAGAGCTCTGATAAGGTCATCCAGCTAAAACAATTTGCAGCTATTATTTTCATTAGGATTTAAAACAACAAGGCAATCAACAGAGAATAACGGTCAATAATCTTCACTCTTCACGCTAGTTTTAGAGCTTTCACTAAGAAAAAAAAACAAGATAATGGTGCAATATGGATGCCAAATGGCATGTGAAGTAGCCATGTGAAACTGCTTCAGCGAGCTTTTTCACTTGGCTGACCCTATAGCTTGGGGGTTCACAGTGCAGGGTAAGTCTACATGTGGCACCCCTGGAGGTGGGTATATTAAGGGCCTTTCTCAAGGGCCCATGGACATGTGACTACTCTGCCAGGGTTGGAATCAGCAAGTTTCCGATCCCTAAGTCCAGTGGGCCACTCCCCCTATAATATGAACAGGGCCTCCATTTATCCAGCAGAGTGTGTGGTGGTGCTGTTGTTGTTTATGACTGTTTATAGTGTTTTTTTTTTTTTTTTTTTTTTTTTCCTGTTGTGAGAAAGTTAGGATGGTACACAAGGGGCAGATCCCTGCATTACACGCTCATTTCATAGCTGGAGGTACTCGGCTGTAATTTAAGGACACGAGGATGAGGAATCATAAGAAGGCCTTTGGGGCGAAGTTGACTAATCCTGAAAACAGCATAATATTACAGTGAAGAAGTTTTTCTGCTTCACGCCACATGTTAGCGTTAAATGGTCGTTTCCTCTGTCTTTATTTTTCTGTGCTGATTCCAGTTTTGAAGGGAACTGGAGGGCTGCATTTGACTCCCCTTCACTTGAAGTGCCGCTTCTTCTGTTTCGTATGGATCTGTAGACTTTTCTGCCTTTAGATGAGGCAGTGCACCGGTTAAAAGGGGTGAGCGGCATTTCCGCACCCAACGGCACCCATCCCTCACAGTTGGCGTAAGGAACCAGACCAGCGATAGCTCCTGCTTGTTAGGTGTGTATGAAGGGCCTGGGACAGAGACGTGTCACTGGGAATTGGGGGGGGGGGGGGGGGGGGGGGCATCATGGCAGATGGCCAGGTCTGCTGTACGAAGGCCTCAGAGAGGGATCCATCCCAGACCTCAGCTAATCGCAGTTCTACTTCACTGTTACAATATTTGCTCTTACCTCTCAAGTTCACTTAATTTGCATTTTCAAATACGTCTTTATTCATTTAGCAGATGCTTTTATCCAAAGCTGGGCCAGCCAGGGCCTAGGGCAGTAGGTAGGTTAAGGATCTTACTCAAGGACCCATCATCCTTCCCACTCCGGCATCTGAGCCAACCTGCTTCCCGTTAAGAGACCCAGCCTCCCAACCCGCCAAGCTACACAGTAGCTAAATGCAACATTAATGCTGAATTTGGTGAGTACATTTTTTATCATAAACGCTATGTCATTATTAGATTAGTGCTGCGTGCATTTTTAGAGCGTAAGTGATGAATAGGACGGAAGTGGTATCATTGCATCTGGGATCTGCGAGTTCTGCATTTCTGAGTCTGGAGGGCACATTTGTACATTGTATTTGACATACTGTAGGTGTATTTCTTCGAGGGTTTCTTGCGATTTGCTGCTTAAGAACCATCCAAAAGCTCATGAGACAGACTGAATTTATGGGTTTGAGGTTTTTTGGGGTGTTCATTGTTTTTTTGTATTACTGTATGTATTATTTTAACTAACAATAACTATTGTGACGTGTGCTGGGTGGATAAAGTAGTCTGGTTTTTATTGCTATCAAAATATTTTAAAAGCTGGACCATTGGTTCCCATTCAGATGTTTCTTCTATGAAAGTGAAAAAGGAGAGCTGAGCAGTAACAGTGAAGGCCTTTGCAGGGTCTTGGAAACCATCACAGAAAGAGTTTAAACAGCAAGTAGCTTTCTGCTGCCACCTGCCTGGTGATGGATTGTCTACAGGAGGCAACACGGGGTGGGGTTTTTCTGGAATTCCTTTTGCTTGGTAATCAAAAAAATAAATAAATGCTAACACTCTGTGCTGCAGAAAGGCATGACGAACTCCATTCCTTCCAGCTCTAGTTGTATGCAAAACACATTGCCTTCCTGCCGAAGAAATAAATGTTAAAAGGAGGAAATTGCTAACATTCCCACAGCCCGCAGATTAGGAACACGACACAGCCTCCTTTGCAATGTGCAGACGGGATGCGAAAGCAGACTGCGAGGTTCAGGGCATGCATATGTGCCCCAGTTCATCTCCATGTCTGCATGTCTATCTGCATATTGAACCTAAATGAAACTTCTCCATCTTTCATTTGGATTACGATACCCATTAAAGGTCAAATGAAGCAGAAATTTCCAAAACTCACGTTATTCTTTGATCTGTTTGAGATGAGGCCATCAGTGCCATCAAGTCAGGCTGAATCATAGGTTACAGTATCAGGGACCAAAGAGTATTCGCTAAATTTGTCATTTACAGCATTTAGATTTGACCCTTATCCAGAGTCACTTACATCACCCAATTACAATCTCCCTGGAGCAACTTTGTGTTAAGAATTTTGCTCAGGGACCTACTGGTGATAGACAGGATTTGAACTGGTGACCCATTTCGTTCATAACCAGAACCTCATACCACTAGGCCACCACCATCCCCTGTCATGCCCAGGTGTCCCGGCTGGGGTCCCCAGAGCTTCCTAAGATAGACCATTGGTTAGCAGTTTGGGTAGATGAGTGCATGTAGGGAACATGCCTACATGCACCAGCCAAGATTTTTCTCTGGTTTTTATGTGACAGACTTCAGATCATTTTCATTTGGGTTAAGCTACTGAATGTTTGGGATGGATTACTAGCCACTCACAGAAGAACACACTGTCTGCAAAGAATGACAGAAGTACAGGAATGCGGCTGCCTTGACCTGACCCCCCTGCTTATAATAAAACATCGTGCTAAACAGTCCGCCCCTCTGACCAGAGTACATTGTTCCTCCCTGCTTCAAATCATTCCAAGGAAAAGGACAAAATGACCCGTCACATCGACCACAAATTGTAAAAGCCTTTAATCTGTTACCATGAAAACCATTTGTATTTTTCATTTCCTACCTTAAATCTGTCATGAATTCTCTCCTTAATTCTCAAGATTTTAAAGACAACGGGCAAATTTAAGTTCAGTTGACAGTAAACACAGTTGTTTACTATGTCCTAGAGCCTCTGATCTCTTAAAGCCCATGCACTAGGATCGGACGAATTGGTTTAATTTCTACATTTCATTTTCCCCCAAACTGCAGATCCCTTGGTTAAGCAAAGCTAACTCTACAGTATATTACTGGGTCTGAGAATTTTTTGCGACATTACAGAAGCAAGGATCGTGTCACATTTATACACCAATAAAAGCTATAAGCTCTATGCCATCCAAAAAGTTGGAAAAATCATTTATTTCTTCACTAGACATCCCCTCTTAGAACCAATGATGTAGGCAGGGAGGTGGCCGAGTCCTATAAACTTCTGTACACCATGTTCACTGGCATCAGAACCACCACGAAGACATCACAGCCGCATGGGTGTGCCTCATGCCGCTCCCCCCCCCCGCTGATCTTGGTGTAATTAGACAGTCATCAGTGGAAACATCGTCATGTCCATGACTGTCTGCTTTGCACTACTTTCTTCCTTTGAGAACCTGCATAACTCCTGAATTAGGAAGTATGCCGTTTTCAACCAGTGCACTACCTCATGCTAGGACGTCCTTATAGAAAATTCTACAGATCCATAAGAAACGGAACAAATGACGCTTGAAGAGCTTCCCTGACAGCTGTCTTCTGGGTGAACAGGCAGCGCTATAACAAATACATGCCCTGGTTTTCCCCTAAAACCCCAATCATACTTGGACTGCATTTATGATCACGTGCACACAGGTGCATCTATACTTCTGTTTACTTCTTTAATTTGTTGCATTTGCAGGCTGTACTGAGTGTAATGCCTTTCAATTACATTTTTATGCATTTAGCAGTTATTGTAATGCCAGCTATTTTTACCTTGTGCAGGACCAAATGCAAATTCCATATACTATGTAATATACCTGGCAAAAAACTTTATTTTGGTTCTGTTTTTAAAAGTCATATTTCACCCTGAATTATTTAATACTGTGGAATATTCAAGTTTCCTCCTCAGCTGTCCACGCTTCAGGAGATAATATTAACGGCCCTAAAGCAGGGATGTTGGGTTTCCTGTCTGACCCGTTTGCCTCACATTATGACAGGATCACAGGCCAGCGCCTCTCATATAACCGGTAATCTCCGGGCCTCCGCTGTCTTTCCCGTCTCTGCCGTTTCACCCTCCCCAGCTTGTAACTGGGAGTGGAATGGGACAGGAAGGGAACTGGAAAGCTGACTCTCCGGGATATAAATATTGCTAACCAAGAGCAGGTAGGCCAAGTGAAGCTCTTGGGCTGCCGCTCCGTCTCGGACATCTCCCATTAAGCCGTGTCACCATTTCTGCAAAGGGTGCAGCTTTGTAGGCGGAAGTGCTCACACCCACACGCCATTCTAAGAGTCCCAGTCATCCTCTGCAGGCAGCTGCGGTAATACCACCTTTAGTGGTTTTTAGCATGGTTGAGACCAATTAAAATGTCTGTTACAACGGCTTGGTTTGTTGACCCAAGCAAAAGTCATGGTTGCCTGACAAAGGGCTTTCAAAAGAATCTCTTTACCCTGGGCAAGTGCTTCCAACAGTACAACTTGTTTTTGAACATACTTTCTCTGATGTCCCTAAAGCATCACTGAGATAATATTTAGCCAGGTGCACGGCATCGATTTTAGGACGTTTTTATGGGGAGTGTTTTATGGAATCCAAGCTTGCTTCCTCACATCACTCTCATCCTAAAGACAAGCTGGAAACTGTAACAGGCAGTTAAAATACTTCTGCAAAATCTGTGACTGGGAAGAGAAAATTCCTCTGGCAGTATTGATTCAGTATTATGTTCAGTATTACAATCTTCAGTAAGTTTGTCATTTAGCTCCATCGCAACAGTGTCACATTAAGATAATATGTCATTCAGAAGTGACCTTAGTGCCCTAGAATTTCGCCCTTGTGCTGTATTTGATAGCCGGGGCACTTCTAGGCTGAGAGGATATCCGGAGTTTAGCCCAGAATTTGTCACGCATCATAACACAGTGACGGTGATTGTAAAAGTCTAAATGTAATGTTAAAAAAGGACCCTCCACCCCTTGGTGCTGCCCATGTTTAAAAACATGATCCATCTACCATATAGGGCTTGGCTTTGCTTCATTGATCATAATCAGACATTAACCTTGTTTGGGACATACTGGCAGTTTTATATAACAGAAGGTTTAGCAATATCCCATATTCTACTTACTGCCAAAAGTAGTTCCTCCATCTGAACTTTGGGGTGGCTCTGATGGTCCCCTCTCCCAGTCACCGTAGTTTTTTGGATGTGGTTGCTAGGCAGCGCAGGGCAGGCAATGGGCAGTGGTGTAGGCACTCTGTTTAGGACCTGAGTCACACCCCCTCTCCATGTAGCTGGGCAGAGTGCGGTCCTGCAGGTCAGGCCTCCGGGCCTGTGGTAGGGAGGCTCTCAATCCAAATCCCCAGGTTGCCAGAGTAATTACACTGTTGGACCTTGAGCCCAAATGCTCTCGGAAATAGCCAGCCCTGCGTTCTCAATTGTATGATACTTCGGATAAAAACATGCTTTCTTAATATTGTGCTGGGAATTTTCTGTACTCTGTGGGTGCAAAGACCAAATATAAAGACTAGAAATGTATTGTAATATAATAGTCGGAGTAGAAGCATGTGAAACATGTCGCTTAGTACAAAAGGTAGTTCCTTGTTATGAAAGGAAAAGGTCGTTTTGGTACTTGCATACATTCATGTATTTAGAAGTAGGGGTTAATGAAGTGGTCAAGGAAATAGTATTTCATAATGGAAAAGTATTTCATAATGGACAAATAGCTTTATAATTCTACCAATCTGCTACAAAAAATGGCTGAAGAGTCCAAAATAAGTAACAGTTATCTTTTTGGATAGCAGAAGAACGTTAAGGAAATCAAATAAAGTGTATGGAGACTGTGAGATTATGCCTATGTATTTTGTCAGCTATTCTATTGTGGATTCAGGTGCATAAGCTTGGGTTTGGAGGCTGCTAGCCTGCAAATTGTTTTCAAGGCCCCGTTTGATCGTCACCGATGGGGTGGGTGAACCTGGGGCAGTAGATCCAGCGGTGTGTTGGCTTTCGATTGCTCTGTACAAACTAGTGCAGTTTCGGGTTGCCGGGAGGGTGTCCTCTAGAAAGGCCGTTTAACAGATTTACATCGAAAATGGAAATAAAAGAAGGGACCTCTGGAAGATGTACCCTCCCGAAAGCGTATTCCATCTGGCCTTCGCTGCGGCCGGTGGAAGCAGAAGTCAGTGGAGTGTGAAAAGACGTTGGCGCATGTGATGAACTTTTATAGAGTGTGGTTATGCACGCTGCGTTTGCTGGGGGCGGGGGAGGGAGGCTCGTTACGTACGCCGGCCAAATTTGTGGGCCAGTGCTAATGAGGACAGTCACTGCTGTTGCTGCTCTGACAGAACACCCGCGTAAGGGGGGGGGGCTTCACCGAATCGCCCGATACCAGACAGGCAGGCCCTTTTCTCGTCTGACTGTAACCAGAGCGACCGCGGGTCGCTTATCTCGCCCATTCACCTACAGTGACAACCCCCCTCGCCCCCGAGACGGCGCACAGTCTCGCTCAGGACTCATCCCTTTATTCCCGCCTTATCTCCAAAGCTTTGGTTACCCATCTCTCTGTCTGGTACAACCGAGTCCATTATCCCCCCCCCCCCCCAAATAAATAAATAACTGAATCCAATAAATAAATAAATAAAATTCCTCTTTTTTTTTTTTGGCAAGCAAGCGGTGACTCAGGTTTCCCTATAAGGATCCCCTATAAGGAAAGTCATTTGGCGTCAACGGGAACTTAGAGACGGGGACGCAGGCCTGGCCTGCCCTCCACAAACAAGTGGTTTACCAAAAAAAAAAAGAAAGAAAAAAGGAGCGTCCCTGATTGACCTTTTCAGGATGTCCAGCCTTTTCCTTTTCTTTGCTCCCCCCGGGCCTTGCTCGGCCGCCCTCCGTGCCTCTCATCCTCTGCAGGCTTGCAAACACGTCTGGGGTAATGCATGGCAATGGATGGCTTTCGTACAAATATTTCCACTGTAATTTTAACCTAGAATGCGACTGCAAATCATTTTAATCACCGCGTTTGCTGAGGCAGCTGTGAATTGTTGCTTTCCTTGGCTGCTAGGCAACAGTCCGTCCAAATAAATGGCCATTCTGCTGTTTAGAATACAATTAGAATCAAAAATTAGAAAACTTCTAAATTGCAAAATGGAAATCTGAGAAGTAATGCAGTATGCTAGAATGCATGATTTTGTTGTATGATATTACAGCTTATGATATTACAGCTTTTCAGTATACTGCAGTAAATTTCGATGGTTGATCATGGAATGGCCAATAAATGTATTTCTTACACTTATTGTCACCATGACAAGGAGTTGATGCGCATTGTGCATCAGGCTGTTTGACCTTTGCAATGCCATGACAGACGTAGATGTTTGGCTGTCTCGCTCTTTTTATAATGCCTCAGTGCCTGTGCATGTATGTTTGACAACATGTACATACTGTATAAGTGTAGTGCACTTCTCTAGATGCTTGATTCATCACCCATTCCAAGCCACACCAAAAGCATCTAAACTAAAGAAGTTCCACAGAATGCGGCAAGTGCCTGACAGATCTGAGGGGGCTCTTGGTGTCTCCGCAAGGGTCTGTAGGCAGCCCAGTTTGAATCTGCAGCCTTCCAGTTCCACAAGCCAGCCCTAAGGAGGAGATCAGGACATTTCCCAATAATCTGGGGGAAATAAACCGACATTCCTGATTCTAGCAATAGGAAAATATAATGGCAACATTAGGACAACATTCTGCGAACATTCTCAGAATGTTCTCAGTGACCCTCGTCGGCCGTGTTTACCGGCTCGCCCACTAAGTGTCCCAGCCTTCAGGCAATGATTAAATGGGCATTTGCTCTCCCTCAGGTTGACACTGTGGGTTATGAGGACTCTGCAAAATCTTTATTTTTCTAGGCAACATAGTTTTGGTTATAGTTTTTATTTATTGTTTTTCAAAGCATTTTTATCCAGCCATCAGTCTCACGAGAAGTAAAGCATGAGTGTGCACACTGTGGCCGGTAGTTAACTAAATGTTTTTTTACGTGAATGAAAGGTTGAAGCTTAAGATGCCGAAATTGCTCTGCTTGTAAACATGTTCCATCCACAATGCCGTTAAGAAAGTTTATGTTGCAGTCCTTGTTATTAAGTGTCACGTGGGGCACACGCTTTTAAGAGTATGTGATGTTTTTATACATTTTAGACAACAGTCACATGATTTTATGTCCCAAACAGTGCTGCATTTTCACAGTTATGAAAGTAGTGAAACATTATGAAAGCTTGGAAGAAATAAAACAGTCCGCGATATTCAAAGCAGACTGAACGAAATGCCTGCCAGCTGAAAACCAGGGACATTAAAGTCGAGCATCGATTTGTTTTGATAGAAATTTCATGCAAGGAATTCGTATACCCATTTTCAGTATTTTGAAATGAGGCACTCAAATCCTTTCCGGACTCGGAACTTTTATGGTGCCAATGAACCAGTCACCGATGGCCTGTCTTTATTTATTACGATATCTGAGAGGGCACTTTTTAATTGAATTGACCCATGCAGTTTAGTCATTAATTAGTGGATTTACTGAAGCGATTAAGTACATTGCTCTGGTGTATAATCAGCAGAATATCTCTGGGGACTCGAACCCGCATCCTGGGCGTCCTGGAAGCCATGCCTGCCCGCTAAAGCTCAGCTCCTCGGCTCGCACTCCAGCAGCAAGCCTCCGCTCTTCCTGCTCAGCCCAGCCACTCCACGTCTGATGCCCCAGCTGCCGGCTAGACCGCAACCGTTTCTCTGCGTGTCCCCTGCATGGTGAAAGAAGCCTTTCTGGGGATTTAAGGGCCCTGCTCAAGGGCCCAATGGAGCCTATTGTGGCTGTTCTGCAATGGACGGGATTTGACCCAACGACCTTCCGATCACAGATGCCAAAGCCACTCAGCCTCACACTGGTCACTGGTCAGCCTTGTTTATTCACTTCCTGACCTCATACGGCATTAGCTCCCTTGGGATCCTAAAGCCTCCTCAGTCCTGGCTTCCGCTGCTTTCTTCTAACGTTGACAATCTCCGTTCTGCCTCGTGACAAAGCCACGTCTATTTGCTGAAATCTTCTTCCCACCCCACTCTTTTCAGCTAGGAGCAGACTTCATTATTGGTCCTTCTAAATCACACCCAGGGCGGCTGGAATCCTAACCTGGTTTAACAGTCTGCTGCGAGACGCCCATTCAGGGCCTGACAAGGGCTCGGCACATTTATGACGCCGTTGCGTTCAGTAAACGGGCTGCATTTCACCAGCGCGGCTTGGCTGGCGCATTTCTGTCTTTGAGAACCTGGCGCACACATGAATTCTTGCGCCATTATAATCGCAAAACACCTGCATTGCGTCCAATTAAAAAAGAGAAATGAGGTGCATAAGTGCATTTTCTAGTAAACGCCTGCTAAGTGAATGAGCTGCAGATACGTCACACATCGCCGTCTTAGACAAAGGAGATGGAAATAACCGTGGATATAAACTTCTCATCAAACCTTTCTGAGTTCCATGTTCTATTTCAGGGCTGCCTAACTCCAATCCTGGAGGGCCAGAGACTCAAAGAAACCTATTAAACCTGGTAATTAGCTGATTAAGATGTGTGTTTGAGCAGATAAATCTGCAAGCTGTGTTGGATTCTGGCCCCAGGACATATTTGATGATCTTTTATGTTCTGTCTAAAAATGTTCCCCAGAATCACTGGCTTTTTCAAAGAATTTTTGTTTTTGTACCATTTTGAGTGCCTTGAAAAAAGTAAAATAAAAGAATGTCATTTTAAATATACCTTATATTCCCCTGGGCGTGGGAGGAATAGAAACAGCCCGCGTTGTACCTCGTGTTAGTGCTGTAATCCATGAAGCAGAAGTGGTTAGCTAACACTCTTCTTTCGCTAGCAAAAAGCCGCCTTTGTTTCTTCGAGCCTGAGTGACGTTTTGGAGCCCTTATTTCCATTGATTCTTGGGAGAGAAAAAACAAAAAAAAACCTGGAAAAGTTCAGCCTGCTCACACCGGAAAGGAACTGATGTTTTTCTGCCGTTTCATGGCAAGAATGAAATTAATTTCAGCTGAAATTGGAAACAGACACTAATTCAAAAACTATTAAATGGCCTTTGGAGGGTGTCCTTTTAATGCACCTTGTCTGCCATCCCATTTATAACCAATAACAAGCAGGAATTACACCTCCTGGGAGACGGTACCTGACATAGCAGAAGCAGCCAAATGGACAAAGACTCGACTCCTCGACCGAGCCGACAAGGAGTCCAATGCGACCAAGGATCTTACATGAACTGGTTACATCAGCACCAGTATATCTGTGGAATGCTGGAAAGTGCATGTCTGTAGCTTTGAGTGCATTTTCCTCCCTCATAAAAGAAAACCTTTTGTTTTTAAGGCTCAAGATTAAATCCAGTTGCACAGTAGTTTAAGGTAGTT
Organism: Petrocephalus schoutedeni; assembly: GCA_026780765.1. Lineage (NCBI taxonomy): Eukaryota > Metazoa > Chordata > Actinopteri > Osteoglossiformes > Mormyridae > Petrocephalus > Petrocephalus schoutedeni. The sequence goes on from JAODKL010000047.1 coordinate 13,553,450, forward strand.
TTTGTTTCCTAATTCCCGCCTAATGACATCATATTTAATAACAAGTGCTGAGGGCCTGTCTCGTTTTCGCCAGTGAGGGGTTTCCACCTTCGAGAGCTGGGCTCTGGCTGCATACCCTTCAGCCCCCCCCCCTGCCCGCCCTGATGTTTTGTTCACATTCCTACCTCTCTCCCAGTCGCCCTCTTCCTATTTCAGCCTCGTTATTTGGTGCTCCTGTCTGGCTCTGGATACCCACCCATGTATGGGCTTTCAGACAGTAGCCTATCTGGGTCCTCAGAGGCACCAGCAGAGAGCTTGCCCATCTGCAGCCCCGGTACCCAACCCACACATCTGGCTTGCAGCTGACTGTCCAAATCCAGGATATCTGCAAAGTTTGTAAGGGCGTGTGTGTGTGTGTGTGTGGATGTAAAGCATTCTGAATTCGGGTTGTGACAACTCCATTTCTGCATGTCATGCAATCTTAATGCATGTGCATACTAATGAGGTATTAATAGAACCCAAACCCCCTCTCCCCCCTCAAAAAAAGAGGGATGAAAACAGACCATTTTCTGAAAGACAAATATTGTGTTTTCTATGGAGGAATTATGAACAGGGCTTTGTTTGTTAATTTGTAATATTTAATTACCCGTTTCAACTATATGTCAAAGTATCACTGTGGCAAGAACGCATCCAAATTATTGTGGAAATGTGGAATACATGCAGCGGTTTGGGGAGCTTCCAAGATAGACAGTAGGTCCTGAAGAAGATCCCTTAGGGTTAAATAGTCGATCGCGCAATTTCACTTCATGTGGAGCATGTTAGTACGTTACTGATTTAGGGTATTAGCTAGGGCATTGCTAGGGCTGTTTCAGGGGGAGCTTTAGCCCGCTAAAACGTCCCCCCCCCCCCAGCCAAATAAATGTACACTCCTAAGCTTAATAATGTGCCCTCATTCATTTTAATACTAATCTCTAGTGATGCTCCTGAGTATGAACACTGTCCTACACTTTGCACACCCTGTGACCAGTTGTCTTAAAGCACTGTTCCACTAATCAGTATTGGCCAGTGCAAAGGACTGCTGTGGCGGCTAAGCGCATAGCGCGCTAAGCACACAAGCTCCATACTGCCCCACGGTGACCGGTGCCATCTCCAACACTTCATCTCTCGCGCCGTTTGCAGCTGCCACCATTTGCGGTGTTTAATGTTTCTTACAGAGTTGCTATGACTCGTGTTTTCTCTCGCGCCTCAGACGTGTATCAGTGCAGTGGAATGTGAGCCCCATAGACTCGCACATGTGTTTCAGGCTGGGGGGTGGTGGTGGTGGAGGGGATTGGAAGGTGCATATTTTTTGTGCCTTTGATTCCATGAACAGGCCACCCAATTCATAAGCTATGGTAACGTTTGCAGATTTATAGCCCGCGATGCAGCCGAGTTGGCCATGTGCCCCATTCATTGTGCCTGAATCTGGTTTGATAGCAAGGTCATATTTTCAAGACAAAAAGCAGAATCTTTCCAGGCCTCTCAACAACAGAACATTTTCATTCCCCTTAATTCCCGTTACGTTTTCGGTCATCCGACAGCGGGGCACGGAACTTGGGAGACACGGGAATTTCGAATCCCGGTCGGCCATTCTGGGATATTCCGTGTTTGCCTAAAGAGCCGGTGAGCGATTAGGAAATTCCACGTGACACCAAGGCCTACAGAGGAGGACAGATATGGTGGTGCGATCGGTGAGAGCTTCGCTTTCCTGTATTAGCCGCTTTATGGTGCGTGCACTGCTGATGAGTTATTTAGGGACGTCGTGTTGCCTATTAAGAGCTAGAGGGACGCTTGAGAGAGTTCCACTAAAGATCACTGAGGTTCCACTTCTCAGCTAAGAATCATATGGCAGTTTCACTGGGTACTGAACACATATAAATCCAGCCTAATATGATGTTTGTGCTCCGTCTCCGCTTACGTGCAGTGGGGCAAATCAAACTTTTTTTTTTTTCTTCTTAAATGGGGAAGAAAAAAAAATTACCATAAGGCTCATGTTATTCCAGACAATGTATGTTTATAAAGCTGTTTATCACTTTTGCTTAGATCACCCCAAGCATTTTTTTATCTGCTTATAACAGATCCTGCTGTTGCACCCCCATCATAGGGGTATATCGCGATAATCGGATGTCACGGCCATTACGTTTCATGTTGGCTGGGTTTGTCTTTTGGCTGTTTTACTCATTTCACACTTTTCTCACCCTCAAGCATTCAGAATGGGATAAGAAGAAATATTTTATGTATAGTTGTTTTATGTATAACATCTTGCGTAGTTAATCTGGCTTTCATGATTTTTTATTTTTTTTGTAAAGTTTGACTGGACTTCAGCAACATTTGCTTGCGTCTGCATCACAACCTCTTTCAAATGAGACAAGCCACAGCGGACGTGCCGATGCTTCATTTGGACACCTGCTTCCAGTGACATTTTTACAAGCTGCCCGTAAAAGCCTCCATTCCGTCCCTCATCACCTTTTCATTGCCTCCTGTATAAACAGGCACCTTTCGGAGAGGAAATGCACAGCGGTTTCCGCAGATTGTCTGAGAGCCTGTCTGGGACCGGAAACACGAGCCAGACCCATCTGCTGCTTAGTACCGTTTGATAACACTGCGCAGTGTGCATGACTGCAGCTCCTCTTCCCAATTGTATTTGCTCTAGGGCTAGACAATATTGGAAAAAATTCAGATCGCAATATTTGGAATTTTTGCCATAGCTATTACGATATTTATAAAACAAAAAGTGAGTCAAAAATGTACCCAAAATGAACTGTAGCCTAATAGAACTTATAATTATCTGCCAAAAGAGTCTGTCAAATAAGCTGTTGCCATGAGTTCTGTCGACACAAAACAGTGCTGCAAATCACTTGCTTTTGCTCAGTATTGTCTCTATGGAATCCAAAATATTTCCATGCAGCGGAAGACGGGTGTCTTATAGTGCCCAGTTCTTGTTCGCTTTTCTAATCCCCGTTCGCTTTTGTTAAATTTCTCTCAAAAACTGAGCACTGTCCAGGCGAGCCCAAGAGAATGATTAAGCTTGAAGGGCATATGCAGTGCTCACGTGAAAGCAGTGGCGTTTAATTTTATGTGGATTTTTTTTTTTTAAACATATACTAAACCGCTTTTCCTATTCAGGGCCGCAGGGTTTCTGGAGCCTATTGGCACAAGGCAGGGAACAACCCAGGATGGGTACACTCAGCACAACGTGGGGAGAACATGCAAACACCATGGAGACTCGAACCCTTGTCCCATAGGTCTGAGGCAACAGTGCTAACCACTGCGTCTCTGTGCCGCCCCCATACTAAACATATACTAGATAATCTTGAAAAGGAACAATCATTAATATTGCTTGCTATGTTTTCCTATGGCAGAATAAATATGTTTAACTGTAACTCACTGATGGTCTCAGCCCAGCTGACTCTCACAGCACTTACTAGTGCTGTCACAGTCGTGCGTAACTTGCAATGTCAGTGTGAACGTCACACATCATGCTGGCCTACATCATGATGTGGAGAAGCGAGCCGATTTGTCGCCAGAATTGCTTGCATATAGTCACAGAGCAAAGGCAAGCCGTTAAGGATCTGTTTCCACCCTAAAACTTTAGAAAAACACATAACCGGAGACGCACAGTATACGTGCGCTGAAATGCGCTAAAACGAGCATATATCCTTTACGAAGCAGAGATGCAGAGAAAGCGGGCAGGAGGGAATTCTTCCTCTGCCCTAGTTGCCTTTCCTTTCCTTACGAATCCTCCTCCACCGTCCCCCAGGCTGCATCAGCTGCTTGCCGTAGGCCTCAGTTGATGCACGTTACACAAGCAGTCTCAGGCAATTAGCTAAGACGACTAACTGGGGTGCAGGTCTTTATTTCACAGTAAGGCACTGTGGCACATGAAAGGCCAGGCTTCAGTCCCACTGACTCTCAGACGCAGGCTCCTGGGGGCTCCTTCAGCAGGACAAAAACACCCCTTTTCCTTTGGCCTTGTTTGGGTCCAGCTATTCAGAGCGAAGTCTGCCATGGCGTAATTTATTCATCTGATAAACGAGCGGTAATTAACGTTTCTGCCGCACTCCGGCGCTGCCTAATCACCGGATGTGCGTGGTTCGTGAGGCGAGCGTGCCGGTGATGGATGGGCTGGATGTGCTGCACTGGGCTCACGGCCACTCCCTGCTCGCCTCATGCAGGAGCCAGGAAAACACCTTTGGCAGATTCCTGAGGCCAGCGCCAACTGGTCGGCATTTCCATGGATGCTGAAATGGGGCCGGCATGCGAGGCATTTCATTGGCTAAGGCCTAGCCATTTCGCGAAGGTTAAGGAATAGAATTCAAGCCGTTAGACAAGTATATTGCCCTCGGCAGTGGCGTGTGCTGTGAGGTCTTTGTTCTTTGCTTGTTTTTTTCTCCAGTTGCCCTGCTTCGGGCCCTAAACTGTGTTGTTAAAATAGTATTTCTTTTGTATTAGTTAGGAGGATTAGGTAGCAAATAGTAGAAAAATGTAACCGCAAAAATGTGCCCAGAATCCGTTTCTGAAATTTGTAGCCGTTGAGTATTTTTGCTGATGACCCCGGCAATGTGATCGCAGGAGGACTGCCGGCCTTTGCCGCACTGCTGTGTTTGCAGAATTGGCCTGTCTGTGCGGGAAGAAAAGCCCCATGCCAGCCTGGAGCAGTGGCAGCTACATCTCCCCCGGCCCTGGGGGGTTCTCTGATACTGCGCACATAGTCAAAGCCTAAAGATCGGACACAAGGAGACACAAACTCGCCATCACACGCACACAGAATTGCTGAAACCCTGCAATTGATGGTGTTTGATTTCCGTGGTAATTAGCATTCCTTTGGCTATTTGGATTTCCAATCTAGGCCTATCTTATATCCACGGCACATTCCAAAAATGGCTGGCTGACTTACAGCTTCTCTAAACTACCCACGGATTTGGTTAGGCCCCTGGACCCGCGTGCACACCCACGCATGCACACACAGACGCACTTCTCATGGAAAAGAAAATAGCTGGAATAGCAGACTATCAGGTAGGGCAGCTGAAGCACAATATGACATCAGCAGGAGTGTGGTCTTCTTCCTCCAGGCAGGATCGTGAACCTGTGCCAGAAAGTGTCTATAGGAAGAATTAAGATTCGTCCTCCTGGAACGGTTTGCAGAAATCTGCAGGAGAAATGGGAGATCCTTTTCATCTGGTGTAGAAGCCTTGCATACCTTTTGTCAAGCAAAGAATAGAACTCAAATCATGTGTAAGCGAGTTCAGAAGGTCGGTGAGGGTAGAATAGGCCAAAGAAGCTAAAGAATTTTTGCCTGAACTTCCTCGGTTCACAGCAGATCAGCCTGGCCTGCACATACCATCTTCCCGGCCTCTCCCCATGCTTGGATTCACAGTACCTAGGGAAATGTCAGTTAAAGTGATGATACTGACTAACCCCAGGCAAACCTGAAGCTAATTATAAAGATGTAAGGCATTCTAAGATTTAAAAAAATAAAGTTTCAGAGTTCTCAAACACACTATAATCACCTTTGAACCTTGGCTTTGAGTCAGTCTTGGAAAGCACCAATTAGAGATGGATATGTTTTTCACATTTGTTTATGAATGCAACGATTGCCTCTGACAGAGCTTGATGGACCAGAAGCCAGTCCAACGTAGAACTGAGGAAACTAGATTGTGGACAATTCTGAGCACACTGCCACCTTTAACTATGGTAAAAGTTAATAAATATAGATAGATAGAGACAGGCAGGCAGACAGACAGACAGACAGACATACAGGCAGGCAGGTAGACAGACAGGCAGACAGAAAGGCAGATAGAGAGATAGATATTTTTTATTGTCACTGTATCAAAACACAATTAAATTACTTAAGTGTAGTGTAATATATCATCTGTATAGTTGGGTGACCAGATAACCACTATCAGGGAGGACACTTTGAGGACACCGTCTTTAAAAGGACCTGGATTTCACTTAAGCCCTGAGTACTTGCTGTGCGCTGATTAGTCAGTCTCCTATAATCGGGCATGTGTCACTGATGTTAATGTGAAACAGCTGGATGAGTCTTTCAGTGAAGGAAGCAAACCAGTCAAAGTACAAGAAGAACTGAACTATTTAGCCAAGCACAGGAATAATTTGTAAACCCTGAGGAAGCTCAAAGTGGCTTCCTTGATATGGATTGTCTGGTCACCCTAAGTATAGTAAGAGCAAAAGTAACTTCTTCTTGGCTAATAAGCTTCTGCTGTGCAAACATGGTCTTTGGGCAGAACAAAACAGAAGTGATCTCTCTTTCTCAGTGCTGCTGGCTAATGTGAGCCATAGTAGCTGGCTCACTGCAGACACTATAATACCACAGCTAACAGCTATTGTATTACATATGATCATTCAGTAATTTTCTTGCACTTTCGGTTGTCAGCATTTTATTGAGCTAGTCAATTATTTGGGCCCAGGTGCATATTTCATATGCATAAGGTGCGTGGACTGCAAACTTTGCTTGAAGTTAAAAGCCAACTTAATGCTTCATAAATTTGATCTTTTAAGCACAGTTTTGGAGGGTAACTCCTCACTCCAACATGTAGTTATAGGCTGTTCATCAGATAAGTGGTCATGTGATTTGGAAAAAGCTAATAATTAAAATCTGCAATCAATCACACTACAACACCACACAACTACACTCCATGAGAGCATTCCCCCTAAAAGGCATGTTAATAAGCTTTGTTTCTCACTCAGATTTGAGTAAATGATTTAGTGTCGAGATAATGACTCTCATTTAATCAGCGTTCCCCCCAAGGACACAAGCACAGCCAATTCACCAGCGGGTCAGGATTACTATGTCGCTCTTCTCCATCCGCCTAACCGACAGCGACCCGCCGCAGTGGCCACAGTGCGCCCTCACACTGCACGCGTGTCGTAAATTTGTCATTGTGCTGTTTACATCATGTCAGCTGTAAAAGTCCCATTATCACATCAGTCCTCCTTAAGGACTTCTATGAAATATGAATGCTGGGAAGTCCTAATGACCTGCATTAGCTCTTATATTTCTGCAAGACGCCATCGGTGTTGAGGATTTGATTTTGGCTTCTGCTCTGTATGTGTGGAACTTGCTTCTTCTCCTTGTTTCACCATGGTTTTTCACTTTCATGATCACTGAAAATGAATTGGATGGATCGATGGTAGGATGAGATGTGCCGTGCTAATCCAAGTTTTGTTAAATCTGTCGAATGTTTTTGAACAATCATCGTCATTTGAACAGTTGTTACTGTGCTTTACTGCACTGGGGCGCACAGTCACCTGACAGTAATTTAAGTCCTTTCTATAGCCTGTCCTCCTCTTATTACCCCAACAGTAAAAAATATACCAGTATTTTTTCTCCTCCTCTGCAGGGACTCAAGTAAAATATTTAATGTGTCCCCAGTCCAAAAAGTCATTTATAAGGTTGTTGTACAGGGTGTGCAGCCCGGGGCAAGCAGTGCAGTGCCGAGAAAGTCACTTGCAGTGAAAATTATCACTGTGGGTTCAGATCTGAGGTGGAATAGTGAGTCTGTGAATTCCCAAGTTCTGTTGGAGGAACTGTAATATGGGAACCGTATTACAGAAGAATGCCTACACATTAAGAAAGCTAACACTCGCTGTTGACTTTTATATCGATAAAGCCCATTGGCGCATAAATATGGAGTGAATGTGCAATTTGGATAGAGATTTTTATTTAATTATTATTTTTTGTTTGCTTGTTACTAAATACTGCTCCAAATGCCCACTTTTCTGGTCAACCCACAATGTTATGGAAAGGAACCCATCATGCATTTTTATGAATACAAAGTAAGGGAAACATGATTTTTTTTCTTGCCTCACTTTCCATCTGGAATAAATAAATTCTACCAAATAAAAAGAACAACAGTCGGATCTGTTGTAGGCAGGGTACCTGCAGTTTTTATTCTATGAAAGTCTGATTTGTCCATCATTTGACAAATGTGCTATTCTGTGTCACACAGCTAAATATATCCAAGGTCCTTTCTGACTGCAATGAGGACCTTGGAATGCCGCTTGGGAATCACTGCGAGAGACATGTGGTAGGCCAAGAGCCAGGCCGTGTGAACGGGAAGCAGGGGAGGATCGCCCTGACACACTCGGCCCCGGGGCTGAAAGCTGGAAATGTGACGGAGCTGAAGCAGGTGGGTTCCTGTCAGCCACGTGACACGCGCACTTGGCCAGACAAGCTCACTTTCGCTCCGTCTTTTCAGGGTAGCCGGATTAAAAGAGAATTTATGAATTAACATGAGTTTGACATCCACCCGGTCACCCATCCATCCATCCTTCTTTCCATCCATCCATCCATCCATCCATTCATCCATCCATCTTCTAATTGCTGGTCCTGGTCAGGGTTGTGGGATGGACTGAGCACATTGCTGTAGGTTTAGTCGGGCCCAAATCAACCCCCACCCCCCTCCCCGACCCCTAAACATACATGGTACTCCCACAATATTGGTAGGGACCTACTGTCCACACCCAAATCTACACCCTTGATGAACCATGATGCTTTTTTTCCATGCTAAGCTGAATGGTTTAAAGATTAACACAAGTAACACAATGCAGTAAATTTGCTATTCATGAATTGCCAAACAGTGATCCAAATGCACAAATTGAATTGCATTATATTCAAAAAGAAAGCTGCTTTCTGCCCCACCCCCTTTGCAGCAAGTAGTTAAAAGGGTCATGACCCATCTATTAGACAGGTAATTGGCTCCTCTTAACATCTAGTACAATAAAACTAATTGCCACTAAGCAGGATGACCCCACTGGCAGAGTCAACCTTGGGGGTCTGTCCCCAGAGTCAGCTTAAGGTCACGCCTTAAAAGTACAGAGAGGGAATGTTTGCCAAGGTCTTTCTCTATTTACTGCCCTGTTGCTACATGTGTTTGGAGGGTACAGTATAGTGCAGTAATTGTCATTTGTCCTTTTCGCTCTACAGCAGGATTTACCCTGGCTACGGAGCAGTCATAAAAGTAACTCTCAAGCTACAGGTCAGCGAGAGTTCAGGGTACCAAGAGGTAAGAGGCGTAATACTTCTAAGAAGCGGCCTGCCTGACTTCCATATGCTTCTCATTTTATAGAACACCGCTGTCATTAATGTATCAAATGTTTATAAATAATACTGACAATAAATAGCACAGCCAGTTGTATAATATTTTCATGCCACGAGGATTGCATCACTGCAGTGCTGAATGGTATTACATGTATAACCAAAGGCGGTATTATTGTATTGACACATTTCCCAGTTGTAGCAAATACCGTCTGACACCTTTTGTAATTAAATTTAGCGTTCTCCCTCTGGTGCCACTATTGTCTCTGGGTGAGATTTCACACGCTGGTGCAGAATGTGTGACCCTGAATGTGTTAGTGCACTCTTGGCATACTACGCTCTCATTGCCAATCCCAAGACCCACTAAGCTTCTTGCTACTCATGAGCGTTACCTCTGCTTTTCGTCAGCTGTGCACTCACTTCTGATATTAAGCAATTAGCGAAACTCTAATCTAACCTGTTTAATGAGAATGAGTTTTTGTAAATTTTCTACATGACTTAAGTTTGGCGTGTGGACTTTGTGCATTTGCGCACTTGTGCTAAAGTAACAAAGCTATTCATGCACTGTTTGCTTCCATCAGAGATGTGTGTGTGTGAAACATTAATACCCTGACACCACCAATCGTCGTAGCACTTCATACAGGGTTTAGAACCCCTTCGCTTTTTAGAACCATAAATTAATTGTGTTAAATTGTATTTAAACATTAATTTTTTAATACAGAAGAAAAAGCTGACGAAAACACAATTGTGCTTAATGAAGTAACAGGTCAGCCGATGCTAGACAGGTGGCCTAAATGCTCACTGTCAGCTGGACCTTCAAACTGGCCCATCATTCACACTGCTGATCCAGCACAGTTCTGTAATGCATCTTCCCTTGTTGAGGTTGCTTCAAGAATCTCACAGTCATCATGCCTGGATGCCCAATTTCCACAATATCAGCAACTCACGATGAAAAGCCACAGATTTGCCACTGTGTTTGTCCCACAGCATAATCATGCTCTTCCCTTTCTGTCTTTTGCATGTGTGGTCCAAGTGAATCAGACATATGGTCACGTTTAAAGGTAGATTACTCTCAATAGTTATATGATCACAATAACAGTGCATACCCTCGAAGCCCCACAGGCGTTCTCAACATACAGATACTTAAGAATAAAATAAAATAAAATCCCTGGAATCCTCCGGCATTCCCGGGATTCTTGCGGTGGAGAGTTGCCGTTTCGGCGTTTCGCGGGTCGTGGGTGTTTGGCGGAGGCCATCTTTATTCAAATTCCTGGCAGGAAGATCAGAGAGGCTGATTTATTGGGATGTTCTGTCTGCCTCGCTGAGGGAAGACGGGAAGCAGCTGAGACAACCTATTGTAGATAAAGAAAGTGTCACGGGCCCGGGTTCAAGTCTCATTTAGAAGCTTGAGCGCCGTCAACCATATACTCAAAAACATATTTTGTAACACTTTACTCAAAGCAGTCATTATACTGCATTACACGTACCTTCGTAATGCATTATAACGCATTCATAAAGTATTACAAACCTGGCTACAACTATTTGTAAAGGCATAACACCTTATAGTCATGTGTATTATGTATTGTTATTGCTCTATGAAGGCCTCATCTGTAATGCACTATGGACACCTTCATAATGCAGCACAAAGCATCCTTAATTCTTATACTGACCATTATAAAGCATTATTAAGGCTTTTGTAGTGCTTTGTAGCTGAGACCTTCACAGACCATTCATAATGCTTGAGAATCATGGCTATAATGTGCTAGGCCTTCTTGTAAATATTTATTGCCATGTTAATACTTTATGAATGTATTAGAGTGAGTTACAAGAACATTACTAGGCTTTATTAAAATGTGCTTGATATAAAGTGTTATTTGTCTTTTTTACTGTCACGTTTACCTCTGTGTATCCTTAGTTTTGTGTAGTAACAAGTGTATTTTCTGTCTTCATGATCCCCCTCTAAGCAGGTGTTGTGGATCCATTAAATGAAGTTGCTGCATTTTAATGTGTCATTTGTGATTTGCTGCCTGTTTGGGGTTTGTTCCCAATAGCATTCTGGGCTCCCCCTTTCATATTGAGTTCATTGTGCTTTTCACCCCTGTGATAACAGCTTCTTTCCTTCAGAACAGTCAGCACCTGCCATCCACATAATACTTTCAGTCGTTGCCCTTCAGTCGCTTGTTTCTGCTTCGCTCCCGTACGACAAGGGGGCCGCCGTGTAGCCAGGCCACTTGGCGGACAGATCTGGAACATTAGTTAGCAAAGACCGGGAAGGACTTATTATTGAAAACTCTTTTTGTGGAATCTATACGGTAGACTTTTCCGTGCATGCCATTCACAGATGTGTCCCAGGGGCACAGTCACGTCACAAACACCTAATTTAACTAAACACTGCAGCTAATGAAATGGAGAGATTGGCATAACTGTTGGAAGGGGTCATTTGCATAAGCCCGCCGCTTGCTGTTGCCCTTGAAAGGGGTATCGGACACAGGAAACTGGTTTGTTTTGAATGGCGATGATTGTAGGTGTCACATGGAGCAGAGGCATTGGGGTGAATGCCAACAGCTGTGACATGCCTGGGGGAGTAAACATATCGGTACCTAGCAGAATTTCCAGGCAAATCAAGTCAAAGTTTATTTCATATTATCAAATGCACAACAGTAGAGTATAAAGCAGTAGGTGTGGTGAATGAAGTGAGTTTCCCTGAGCACCTTCCATAGTAAAGTAAAAAAAAAAAAAGTAAAAAAGCAAACAAAGAAATAATGGGGTTAAAGTATATACATTTTATGGGGAAACGATCGAATGGTTTTTTTTTTGATTATTTTATTTTTGGTGTACCAGCACAGAGTAGGATCTTTCATTATGGAGAAACATGCATAGAAAATTATCTACTCATCTTATAGGTTCATATTAGCAAATGGGACTGAGGGGCCTTGACCCACCGAATGCAGAGCTTCTGTCTGAGACACTGTCGCTTTAAAGCTTGCAAGCAGAAGACAAATGTTTGAGTCCAAGTTAAGTTAATATTTCTATGAAATGTCTGTTGTGTTCCTTGTTACACGACTCTTACTCTCTTGCTCTTATTTTGTGGCATTGGCATCAATATGGCCAACCATCTCTCCCTAGTGTCTGTCCTGGCATCATTAGGCAATGATCCTCTCTGCTGGTATGCATCCAACTCAAGTGTGTTACTCTGAGAAATCGAGTCAGAGTAATGAGTACACTGGCTAACTGCTAGCACCTCGCCATGTATTGGTCTGCCTCACATTCTTATACATATATAATCCCATTCTCGAGGGGTAGTGCTGTAAATTTACAGTCGGAAAACTACAAAGACAATCAGTCCTAACAGTGCCACCCCCAGCTCCCCATCATGAAACAACATAAAAACAAATACATTGCTCCAACAATATAACCTTGGAACACCACAGCTTTCGGATTGTTACAGCTCTGTTCTCATGTAATACTTACCAACTTTGTATTGAAAACACACATTTATTTTTACATTTTGTTTAATGGGGAAAAACTTAAAGGCCGCATTTGAGGTGGACGTTTATGACTTCTTTCCACTGATTCTATAATAAGCCGCTAACTGGGACCCCACACTGCAATATATTTTTTGTCTGTGTCATTCTTCCTGCCAACTTGTAACGTCTAGCACATGCCCTTTCGATCCTAAAACAGCACTCGAGAAATGCAGACATTCCTCTCGTTTAAAACTTGAAACATTACCTTTGGTCTGTTTGTGTGTTTTTGCTTTTTTTTTTTTTTTGTAAAACAGAAATCAGAACTGGAGACAGAAATGGAGCTTTCACAGACTTTATGCGCCCACTCCTCACTCGAGTCTAACCCGTGCGCTTTATTTCTGAGCTACTAATGAGAGAACCTTTTAGGCTCGCCACTGTGGGCTAGAGATTTAAGCAACATTTCGGCTGTTCTGACCACAAAAGTGAGAGCCAGACTTCTCATTGGTTCCTTTTTGGCAGGTTTAGGGCCACATTTTTCCACAATCTTTCTTCTCCTGGGTTTCTTGCCTTTCTCCTCTTCTCCCTACATACTGTAGTCGGGCAGAAGGGACACCTGAGTGCTTTGAGTGTGGAAGTGGCACTAAAGGGGAGATTTAGCTCTCTTGTTTGCCCCAAGCGCGTGAGATGCGGGGCAGTGTAAGCAGACACTCCGAGCCACACTCTCGCCAATGGGTGGGACTCCCCGTGCAGTGGGGAACCTCAAACATACACCATGCCCCAACTCCGCAAAGCCTATATCATGTTAGCTGAAAATTTCCCTGACACCCACTCAAAATGTCACATTCTCACTAAGGCCCCAGAGCCTGGAGATATTCACCAAATGTGGTTACAATTTATTATTTGTACAACAGACCATTGGGAAACAACATTCTCCTCTCTCCCCTCTTCGTAAGTTGGGGGAATAGGTCCCTTTCAAGAATATCCACAATGCCTAGCAGGAATGCTGCCTTGTTGACTTTGGTGGACGATGAGAGATTCAGCCCCTCCTCCTCTCTCTGTAGATCTTAAACATGATTGCATTTCCTCAGCAAGATCAGATGTGAGGGGGTAAAGCTACGTTATGATCCAGTGCTCTTCAATTTATTCTAGGCTTGGACGGGAGGACAGCGGATCGACTTCGTACTTCACGCTTGATACATGTCTGCTACTTACTCAGGACTTTCTCTCATTCTGTGGGTTTCCAGTCTGAATGCACCAGTTCATTCTGTTTTGTCGTAATAATAATAATTTCCCGCAGCTATTCCCACAACTGTCTGGTGAGACTGGCGGTTTTCCAGTAAGCCCTTCTTCACGTATACCTCAAAAGCGCACATCGGAAAATGGACTGCCTCGCATTAGCCAAAAATAATATCGCATTTAATCTAGATATCATTACACACGAAATGAGGAACAACTGAATTCAAGGGTGCCATTGTTTTACTGTAACTGACTTATTATTTTTTTCTTGAAGTAACGAACAGTTTCCTTCGGAAATCTAAAACACTGCGTTTAAAACTTGTAAAGTTGTTGAGTTTGAGGGGAAAGGTGGCTATTCTCACACATAAAGCAGTAGTATTATTTGATGTATTAAGCCACCCAGCCTCACACATCCAGCAACAATAAACAGCAAACGCAAAACACTTTCCTTCGATTTGCATATGAAAATAACCTTGCTGGAAAGAAGCTCATTCTTGCTGGCCAGCATAATAAAACACGCTTGTTTTCCTGGACCACCCGTGTCTCCTGAATCCTCAGTCGTCACCCTAACCTAGACACACAATCCCAGTTTCTGCCACACGCTGCCTGCAGACTTGACCCACAGCCTTCTGCCCGAGCATGTGGGACTCAAAGGCCTGCGGCCTTCTCCCACACGTGCACCAATCAGAGATTAGAGCACAGCTGGAGATTAGCAGGATCCTTTACAACGAAGGGCTACCCAAGTCACTGCAAGTTATTTAACTGGCAAGAGAACCACCCAGTGTAGTTTTCTTTCAGGATGGTGGACGACTGAATGAGTCTCCAAAGGGGATAGGAATAAGGTGAGATGAGTGAAAGGCTTGACCGGGCTATTGTCTTGGGGCAGACGATCCAGACCAGAATGCCCTCATGAGAAATCAAGCATGGAATTGGGTCCCCTCGCTGTGAACTTTCTCAGAGCCAGCTGTCGTAGTAAGCATGACTGATGGGCCTCAACCCAACAGAGAAAGGACTTAGCACTAAGCAACATACTGATAGACACACAGACACACACCATCATCGTTTTGCTACGCAACCTAATCTCTTGGGCCAAGCAGTATGCGTTAATATAAGAACAATCTAAAGAAAAGGATAAAGAAAAAAATATATGAAAAAGAAATGCACAGAGAACAGAAAGGAACATTTAGCAAAGTAATACAGGCAAGGCAGCTGGTATTCATGAGTATCTGCTTTTTGTTAAGAAAATGATTTGTATATGTGTGCTGTTTTTTTAAAAGCATCCAATATTTACAAGAATCTATATACAAAACAAATTTACTTGCTCAAGTGCTGCCTTGGGGTATTTAATATTGTAAGTATTTTTGCTCACCTGGTTTTCTATTTGTGAACAGACAGACACATGAAAGTTTCATTATTCCTTTGTTACTGAGGTACTGAGGCCGTTTCTGAGCTTTCTGGTCTTACAATAATTGTTTAAATGAAAGTTTTGTCCAGTGTAACCTGCTTATCTGACCATGAGCTGCCCAGCGTAGCCTAAACTGCAGTCCAATGCCACTTTCATAACAATACTAGACCCAAGCACTAATTCAATATGTGATTTAGCGTGAATAATTCTCGCTGTCTTTTTCCGGTGTCAGCTGCTCTAATTGTGTTGGGTTTTTCCCTTCAGCACAAAAAAATCTATGGGGTAAACAGAATATAAATGTTGATATGAGACACGAGACAGCCCGGGAGCTCTGCAGTGGTCACCCTGAGTGTCCTCGTGCATGGAACCGTCATGGCACCGTAAGTCAGGTGGCTGATGAGCGATGGGGGAGGGGCCTTCAGAATGACACTCGGGAGCAGTGGGGAGGAATGCCGGCCTCCAGCTTAACCGCGTCGAAAACACATGTTCTGTGTGGGGGGGGGCAATATTAGCCTGCATAAGAGCCACTTGCATTTGAATTTCTTTAAAACACCCTTTAAAACTTCCTGTACACAAGCTTACTGAAACAATGTCGACTAGATGCTCACATCCTCTGGATTAGTCCCAGCCTGTATTTGCAATTATCAGAATTTCCTCCAGATAGTCCAGCAGCACTACAGCTACGTGAGCCTTTAGTTTTTCTTATCATGTGATTTAGAAGCACTAACAGTTTAAGGGTTTTTTTTTGGGATAGAACAATTATCATTGAGTGATTCATGTATTTCTTGTGATAAGCAATGGAAAGTTAGCTTAGCCCATCTTATTTTATTATCATTTTAATGGGTAATTTCAGTGCATTTCAACAGTCAGACTGTGGACTAAGGCTAATTTAAAGATTTAAGAATATAGTGACAGATTGCTCTAGACTAATGGGTTAAAGACTCATTAAAGTTTTATCAGCACAAACAGACCAATTAGACAACTACTGATGTGAGTAAGTTGCGCTGAAATTGCCAGTGAAGTGCTGGTTGCCTAATTAATTATTCTATACTTCCTCAGCTGTGTCAGCAGAGCTAATAAGGTCATGATGAAGTGGAGGTAGACTGAGGTTTGACTGAGGCAGCCGTTGGCTTCCTAAAACTCCATAAAACTCCATAAAATATATTAAGCCTTCTGTGGGTGGATACCAATGGTAGCCACAATGCATAGTCCCGTACCCGGCCTTCTGCCATTTAGAGCAAGCATGTGCCCAGCATATGAGGGTGTTGGTGAGTCAAGTCAAGGGTGGTCTCCACGTGATGCCGGGGCTGAGATGGCATAACTGCTGATCTCTATGCCAAACCTTAGAGCTCCTCTGTTTTGTTCCTTCACCAAAGACATCTTGGACTAAGACTGAGCCCACTGCCTATTGGCATTACATCCATGCCTACATGCATAATTTGCCAGAACATCACAATCATTGTTCATCCAAAAAAATACTCCTGGATGAAAAAAATATACAGGCTCTCTGTGAATTTGTTTTGGAGTCTCTTATCCCAAAATTATTGTTATACTTGCTTATATATACTGCTATATACACTCACCGACCACTTTATTAGGCACACCCGTCCAACTGCTCGTTGACGCAAATTACTGATCAGCCAATCACATGGTGGCAACTCAGTGCATTTAGGCATGTTGACA